>BGNK01000250.1:153054-168501 GCA_003297005.1 Symbiodinium sp. clade A Y106 | reverse complement strand
GGTGCTGGTGGTGGGTGGTGGGGTGGTGGTGGGGTGGTGGTGGGGTGGTGGTGGGGTGTCCATGCTTGCTGCTCAAGGTTCTACCAGACGTGAGCTTGTGGAAAAGAAAATCCCGCGAGAAAAGAAACTCCTGCGTTGCCTGTAGGCCTGTACATCTGTGAGGGTCTACACGCCCAGGTTACGTTTCAATGTGGTAGCGGAGCTCCCGGGAAAAACGAAAGCTTCACAGTGGTAGAGGTACCATAGGTACGTTTCACGCAGGTGAAGCAAACCGGTATACCCGGTGTGCTTCACGTCTGTAAGGTGGCCGGAGTTTTCGGTGTACCTCATGTCGGTGAAGACAACGGAGGAGAGAACCCCGGGCTCGATTCCAGCACAGAGCCATGGCTAGCCACTCTGCTGCGCCGTATGAGCATGGCGAAGGAGATGATGATTATTACGTCTTTCAGAATCATGAATTTTTTGCGACAAATCAGAAACATTTGCAAGAGTTGCAGCGACTTTCAGCATTTCAGCAGGTGACCACAAAGGCACACAGGTACCGCGAAAGTTAGTTCGCTTACGAAGATGCGATCGATGACTGGTGTGACATCACTGAGCTTGACAATGACAAGCTTGGACCGGCTTTGCGGAACCGGCTGGAAGGTGAGGCAGCCATTGACAAGCGCCTACTCGACAGAGATCGCCTCAAGGACCCTTACAGCGGAGGTAAGTACTTCAGGAGCTATGTGCGGCCGCTGTTTGTAAAGGGTGCGGCCCATGTGTTTCTCTGCCGCTTTCAACAGTTCATGAAACTGCATAGCAGGAACGGAGACATGCTTCGGTGGATTACAGGGTTTCAGCTCTCTGTAAACAGAATGCAGGAGGCTTTGAACGACATCTACCTTCCGATCACGCATCCCAACAATGCCGAGGTCAGAACAATGCCGAGGTCAGAGCTTCATATGGCACGATTATCCGCGGGTCTTTAAAACTTCTTCGGCAGCTAAACAGTTCCTGCTGGTGGTGGTGCTTCTATCACCTCTCTCCAGCAGAGGAGCAGACAGCGATTACCGCAGAGGAGGCGATGGAGAGAGCCAATGAGCGGCTCAAAGACCAGCACGCCAGGACCATAGCGGCCAATCTCGTGGCCCTCATCTTTGTGTCCCTGGCCGACCTCACACAGGATCAGAGGCATGTGCTGACATCATTAACGGCACATGGAAACCGGGCGCTGGCAGACTGCTTCTGCACGCCAAAAGACTTCCGTCGACAATCCTCAGGCCACGGTGGCAGGAAGACATTCTTGGTGATCGAGGAAGGCTACCTGGACAAGAGTGAGGGCTCTTGGGTCGAGGATGAAGAGGATGGCACGGAGTTTTCCTCGAAGCGGACGAGGACGCCTTCTGGGTTTTCGACGACGAGAGCTACACATGGTTCCAGCGGCGATTCCAAGGCAGCAAGATGAAGCGTGGATTCAGAAAGCCAATGGCAAGGCAAAGAATCCGTAGGAAAGCGCATTTTCAAGGAGAAGAAAGGCAATGGACATGGACTCCTTGCTGATGATCAGCTTGGAAGGCTGATGGACACTGGCAGGATGGTCAATGGCAAGACGCATCTTGGGACGATTGGTCTTGGGACTATACCGAGGAGTCCTACGCAGCCAAAGGCACAAAGAGAAGAAAGGCAAGAAGGAAAAGCAAGTACGGCAAGGCCAGCCGCAAGTCCGATGGCAAGGACGGCTCAGCCCAGCTTGCAGATTCTGCCCAGATCAGCACCACAGCTGCTACGAACTTTTCTTTTATGGCCACCGAGGAGAATAATGAGGCATGCATCGCTCAGCCTTTGACGCCGACATCAATGGTCATGGATTTGGAGCGATGGCTTCACGGGTGGCAGCACGGGGTTCCAGATCAAGCTTCATCCGGACGAGGCGCTGCTGAGTAGTCCGGTGTTGGGGATTTGGCATGTGAAGCTTACGGTTGCTCCTGGCTTGCATCTTGTACTTGATCTACTGGATCTTTGCCGTCTTATGGAAGTCGAGCTTCCTCACCTACTTCTCACACTACGAGTATGGCTTTCACCAGAAAACCTTAGGAAGCTCTTCACCGGAAGAGGTACCTGAGGAGTTTTCGTATGCCATGGATGGTGAGCGGGTGATCAATGAGTTGAAGATGGAGCTCATTCGTCTCCGCAAGAAGACAAGGACAGAGAAGCACGTCCCAAAGGAGACCACAACGCCGGAGTTCCTGGGCCCCAAGAGCAAGACGATCATTGAGTTCTCCAAGGACAAGGTGGAGACCAAGGAGGATGACTAGAGATCCGTTGAGCGTGCTTACGCAAAGTCATTGCGCCTTGGAAGGG
The DNA here is from genome assembly GCA_003297005.1 of Symbiodinium sp. clade A Y106. NCBI lineage: Eukaryota > Dinophyceae > Suessiales > Symbiodiniaceae > Symbiodinium > Symbiodinium sp. clade A. The sequence continues at coordinate 166,158 of BGNK01000250.1, read as the reverse complement.
TAGGACTGTCTCTAGGATACTTCCTGGAGGTTTGGAGAGCCGAACCTCAGTTCCTGCTAGGTCCGTACATCCTCTTCGTGGAAACGTAGGATCACCGGATCAAGTGATGAATGCAGGGAAGCCTGAAGACAGCTCAAGGAAGAAAGGAGCAGTAGCTGGAAGCTCTCCGCCGGGAGATGTACCAGTGAAAAAAAGAGGATTCGATCCAAGAAGGAAAGCGGTTTGCCAAAACCGGAACCCAAGGTTGTCCCTCCAGCTCTTGAAGACGACCCGGATCTTCAAGATTACGAGCCCTCACTTCCTGAGGAAGGCTCCAGAGAGCTCATCGCTAGAACCTAAGAGGATTGTGCTTCCATCGCCTGGCCAGGAGGTCTCAAGGGCCTCTCCGCAGTATCAGCGCCTGCTGGAGAAATTGAACAACGAAGTTGAGCTTTACAAGTTGCATGTGATGCATTATTACCACTACCACATGAGTTCTGCTCAATTCCGTCGGAGGGCCAGCATGCTTGGGCTGCCAGGAGATTTATGATAAGTACGACGGCATTGTCTGTCGTATTTGCAGCACGTCAGTGCCAACGCCTCGCGAGCCAGAATCGCGGGGTTGCGAGCATCGTCTTTCCGTATTTTGATTTTCGTTGACCACGAAGAAGTCAAAGTCGGTCAGAAGGTAAACCTTGCCTTAGTCATCATCGACGGTGCTTCGAATCTCCTGTGGGCTACTGGGAGCTTTTCGCCAATGGACTGAGGAGAACAACTGCGTTCCTAAGGGAACCGTTGGAGATCAAGCTTCTTTCACGGATCCTTCATGGCGTATTATCATTTTCATGGTATCACTGCTTATCCATGTGGTCCGCGTACTCCGTGGCCAAGCACAGCCGAGACCGCTGTGCGTTTGTTCAAGCGCACATGGGCGATCGTGGCTAAGGCTTTGGCTGATGAAGGTGATGCCGAAAAGGTCGCTGTTCGTCAAGCAGTCAAGAAGGTGGCATGGGCAAGAAATTGCCAAATGACCGTCTCCGGCTGCTCTCCTTATTCCTGAGCAGTTGACGGCTAATCCTTATGATGAGGACAGAACCACTCTGGATCTCCAGAGGATTGCCATGAATAGCTCATCAAGAATCTCGTCAGCTTCTTCATCTTCGGAAGGATCTCGCACGAAGGGTTATGCCCTCCGATGGTCCTTACCAAAAAAAAGACCGAGTGTTTGTGTGGCACAAGGATGAGTCGAAGAAGAAGTCAGAAGGCATTTGGGTCAGAGGAATGTCGCGCCCGCACAGTGCATGATGGAAATGCGGCACAGCCGCCTGAATCCCAAATAAACTTGCCACGACTCCTGGACTCCTGCATGCGGTTTTGGATTTGAAGCGAGAAGGGAATGATCTCCGAGCAGCATACGTATACTCATGAACTCCTGACCCATGGTTCTCATGGCATGGAACCCAGGGTTCATCTGCTCCTTGATGTGTTTGTTCTGCTGACCGTCCCATCTCAAATACGGACAAACGGGATCCACTTCTCCCTCCCCAAGACTGAGCTCCTTCACTTATCCGTTTCCACGGCCTCCACCTTTTCTGCAGGAGGACTGTTCGCGAAGCTTGACGGAGGGGTCATTCTCCTTCTGCGCTTTCCACGACTCCGCGACAGGTGAGCGTACATGTGATTCCATCCCGGCCTGGAGGAAGCGAGCAACCAAGTAAGCAAGGAATAAAAGAAGGGAAGGGATGAAGGAATTTCGTAAGCCAGCAAGGTGTAGGCATGCAGGAATGTTTGCATGTAGTTATGTAGGCATCTACGCATGTAGGTATGTAGGAATCTAGGTATGTATGTATGTCATGTAGGTAGGTATGTATGTATGAATGTACATATGTGTTCATGTATGTATCTATGCATGCATGTATGTTCGTATGTATGTAATGTAGGGACTTTCAATTTTGACGACCAGTGGCGAGGCAGGCAGTGGTCGTGGATCTCGTACGTGTAGTGCAGGATCTCTGCATGAAGCTCCTTGGAGCCTGAGACTTTCCGGCATGGTCAAGGACCAAAGCTGAGCGATACGTGATGCCATATTGGCAGTTCATGAGATGCCATCAAAGCTGAAAAATAAAATTCCAGACGAAGCGCATACATCCGGTCGGGAGGTGCAGAGTACGTTCCGGCAAACATCGCCACAAGCAGCCAACGTGTCCATGCAGGCCTGCGTCCGTAGACTAGACAAAGAGGCTTTGGTATCTGCGTGCTGCGGAGCGCCAGCAAGCTTTTCGAAACACTATCCATATTGTAGGTTCTCACCACATTTACCCTTGCAAGGCCAAGTGCTTTGGCAGTGCTTTCTTACAACGCGATTCTACTGCTGCTGGCCAGCATGATTCTAGCCGGAGGCCTTGTTCATGGCACGCATCGTGGCTTTCACCTAGCAAGGCCCCGTGACCAACCAAACAACGCTGAGAGTGCAGTAGGTTTGGCAAACGATCAAGAGTTTCGACACCCATGATATGCCCAAAGCAATGACCAAGTAGCATTGCGCTTCAAGACTCCATGCACCTGCAGAGATGAAGCTGGAACTGAAGCTAAGAGACTGCACGATTGAGCTTGTGGGTTCCCTGTCCGGCGAGTGCAGGAAACGGTTGGAACTCATAAGGCTCGCCTCCCTGTGGATTCAAACTGGCTGGACTCCCTCATGCAACTTCATCCCTCCCTACCTCCGCCCTACATGACCCCTTAGCCAGCTGTAACCCCAAAGTTTGCAACGGCTGCGACTGCATTCTTCAGAGGGAGGTGTAGACATACTCCAGCACCTGCCAAGTCTGTCGCGTGGTAATCTTCAAAGTGCCATTCGCGAAGTTCTGGCAAATGTCCTCAGCGAGCATCGGAAAGGAGAGCAAAGACAAGCTCAAACGTGCACCTGTGCTGGGGCCAAGAACTCCGAGTTACTCCCTCTTTATCATGTCCTGTGTTCCTATCTTTTCTTCCTGCCGTTCCTGTCCTTCCTGTGCTTCTCGTCTTTTCCGTCGTTGTCCCCAGTCCTTTCTCTATCCTCCCCTCTTGCCGTTCGATACGGTCACAGGATCTTAGTGGATTTCAAATTTCAGTACTCATCGGAGTTGCAAGGAACTCATAGCTTTCCTTTCAACGCTTCCCTTCCTGCTTCCGGACCGTCCTATCATTCCCTGGTCCCTTCTTCCCGCCCTTCCTTCCTGCTCCCATGTTCGCCTTCGCTTTCTTCTGCTCCTTACCGTTCTGCCCGACATGTCGATGCTTCCCTTCCTTTGCTTTCTTCCTTTTGCCGCCATTTCCTCTCCTTTCACTCATCTGCGTGCTGTTTGGTTGGCTGGCTCTTCTTGTTCACCTTGCCATGAATGCAAGAAACGTGAGAAACACATGTCGTGACATTGTCGTTGCTTCTAACCAAGGATCGCTCTTTGATCAACCTGTGCACCTTTTTAGAACGACTGCTGCTTAACCATGCCCTGCGTATGGTTTTCGCCGCTATCCTGGAGACAGGCTCACACATCTGAACATCTGTCCCTGAGTTCTTTCTGATTGGGGCTACCCGAACAAACATCTCCTTGTAGGTTTGCATACCATGGCTTTGGTTGTTCCCGCTTCCACTGCTTTTGGAGCCTCAGCTTGCCACTCCCTGCTCAGCCTAGCCATGCATGTCGGGTTCACCGGTGGCCTTCGGCCTTCTGTATTTCCAGCTGGCACTGTACCGACTGCCGAGCTGGCCTAGCTTCATCGAGTTATGGCTCATGTCAATGAAAATCCTTCAGCTACAACACTGTCTTGTTCCAGCACTGTCTTATCACAAGCGACACGGGCAAAGCCAGGCATGTGGTTTAAGGTTTGCACATCCATGGCGATCCACTGCTCCGCTGTGCAGAAGCCACCCGGAAGGCGCACACCTTGACATGGAAATGCGGAGATTGAATTAAACCCTCCCAGGACTCTCTGCTTCCAAACTCATTCGTATGCCTGCATGCAGCTTAGGTGCGGATCATGAAGGAAAACGCCTGGTGTGCCAACGTTGTGCCAACAAGTGCCAACAACTGCACCGGGCTGCCTAACACTGTTGCTTCACATCGTGCTATGCTCCCACATCGCAAGCAGAATGGCGATCTCGACGACAAATTTTGTGTTCAGTGCGCATCGGTTGTGCGACAGGTTCGGCCCAGTAACATTCTCTACGCCCATCTTCTGCCGCTCTTCGCGAAGGTCACGGTCGTCCTCTTGCTGTCTGCTCAAGAAGCTGCAAGCATGAGAATGTTCATGGTCCTCTGGTCCTCAGTAGATCGCCACGTCGGACGCTAGAGCATTAGATCTTCATGCGGGAAGGGCATGCAGAATTGTTTCGGACCTCCCAGATGGCCTGTGTCAGCATGCCTAAACCCTCGTCTCCTGCTGATAGCTGCCATGCGACTTGATCAGCTTAGTGTCCTCAAACCGACGAGTGAAAGCTCGCGTCGCAGTGTGCATAAAGTGCGGACATGGGAGGGACAAGCCAGTTACCAAAATCAAGCTGTCCTGGAAGGGGATCTGACCGGTGGTGACATCATCCAAGCTTTCCTTCACAGGCTTGACTTCGACTTTGAGAACCAACTTGCAAGCAGTCCGATGCAATGCCGAACAAACCGACATCATCTGACATCTGGCAGATGGACGGTTGCTGACAAAGATATGATATGCTGGTGTGAGAAGCCCTATGACTTCCCGTTTTCCGGCCTTCATGCTACCACGCAGCTGCTTGGTCTCTACCTAGCAGCGCCGGAGAGAGTTACACGCTGCCCCGTTTAACGAAGAAGAGCTGGCTCTCCTTGATCTGCTCGTCAGTCTTCACTGGGCCATCATCACCACCACCGGCGGCGTCGGCCTCTGAGCCGGCCGCAACACGTTGCACTTGGCGGCGCGTGACGTTGCAGTCCAGCCTTGTCAACGCCGAGACGGGAGAAAAGCTGGCCCTTCCACTCAGCGAAGCCAGTGTGATACTGGTCAGTGTCCTCCGAAAACACTCTTGCGAAAACATCTGGAGCGCGGATGCCGAAGGGGAGTCCTGGTCGTCCCCAAAGCCCGTGGGCATCATGCGCTGGGCCCCCATCTTCCTAACAAAAACGACTTAAGGCCCTATGGCATGTCGATGTCGTGGCCTATCACAGCCTACCACCGCCAACCAGCAAAGCCGAGCTTCTCGAGAAGATCGTCCAAGTCACGCGCCGGTTTGGCAAAGTTGAACTTTGACTCCTCTCGCGGCGAGACATACCGATCTGAATATTGGAAACAATGTCAAAAACGTGAGGTCTACGATGATTCGCCTCTGTGCCCTTGCCCCAGTAGTGCGAGTCACCGAGGCCGAAAATGCAGTACTTCAGATCCTCAGCGATGGGCTTGCGCTGTCCGCAAACAAACCAGCTACTTGTGAAAACGCCAGCAAACAAGGCCACTGAGTCCACCGCGCCAAGGGACAGATCGCTCCGCTCCTGTGCTGCCAGTCTGGTGGCGCAGGCATTGCACAGGCTGAGCTTAAGCCCGCAGGCAAGCCAGAGAACAAGAGCAGGTAGCTATTGCCTAGGACCTAACAAATCGCTAGGCCGCTAGAAGCGACGAGCGCTCGGCCGATCTGCGCTGGCTACTTGATTCCTCTGCATGCTGGCTAATCAAGATGATCCTTCTCGTTACATGGGCAGTTCCTAGCCTCGTCCAGGACAGAGCAGACAGCATTTAGCCTCTCCGATACCTCAATGTCAACAAGCCGACACAGGCTTACCAGAGAGCTCCTGAAGCTTGGCAAACATGTTGCGGCCATTGCCACAGAACTCACCTGCAGAAGGTATGTTGCAGCCGGGACTGCACCAAACCAGACATCTTAAGGAAGATGAATAACTCTGTATTGTCCCGGACACAAGCCTATCAAGGTTCTCTGTAGCCTGACTAGCCTTCGTCAGCAGACCACAAGCTATGTAACAGGAAAGAGAGCCACATGTACACTGGCCAACTGATTCCTTGGCACGTCGCAACTGCACACAACATCTGCTCTGAAACGTCGGCGAACAATCTGGGAAGCAGTGTCAAGCAGAAATCGAGCGATGTTGCCTTTGCCCGCCGTGGCCACGCAGAAAACGACCAGCGGCTCCGATGCTAGTGCGGCCGCATCGAAGGAATCCATGGTCCCACATCGAACTGCCTGTTGATGACAGCCCAGCGGAATTTGCGTGCGCGATTTACATGACAAGAACGCGTGCGTTTCTGAGTCTATCCTGTTCTATCCTTTATGCTCAGCTTGAAAATTTACACGCCCAGCTGTCACTTACTTAGCAATAGCAAAACCCAACGGCAGTCGGTTTAGCCAGGCGGCGCTGCTGGCGAAGCCACCATTGCGGCACTGACGCCTCAGATCGCTGGGTAAGTGCAAAGATTGTTGGATCATGTAAGTCCGGGCTTGCCACTTTTTGGCCAGGTCAAGTCCTTGCCAAGAAACGCCACAGCTTTAGCACATTCTTCAGCGTGGCCGGTGTCAGAGGAGTAGAGGATAGTAACCTCTGTGACTGTCAGATGACGATGCAGGCAGATGCTGAGCAGTGGGAAAGGGACAGCTGCCGGGGCACTCCAAACATCTTCAAACTACAGCTTGTCGGGTGTTCCAAACAAAACCTACAGGATTTCGATGAGCTGCTCTGTAGTTTCGACTGCTGAAGCGCGCTGTTTTTTGAACCGATCTGGGCTTTGAACGGGACAGCTGCAGTGCGGGGGAGCAACGAGCATGGGGAAATGGTCGGCGGTGACCCACTTGCTATGCTCTTAGACTCGCACTGTGGGAGTATGCTCGAAAAAAACACGACTGTATTGCGACGGGAGGGAGGCGGGGCGGGGCATGCATTCACAGCACCAGAGTCAATCCCATTAGACGAATTCCGATTAGTTCTGCATAGCCACAGGCGATGCGGGTACAGGGCACTCCACATCCGAAGCATGGGCACGGCATCTGGCTCAACAACCAGAATATAGACCCCTGCGAAAAAACTTTTCGAAACCGGCAAAGGTATTGTGGGACGGTAACCCCTGCAATACATTCGTTAGGGCGGTCGCGGCTTTCGAATGCTGACACAGCATGTGGTTTCCACAACTTTCCACAATTTTCGTGAAAAGCTCTCCAATCCAGATACTGCGTGTGTGCACACGGGGTGTCACTATGCGAGCGGTGTTTCGACTTGTTCAATTGGCTGGCCCTTCCACCCCAGTACTATTGCATGTGGTTCTACATGCCTGCACATGCCGTATTGATTCCAAGATTCCTATCAAGTCAGGCTGGCTGATGACTGGTGTCATTGTTGTCCCGGTAAAAGCAGCACGATATCGCCGTACGTGTAGCTACTGGGAAGCATTGGTATGAAAAACACTCTGAAAAATGGTTCGGCTTCAGACTGTTTCAGCAGGGAGCGGGACACCCATCATAACTTTACATTGGCAGCTGGACCAGGTCTGATTGTACATGACTGCGATTTTTTTTCATGCGCAAAGAGATCACAGGGAACAGTGCAGATTGGTGTCGCTTTGGTATGTGGTGACCCGAAGACTGAGAAACACGCATTTATGGCGGATGCTGTGGTTTGCGTGGTCGGCTGTGTATCAAGATCGTAAACCCTTACATGCACAAGGAGTCCATAAGGCATTCCGCAGGAGGAGTGCTAAACAAACACGCTCGCAACCCGAAACTCAGGACGAATAGTAGGTTCGAAGCTAGAAAACTTCAATACAGCGTGGCTTAATGCAGCCCCACACGGTGAAAGCAAGCGGGCCGTTGGCCTTCACCATGGTTTTGGTGCCAAACACACACGGGCGTTGCCTTCACCATGGCGCGCTAACGGCAAGCGGTTGTTGCCTTCCCTTGTTTCGGTGCCCAAACACATGGTGAAGGTTAAGGCAAGACACAGTTGCGTTCAGCGTTAGGTTGCCAAACACAGACGGGGAAGGAAAACCGCCGTTGTCAACGTCCTGCTCCACATTCATGGTGAGTGCGTGGGGTCAGCGAACACATCCGCCAGGGAGGGGGTCGCCTCGCCCCCGGCCTTGACGTTATGCGGCAAAAAGGTACGCCGTGGCCGATGTCGTCGATGTGGACATGAGATCGGTCTGTAAAGATATAGGTTGGCGGCGCCGACCACAGGATGCCAATAACGCTGGATCGGCGCACAAAGCGGATTCACGACGAACCGACCTGCGTGGCCATAACTATATATATATATATATTTATTTATTTATTTCTGTATGTATATAAAAATATATGCTACACCTTCCGATGTGTTTATGCCACCGGTGTGTGTCTGCAGAATTTCATACGCAAAGGCACTGCCCACATTTGGCCACAACCACCAATATATGTGTCTGTACCTTTCGCCTCCCCAAGTCTCATTCGGTTGCTATCCGTTTCCTACAGTTTCATTGTCAGAGCAAATATCCAATTATGTTGAATATTTCATGTTTTTTGCCTCATGCTCATGTACCCGTAATTATAAATCTTCATGAACATCTAATATTCATTGTTTACGTAGCTAATCGACTTGGCAGCGCAAAACAGACAGAACGATTGTCATTCACGGCGTAGCAGTTACGTGCTAATGTGTTTTTGGACACCTTTCACCGCTTAATCGCATACTTCGTTGAGAAAGAGATAACGAAAACACACGCAAATGCGCAGCGAGTATTCCTAAATCACGAAATGCCCCGTTGCATAACTAACTTGACCGGTGTGTAACTATTCGAATATTGTTTACATACCGACCTACCGATCGACGAAGTATTCAGCCGAAGAAACAATCATTGGGTTAGAACAGCGGAAGTGCTGCTATTCTGACTGGGTAGTAAACAAGCACCAGTGCCAATCATTGCTTTAGCATTTATTTGCTATCAAAACCTGTTTCACAATATCTTGATTAATATCATGTAGGTCTTTCTGGTGAAACTGTATGTGAACATCACATGTTCGGCGATTATTGAATGAATACTTACAGATTCCTTTCTGTTAGCACGATGATTACATACATGTAGAAAACTCAGCATTGCACATCGCTTATCAGTCCCAGGGGAGCATTTAGGTGAACTTTAGTTGCTGCACTAATAATCTGTACTAATGGGTCACAGCCTGAAAACTTTGTATATTTTTCAAACTAAACACAAACTCCCAAATATTGGACCCCATCGAAGAACGTATCTGCGAAAATGCAGCCAGCATTGCTCAAATACCAAGCTGCAATCTGGGTTACACACAATAGTGGCTGAACTAGTAAATAAGGCAATAAGGAGTACCTGCACAGAGGTTCTGTGACACGACTGACTGTCGAATTCCGTACAAAACAATGTACTAAACAATGCTTAAATGTCTGTTTTATGTGTCTGTGTCTTAATTAATGTGCCTCACAAACAGGCTGTTTTTGCATGTACTTCTGCCCGAATACCAGTGAGCAATGACAATATGATCATTGATAATACCATAATATATATGAAAGCGCTCAACTATACAGTAAGAAAGTAGTGCTTAAGGTTATGCGAACATATATGTTGTTGACTGTGAACATCCACGGTTCAACTACGATTAAACAGATACAAATCCAAAGCTTTCCATTTTTGTTAAGCCAGTAGTTTGTGGCATATTCGAATACTTCAATGCACCGCTGTCTGGCACATGTCCCAAACCCAACTTCAAGATGGAATCGGCAACTGATGCAGATTCCTCCAGATTGTTACGTCAAAAAAAGCATGCACCAGTGAGCCTGATGACTGACAAAAAGAACAGACAAAGTTCCGTTTTGAGCTCCAACGAAGCGAAACGAGGTCGTAGGCAAGCAATGCTGGCAAAGCGTTTACTTGCCGTGATAAGTGTCCTGACGAATATGGGACCGCATGCACGATTCTGTTGGTGCTTACAGTGTTTCCAATGCATTTCATGTGCATGTGTGTCTGTTGTCAGTGCGTCCCATTATGTCCGCTGATGCGTACGTCTACAGCTAGTCTAACTTGTATTTATTTGTCTCCTTGCGCAGGCTCCGCATGTGCAGTTTCGTTGCTTTGGCCAATGTTTCAGGCTCTGTGTGCACCGTCCCCATTGGCTTCTCCAATGTTTGTGGCTCCGCATGTGCAGTTTGTGATAATTTTTCCAATGTTTTGGGCACCTTGTGTGACGTTTTTATTTTTGTATCCAATGTTTCCGGCTCTGTGTATGCGTTTTTTATTGTTTTGTCCAATGTATTGGGCTCCGGGTGTGCCGTCGTGTGTACTGGTTGTTCCAACGTTTTAAACTCTGTGTGCGCCGCGTTTATTGGCATGTCCAATTTCCGCTATTTTCCGCTCAGTCAGAAGCTGAAAACATTGCAAATGACTTTCAAACCATCCCGCATGTGTCACGCATCCAACTTGCTTAAAGATCATGGCTGTTATAGTTGTTACGCAGGTTTTTCTAATGTTTTCTGCTTCTGGCTCATGGTGTGTTAATGGCTTTGCCAACGTTTTGGGCTTCGTGTACCCACAAAGGCATGTGCTCAAGGCAGGAAAGGCATGAAAAGTGCAGGCACATAGGGGGCGCACCATATATATATGTATAGATATGCACATCTCTGAATTTCGCGACATTCTTTTGGGCTGTTGCGCAGGAGATTTTGGAGATAAGGACGGGGGTCAAAGCCGAGCCCTTTGCGGGCCGGCGCCGCCCGGCCATGCAACGGCCCAACACCACTCCGCCAAAGTACAATGTCTGGCCACCCATTGCCTGGAGCCGCCCACTCAGAGACGGCTCCAGGCAAGGAAACGCAACCAGGCTTCTCAGCTGGGAAAGTTCGCAGCACTGCCCTCCGCTCAGCCAAAGTTCGCCATCTCATTGCCCAAACAAAGTCATGCCACTTCCGATCGCAACCATGCCAAGCACGCCAGACAATCCAAAGATCATACAAAGTAATTTTTGTTGGGGTGCGTATGCTGCCCAAACGGTCTGCGAAGTATTGAAGCATTCGGGGCGCCGGTGACGAGACTGCCAGGCTTGGGCCGGAGGTGTGTCGGCCGCCACAAGCACAGACCGCCGGCAATCGGTCCCGATTCATGGGAACCTGTAACCGTCTGGGCGCTGATCACACTGAGCGCGAGGGAAGAGGCCGGTTGGACCTCAATTGCTGATGCCCAAACGACCCAGGCCCGAGGCCAATCGCCTTCCTTCACCAGCTCGGCCACTCCATACCTGCCGCCGGGTGCAGGATGGACCCCTCGGTAGATGCGCAGTGTAAAGGAAAGCCCGCTCCATGTCACAGCAGGTCACTCGTGCGGAAAATCACGCTCGGACACTCCCCTGCAATGAAATCTGCCGCTTGGCCAGTTTGGCTTTGAGCCACCATGGGCAGACCGATATATGGCTCAGCATTGAAATGATACATGTGCACCCTAGCCCTAGCCTGCCAAACGCCAAACTCGATGCATGAACAGAGATTCATCAGTCATGACTCATGATTGATCCGATTCCAATCGAAGAAGACAGTCTGCTCGCCGTTGCCGTTGCAATAATCATGCTGTGAATGCTCATGACGAGGCATGGTGAACGCTCAGAAGACTCGTCACCATCAAACCCTGCACATCTGTTCAGCCCCTGGCGGTCTTCGAGGCCGCAGCAAGGCCTGGACGAGCTTCGAAAACTTGTTTTGTTGTCGCACAGCTCCCGTCTCTGTCCGCGGCCTTCGCTAAGGGCAGCAGCATCACCACCGTCGGCAGCCGTGGCAGAAGGCAACGACCTTGGCAGGATTGCGAATTGTTGATCCTTCGTGCACAGGTGGCCTTCGAATTCAAGTCCCAAGCTTCTTTGCAATCAGCGTCAGCAGACTCTCCCTGGAAAGGAAGCCCTGACACGCAATTGCATGGGAGTTTGGCAGTTGTGTCTGCAGGTGTATGCCTCAAGCTTCTCTCAGCGATCTCCGTCGAAAACCGCAGTCAATCGATGAAAACCTTGCCCTTTGTTCTTGCTGGCTTCCTGGCTCTGCTGCAATGTGCCGTTTTACTCTGACAGGCAGGCACCAGCCATCGCAAAAGATGGTAGACTGATGGTAGCAATTCCAAACTTCGCAGAACGGCTGCTTGTGCCAATCGATCAAAACGGTTAGTTGACAAAGCACAGGTGTTCAGTGCCTCAGCCTGTTACAGACCTTCTCGAAATCCCAACCGGGTCTGGACAGGCCTGAATCTCCTGACGGACGCGTGTGCTGTCTGTAGAGAAGGCAGGCAGGCCTGGCAGTGCTGATTCCACGTGCGACTCGAGCCCTTGATACCTAACGGCGAAGACCTGGGCAAAAATGCGAAGCCTTGGTGGATTGCTGTTCAGTAGCATTGGCGTGCAATCTAAGAAGAATGGTTGAACAGATAGTCGCAGCAAGCAAGATCAACGCATCCTCTTCAAAATTGCTCAAAGAGCTGTGCTTCTCTCGAGCGGCTTCATTTTGCAGCCGGCCTTTGTCTTCCTTGCGGGGATCGTACCTCGACTCTGCTACAAACTACTGCCAGAAAGAAGCCTGCTAGCTAAAATATAGAATCAGATTTACCCTACTGCATCACGACCATAAGTGCAGACATGCACCTGAAGGATGTCCAGTTCTCGTCACCCTTGCAGCTGAAAACATATTGGCCGGCTGGCATGATTTGGACTGCCACCTTGACTAAACCGGCATCCGACCAATCCTTGATGGTCTCCGCTGGAGCGAGCAGCACGAAGGCAGGGCCCTCAGTGTAGCCAGCAGCCTCCTTGAGGAGGGCGCCTGCACGGCGAATTCCCCAATCTTACGACAAAGTCGAGAGTCCAGAGAAGCGTGCCATGTATGGTTGCGCCTTAGCGGACCGCCTCGGCCCCCAAATGATCCCTATGTGTGTATGAGCTTTTCCTTACAGACCATATATCATATATCATATATCATATATCATATATCATATATCATATATCATATAGCATATAGCATATAGCATATAGCATATAGCATATATCATATAGCATATATCATATATCATATATCATATATCATATATCATATATTATATATATATGTATATATATATGGTCCCCCCCCCCCCCCCCATGATCCACCCGAGCCTTCT
>BGNK01000250.1:115772-136158 GCA_003297005.1 Symbiodinium sp. clade A Y106 | reverse complement strand
ATCCACGTGGCCATTTTGGATAAGTCCCCCAAGGGGGGGTAATTTTGAAGTACCCACCCTCCCAACCCTGAGAGAATTGGCTAGCCAAAGGCTAGAGTCGATCTCCAGGCTAACTGGGAGATTTGCCACATCCATAAAAAAGAGAGAATGCGTCCGCGATAGCTTGTTGTTTGCTCCGTCCGTCGTCGCTCGGCTAGTCGCGTCGATTATTCCTACGTTACGCTATCGTCCCTTGGCGGTGTCTTGGGGATGGCGGTGGGCATTTTGGGATAGGCCTAGTGCACATCCACGCCCCCTTTGTGACCTCATTGCCTGTGGAGCAGCTGTGTTTGCCGGATGGTGCCGTGATGCTCCGCACCTGCAGGGTGTGCCTCTTTCTGCGTGCTTTGCCCGCTCGCCTTGCGCTCGCGTCGGTGAAGCCACCCATCCCGGGCCCCGACGCGTCAACCGTCACCGTGACTCCACCTTGGACTTGGAGGTTGCAGAGTGAAGCGGCTCTCCGTCTCGGGCAGCTGGGGTGGGAGAGCTTCCTGTCGTGGGTCCAGTCCTTTAAATTTTGTCCGAGCCTTGTCTCGTCGTCTTCGCTAGGTCGCCCGCGCTCCTCGCCATGGCTCTGCGCGCCTACGGCAACTGGCTTTTCAAGGCTGGGAAAAGCATTCATGAGCTGCGTCACACTCTGCTGGGAGCTCAGAGGAACTTCGCTGGGGTGAGGCCATGGATGGGCCGAGCTTGGGAGCTTGTTTCGCGTTGGGAGAATGTGGAGCCGGTCGTTCACAGAGTCCCGATGCCAGAGCCTGTGCTCAAAGCCCTGGTGGCCCTAGCTTGGCTGTCGGGCTTCCGGCAGTTTGCCGGAGTCACCCTCTTGAGCTTTTACGGCCTTGGCCGCATCGGTGAGGTGCTACCTACGCTGAGACGAGATCTCCTGCTGCCGAGCGATGACTGGTGGAACTCTTCGCGGGCAGCCTTCCTCTGTCTTCGTGCTTCAAAGACCATGTTGAGACGACGTTCGAGAGTGCAGCACATCAAGATCGAGGACTCAAAGGCTGTCGCACTGCTGGAAACCGTCTTCGGCTCCCTGGCCAAGGAGCAGCGATTGTTTTCGCTGACGCCTTCCGCCTACCGTTATCGCTGGAATAAGTTGATGGCTTCGCTGAGCGTCCCCGCCCACGCCAGACTCACTCCTGGTGGTTTGCGTGGCGGAGGCGCGGTGCACAGCTATCGCGCTGGCGTCGCAATTCCGGAGATACAATGGCGCATGAGGCTCAAGCACTTACAGACATTGGAGTTTTACCTGCAGGAGGTCGGAGCAGTCTCAGCTTTGACGACTTTAGACGAAGTGTGCGCTCGCAAAGTGCGAGCAGCCGGGTCTCTTTTCGAGTTTCTCTGAGCTGGCGCTACCCTCGACGCACTCGCCAGCGAGGCACTCTGTGCAACCTGCGAGCGCGAGCTCGCCGTTCTTCGGCTGGCCCCCGAGTTGGGCGGTACAGCAAAGCTGCTCTCTGGAGATAAGGGCTCGGCATCCGGCCGTTACGGCTACTTTCTTAGCCTTTAGGGGTCGATGCTGGTGTCTCTCGAGCGACGTGCTGGCTCGACTGTCAACAACTTGTGGCGGTGCGTAGCAAAATGTGCTGCGCGAGGGTTTCAGGAGGGAAGCTTACAACATGNCGATGCTGGTGTCTCTCGAGCGACGTGCTGGCTCGACTGTCAACAACTTGTGGCGGTGCGTAGCAAAATGTGCTGCGCGAGGGTTTCAGGAGGGAAGCTTACAACATGTGAGACATGTTTTATGCGCACGACGAAGTCTTTCGGGCCCACCCTCCCGCCCGATGGGTGCAGCAAAGCTGCTCTCTGGAGATAAGGGCTCGGCATCCGGCCGTTACGGCTACTTTCTTAGCCTTTGGGGGCCGATGCTGGTGTCTCTCGAGCGACGTGCTGGCTCGACTGTCAACAACTTGTGGCGGTGCGTAGCAAAATGTGCTGCGCGAGGGTTTCAGGAGGGAAGCTTACAACATGACTATTGTCTAGTCCCTGCCCTCCACACTTCCGATGATCTTGGTTTCATGTCTTTTCACGTTCTGCTCGTCAAGACTGCTAAGACTAAGATGACTAAGACAGTCTGCAAAAAGTCGGGGATGGCCGGGATGGCAAAGCAGGTGGCCAAACTGCCGATGATCAACGACCAGATTTACCATCAGGTCCGGTCCCTCCGTAGTCCCTGCAAGTGCTGGTTTTTACCGGAACTTCCTCGCCTTATACAGCCGAGGAGAAGATGTGGCAGTGCAAGGCCGACATCCTTCGCTTGGAGTTCCTCTGGCACCACGGAGGTCTCTATGTGGATGCGGCATCTCAGACCGAAGTGGCTCCTGTCCTGTGTGCACTTGCGCGCACTGTAGTATCTGAGGACATGATCTCCGTGGAGCAGCCGCTGAGCTGCAAAGCAACGCAACGACGCAACGCAGCGCGTTTTGCCGGGACCGCGGTCTGTGAGGAAAAGCCTGGACCGCATCCTTGAGCTCGGCAAGGAGACCGGCTGGGCAGTCGCCCTAAAACAGCCTCTGAGCATACGGCACAGACCGGCACAGACCGCAGACCGGATGAGGTCATCGCTTACGAACCCGACACCAAAGACAAACCCTACTCCATCCTGGGCAACTCTGTGCATCCCGGCTCGGTCGTCTCTTGCCTGCCACTGTGCCCAGCGCAAATCCCAGGATTGCGTGTACGCCTCATCACCCTCTGACCTTGATGCTCATTCTCTTCCTGAAGCAGACGTATCACCAGAAGCGCAACCACATCGAGGTCCTGGTCCTGGTGACACATTGGAAGGATCCACATCACTTATCTGTAGCCCTGCAGGTCTTTGCTGTTACGGGGCCCGTGATGTACACCAAGTGCTTGGTGGACAGTGGCATGCCGATCTCTCTTGCACCACAGGAATGGCTGTATCCGGCTCCTTGCTGCATTTTTTGCCATTTTCGTGCCTTTGCAAAACTCTGTGCTTTGTGGTGGTTGGGACCTGGGACTTCCGAGGCTTTCCATTTTGTTCCCAACCCTGATGCCATCAACTTCTCTGCGTTTCCAAAATGTCTCATGCGGCTTGGGCTTGCAATCATGAGCACAACTGAGAGAGACTCACCATTTCAATAGTCTCAATGGTCCGCTTGCATGCTGTTGTTCTGTGTCGAGGTTCCAGTTCGGGTACACCTGCTCTGGCCTGGAGGGTCCGGTCCAGCAGTGCACCGACCAAGCATGTGGCTTGTTGACCACGCACTGCAGGCTATGTGAAGTCCAAGAACCGCTGCAAGAAGGTGCGGCACTCGGCTGAACCACTCAGGACTGCACAGAGTGACCTCGATCACCCCGATCTTTTAGCACAGAAGCTGCAGCCAGGCCCGGCAGTGCCCCTTTCATTCCAAGAAGGCGTGATGTCGCTTGCATGTCTGCCCTTCTGTGCGCGCATGCACGAGAGCTCAAGTCGGGGACCGCTTGCGCTCGCTGTTTCTTCTCGGTCAGTGTTGGCAGGCCTGGCCGCTTGGAGCCTTCAAAGAGCTTCCGAGCATCGAGGAACTGGAAGCCAAGCCGCCAGCTGAGCTGTGAAACGGGTCCCGAAGTATCCTAAGCAGGAAAGGTGTCGCATGGAAGTTGTAGAAGTCGCACAGCACGCGACCAGCAGAAACAGCATTCTTGGCAGTCAAGCGCGACTTTCGGGCTTCGGGCCACCACCGGAGGTTCAAGTCGGAGCGAGCTTCGATACCACAAGTTATCCACCAGGCCTGTCGAGACCGTTTTCGAGCTTCGCTTTGGCATCTGCTCGTGTGTTGAACGATGCTTTGCGAGGTGATACCGGCAGGCCTGGACTCACACAACGACCCGCAGAGATGGAGGCAGAGCTGGTACGACTCTTTCTGCCAGAGCCATCCCGGCTTCAAGTACAGGACTGCGCATGAAGGTGGGTTGCTCCATTCTTGACAGCTCTGTGATGGGAGGACTTGGACGAAGGAGCAGCTTCAAGGGCGAAAGTGGTGCTTTGGCAAAGCGAAGTTCAGACTTCGGCTTCCCTCTGCGTTCCAGGGATCTTTTGCAGGTTCTGTGCGAACCTTTATGTGGAGCCCTGGGACGACCATGCAGTCACTTCGCTGATGATGGAGGTGCTCTTCGAGGCACGGGGAGACCCGACAAAAAGCTTCCAACTGCTGTGTCTCTCACCAGAGTTGCAAAGGAAGGCGGCTTCTACGTTCCTCTCTCGACGCTGCATCAGCCTGGCTTCAGCGAGGACTTCGTGGGATGCGGATAGTCGGCAACGACGTTAAACGTGGCCTTCTAGTTTGTTGGTGAATGCTTGTGCGCGTCAGGTGATATGATGTGACATGTGGACATGCTTCTTAGAGCATGTCCTGGACGGGCCTTGCACGAAGGAAAGGGCGGAAGGGGGTGCTGCACGGGTCTCGCCAAGCTTCTGCAGGTGCGACCCGAAGCTTCTTGAGCGCACATTTCATCACGTTCAGGCCCGTGCTTGACGTTCTCATAGGCATTGCGCACTCCGAAGCTGCAGAATCCGAAGTTGCAGAACAGATCTGTAGAAATGCCTCAGACTTTACAAGTGCGCAGACTGCCAACAGGGTGCCGGAAGGAGAACATGGTGGGATCTTGCATGGTGATGTTTACTGGCCAATATCCAGCGCGAAGGAACCCATGTAATGTTTTCGACGAGGGAATGGCTCCGCGTCCATGAGTTGGACCTGCAAACACTTGCGGCCAATCCCGGGCTTGAAGTTTCATTTGGAACAAATCAGGACGATCCGATCCATCCGACCCGAAACAGCTTTCCGTCAAAACAGCCCACATGCCAATGCATGTGTGAAGGCTCTGCAATTGCATCTGTGTCTGGTTTAGACGAATCTGGTCTTCATAGTCCTCGAACAGAAAGCAATTGAAAACAGTTTACTGGAACGCGAAGCCGTGACATGATCTTGTGTGCTCGACTGCTTGACTCATCCTTCACCTGCCTTTCCGGAGGGCGGTTCTTTTTGTTGGCACTGTTGGCACTCCCTGCAGGACCACTTCTTCCTAGAGGCAACCACAGAAGAGATAGAGTACATCGAGGGCAACGGAGGCGTAGTTGGCGTGGCCAGAGGCTCTCCGGAATGCTTCCGGCGTCTCATGGATCTCTACGACCGCGGTCATGTGCCACCGATGGCAACGCCCGGCCCCGATGGGCCCCGGGTGGTGCAGATGGGCTTCCGAGACGGACACGGGGAGAAAGACAAATTCTGACAGTAGCTCTGAGTCGAGGTGCAGCACTTGGTAGATGTTCATTTCTTTGAGGAATTGTGTTCCCTGTGCCGTCCTTTCGAGGACTCGTGTCGCAAGCGCGCTTCTCAGCTCAAACTCAGTACCTGGGAGCGCCTCAGGCGGGGATAGAAGGGACCTTCCCTTGCTGGTGTCAAGGTCGCCTGTTCCCCCCCTGCAGGTGATCGCTTTCAGCAGTGTGTCAGACAAGCGGCTTGAGCTTTCCACTCTGAGCTACGCGTATGAATGCATGGCAACTCGGATGGAAAGGATGCGTTTTTTTAAGTCCAGCTGCCAACAGCACTTTCATGTGAGTGTGAGTGGAGCCTCGTCAGGTCCCGTGCCTGGCCGTGCGGGGAATCCCCGCAATGAGGGCTGCCGTGGGGGAGATGGGAGTCTCGTCCGAAGGTACAAAATTAAGGAGCCTTGGGCCCCTTAAGGCCTTAAGGGCCCCTTGGGGGACAAGCCTGTTCAGGCCTTTCCTCGAAGTCGGTCTTCGTGACGGACCGGGAGTTCTTTCAAATGGATCGCCTTCGGCAGGACAGCCAAAGCTGCGATGCTGCGATGCCGCTTTGATGCTCGCAGCGATGTGCGGAAACTGGTCAGGAGATGCCCGGATTCCTGGACCAGCTAGGCCCGGCAGGGCCGGAGGGAACTGGGCGACGAAATCACAAATTCTCCAAATTCTTGGGAAGTTAGCGAGGCCCCCACGACTGGGACGCGGTGATCCTGGGTTTGGAGTGGGACACCGGCTCAGAGGACGGGCCAAATAGAGTGACGACAACACGCAGAGAATCGCGGGCCGTGGGGAGGAAGTCGTCATCTTCGACCTCGTTCCAGGCAGAACGGGCAAAAAGCACACCGAGGAGGTCAGCACTTTTGCGACTTACGAGGCGGGCGGCCTCGTTCCGCCAAGATCGCCGGCTTCGTGGCGAACTTCGGCTGCGCGCCAAACGAGGCGGCTTTGCAGGCCGCATTGGCCAAATGCCTGGCAGAGGACGGGGTACAGCACGAAGTGACACAGCCAGCACAGCATCGCGCTCGTGGCTCGTGCCGTCACAGGAGGACTTCGAGCCTTCTCCTCTCTTCGAGGCTGCCGGTCAGCTGAAGCTGCGCTTCCTCGCCGAGAAGTATGCAGGCGCGTTTATGTTTTCTCGTTTATCGGCATACCACGTCTTCCGCACAGCTTCACAGCTTCCAGGTAGCATGGAAGAGGCACGACTTTTCCGAAGCATGCCCTTGGTGCACCGTGCCTTCAAGAACCTGGCTGGTCATGCCAGCCGGCGGCAATCTTGCTGGTGAGAGTCAGACAACGGAATCAGCCCTAGCAAGGAACCCCCCATGCACTTCGATAACCATGAGCTCCATGGAAATTTGATGAAGGGCTTCCATTCTGGCGGAGCCTTCGGCTGCAACAGTTTCCTCATCTCATATACGACACACGCAGAGATGTCCATGACAGGGAACCTGCGGTTCGAAATGATTCTGGAGCCAAATGGTGGAATCATGTTCCGGTGCTGGAACGACGACAACTCCACCAACTCGGAGGCTGCATGGCATTGTGTCCCTCATCTTTTCTAGGAAATCGCTGTGGAACCGGAGGTGAAGATGAGCGACAGCGTTGTAGAGTGGCTGAAAGTGTACTTCGATCACCAGGAAAGGGATCGGAAGACGCGCTTGAGCAAGTGCTTGAGGTTTGAGGTTTCCGCCCAGCTTCAAGCTGCATGAAGGTTTGCAAGGAAATCCGGAATGAACCCGTCCCGTGAGTGCTTCCTGGCAATTCTGCGTGATGTGTCACTGAGTCGTCGGTAGCCCTTTGCTGAGCTCCCGTGATCCAAGTTGTAGCATTTTGAACCGTGTTTTCCATTGCAGGCGTGAGCCCGCACGTTTCTGCTTTTCCAATCTTCACGACACGATGACTGTGGTGTTTGGCACGCTATCGTTTGCTCTCCTGCCGTTGCAGCTTCAAAAGCAGGGCTCTGCTTGCCTCGTGTCACTAATGCACGGCCCAACTTGCACAACGTGCCGAGGCCAGACAAGAACGCTGGGGCCGGGACGCAATCACAGCTTCAGCAGCGGCGCTAGCTGGGCCACCAGAGGTAGCAAGCAACAAAAGAGAAGCATGTGTTTGATATTGTGCGCTTGGTGGACCACGCGATTGAAAAGAGAGTGTCTGTTGTCGCTCGGCAGTTCCTGTTCGGCAGTTGGTCCATCATAATCCGGTGAAACAGCGGCACTAGGTGCTGTGCTACCGCTCGTGAACACAAGAGTCCAAGATTGTAGGGTTGAGGGAGTGTTGAGGCGTTTGATGCGGTCGCTGCTGGCGATACACTTGGCTCTGTCCCGTAGGAGCTTCGTAGGAGAACCGAACCGAGATGGCTTCCCGAACTTCTCTGGCTGCTATAGTCCTCTGGCAGCTGTCCACTGCAGACGAGCTGCAGAGGCTTGCAGACTGGAGTTTGGAGGAATGTGGCAAATACAAGACCTTTGGCGGCTTCGTTAGCTCAAGTTGGAGCTTGGGTGTCCCATATCATCATGGTAGTCTGCGATTTGAGTAGCAGAATGTTTGGTGTGTGTGTGTGTACACCCTGATTCTAAGCTAAGGGTTCTGGAGATGACTTGCTGATTTCAATTTGTTTCGAGAGCAGGGGGCAGAGGCACCCATACAGACTCCTCTGCTAACAAAGCTGGTCTGTAGGCGGTGAGGATATCACTGAGGACGCTCAGTGACGTGCCTGCTGAGGGGAATGGCCACCAGGCTAAGCAAAAAACCTGGCACGCCGAGGGTTCCACCAAACATTCTGACGGGTATGCCATCCTACTGAGGTTAATCGAAACGAACTAGGCACAAGCCGATGGATATGATCTTTCGCCACTTCTCCGTGTGATGGTCTTGTTGCCAGTCGGCGAGGGCTCCAACATGGGGCACGCCTAGTTCCACTACGTGGAATACCCAATTACTTGGTCGAGCCAGTCTCGGAGAGCGAAACCTTGCACCGGAGTCAGGCAGAATCTCTCTCTCTCTCTATCTCTCTCTCTCTCTCTCTTCAGGTACCGCCACGGATGTGTTCAGACACAAACTTGAAAGCTTAGCTGAACGTGAGTTCAGGTCAGAGTGTATCTCAAGGTCCGGCAGAGTGCTGAGTTTGGCTACTAGCCTAGGCCTTGTAGAGTTGTGCAACTCTTTCGCCTCAGACTCAGAGAGCAACATGTCGGGAGCAGATGTGGCAATCACTGCCGTGCATCCCTCTCCTTTAAGGGACCCGACAACAGGTGATGAGTTTGACGGACAGGAAATTTCTTTCGAGCCTCCGGAGAGCAGGGACATTCAGGCGTTCCTGGATTCGCAGCGCTCGCCCACCACTCCTGTTTCGAGTTCGTCTGACGNAAATTTCTTTCGAGCCTCCGGAGAGCAGGGACATTCAGGCGTTCCTGGATTCGCAGCGCTCGCCCACCACTCCTGTTTCGAGTTCGTCTGACGCAGAAGTGCCTGAACTCAGTCAACCCGCCGCATCCACCGAACCCCAGGCAGAGAGACCCCGGAAGAAGCAGCATCAACGGCGAGTCCCTCCGGCTACCAAGGCTCCAGGATCCATCGGCCGGCAAGCAAGAGACAAGACTTCCGGAACATCCAGTGTTGATAGGATGGAAATGGGCGGTGCTTTGGATGCTGTGCCTGCACAGGATTCTGTTGATGAACAGGAAGACGTCGGAACTCACAGCATGTATTCCGACCCGGCTAACTCAGCGTATCCTGCGGTGAAGACACCAGGGTCATCTTCTCGCACCGAAGGTTACGGATCACCCGGGGACAAGACTCCGCGGTTTCAGGTACCGAAGGACCAGCTGGCCAGAAAGCCGGAACCCTTTGCAGGCCCGTGGCAGGCTTCGGACCCCAGATTGCGTGAGAGCAGCCAGCATCTGGAAACCAGCATCTTATCGAGAGAGATGCCATCGGCGGTGCCATGTCTGTTAAGCTTGTCAGTTGGGCAGAGCCGCTGAAGATTACGCCGAATCATCCGGATGTGGTCGAGAGGAATGCAAGGTACCTGGGTCGCCTCTATCACGAAGCTCACATCAAGGAGCCTCCGATCATGGAGTGGACGTTTTTGGCGAATGTGATGCAAGCATACACAGGCAACAAAGAAACTCTGTTTTAGCATGCAGCCTGTATGGAATCCAAACAGCACATGTTTTGGATCCGCTACCTTCGCGAGCCTTTCAGCACCAAAGCTGACGATTCCGCGGTGCATCGGTGCACGCTGTTCTTTGCACATGGTACTAATACTGCAGGTGCCGAGGGAATCATGAACAGCTGCTATCTTGCTCCCGCCACCCGAGCAGACGGACCAGGTGCAGTCGGACATTACAGCCAGGCCACTCACTGGTCGGGTCAGGGCAGTTTGCAGCAGATTTTTGACCGAGTTGTGCAATCCGGCAAGTGGCAATGTCCAGTCATGATTCATGGATTTGTCATGACACCTGCAGCTCACTGCGTCTTGGAGTCAGGCGGGGGCCAGGAAGCGCAGCAAGCTTGCATGATTCATACTGCAGTTCCTTACAAGCGGGACAAGAAGTGGCTGCTACATTCAGACCTCACTACTGTTACTTTCAGCCGCTCAGGGACCATCTCGGAAGGCCGATTTTCAGCTCCGCCCGTGCTGCCTCAGTCAAGCAGCACCTTCGATGACCGCTTAAAGCGGGACAGGTACCATTTGTCGCAGACACTGCGATCGACCGATCAGCTCCTCAGGTTTTGCCAAGAATCGCCAACGTCGAACCGCCCCTGCGAAGTCTCTCCGCTGTTCTCTCTCTCTCTCTCAACATGTTGTTGCGGACACTGTCATGAATGTTTCTTGTCAAGTTTTGTTCCACGACTGCAGGTGCCCGTTAGCAAGGAACGCACAGCATGGCTCGTCAGGGACGCAGAGATGATTCCAGGTCCCGAAGCCAGCGACGAATTGGTGGCAGCAATCGGCCGCCTGCCTCCAGGGAATCGTCCTGCGATCGATGCGATAGCAGTGGGATGGGGCCTTCCAGTCACAGCCGCAGCCAAGCTAGGTGAATGCTCGTTGTGCAACCTCATCGCTACCTGCTATGTGCTAGGTCAGGAGTGACTCTCCGTACAGGGCCGAACCAGAACCAAACGCCGCACCACCGATTCTGTCAATTCAGTGTCGAGAGCTCAGATGGTTCGTTTTCTACAAGCATTTTTCCATGGTTCGCGCTGATACTTCCAGCACTTTTCCAACTTCTACCACACAGCGCCTTGGACAGCTTTCTTTGGGTACGTGCTCGACTTTTTGTACAAGCTACCTTTTCCAGCAAAGGTTTCTACGCTATCAAATTCTTCAGCAAGCTTCGTCATCTTTTCCATGCATGTCAGGTGCCTTTGGATTACTCCTGGGAGTGGTGCACACAGGAATCAGTCGTGTATGCCAGGACCACTCATGTCGGCTTTCGTTCTGCTGCTCTACATTGTACGTGGGATCAACGGGACAAACAGTACACCGCAGAGAATTAGCCAGGCGACGGAAACTGATTCAGCTGAGTCGCGATCGGATTGCGTACTACGAACCTGCTCTGAAGATCTGGCATCACCAAGGTAGAGTTTACCAAGGCATCTGCATCGTGCTGCAACAAGCCCCAGATACGGAACGCAGGATGGCCCTGGAGTCATCACTGATCCGGAACTATCAGCCCATTCTCAATGCACCATGGGTAGGACAGTTGTTGAGCAGACTACGATTGCCTGAAGCCAAGTTCGTGCTGCCAGCCCCGACCACAGGGATCAGGTTCGTTCGCAAAGCCTATCGTCGTGCAAGGTATCGCCATGGCGGATCTGCTCCACATAACGACAAACTGACCAATTCAGCGGACATCTTTGAATCACTGTATCGCTTAGGATCCAACACCAAGAGAAAGTTCGAGGAAGCCAAACTTCTTCGATCCAGGAAATCCTCTCTGACTGCACTGTATCTCAGAGCCAGACTTCTGAAGTCTTTGGATGAACCATGGCAGACGAGAGCTCGCAAGTGCTTGCAGAATGTTCTCAGGTATCGGAGGGGAGATTTACCTCCTCGCAACACAGCATTCATATTGTTGCCCACAGCTCATGACCTTCGCACTGAGGTTCGGTCTTTCATTCAGAANTACCTCCTCGCAACACAGCATTCATATTGTTGCCCACAGCTCATGACCTTCGCACTGAGGTTCGGTCTTTCATTCAGAACATTGTTCGAGTGGAACGATGCAACTTCCCGCCATTGCACTTTCCATCAGACAAGCCTATCCTGAGGAAAGGACAGCCATTGACGCGTCTAGTGTTCAATTACAGGTCTTTCATGAAGAATTGGAGCCGGAGCGCTTCAATCAAATGCACCTGCAGTGACTTTCATGCCAAATGCAGGGACACAGCTATCATTTCAGGCCATCTGATGTGTGCAGCTGCTGATGTCATTCCGCTTTCTTGTTTGGCCTCTACGAACCTCGCTGACACCGCCTATTTTCCAGGTGATAAGTGGCGCGCAGCTACACTGAGAACTTTGCAGAATTGGTGCAAACATTGGAAACTCCCACTTCAGGTATCCGCGCAACTACCAAGGTGGGTAGATCGACAAAGGGAGTTGCGTCAACAAACATTGCAAAATTCAGGTCATGTGACGTGGGATCCCAAGGCGATAGCGGATGCCATTCGACCCCTTCGCACACTGGTACTAGGGCCCGCCGACCATTTTCCTAACTCTCTGTTCGTTACTTGTCCAGTGTACTACCATCAACTGCTTTGCAAGACGTCCGGCGACCCAGCAGTGTTTCAGCCTTGCAGGAACGGTACAGCTAGGATTGTTCAACACCTACGCCAAGACTTTGAAAGCCGTCATCCAGAATTGCAGGTTTACCGCTGGGCGTTTCAGTGGAACAAAGGATTACCGACCGCCAGGATTCTACCCAAAGGATCCAAGCAATTCAGTAAGACACGACCGATCATCGCCTACACGAAATGTTGGCGTACCAGGGCGAGTTCCTTCTTGGCTACTGCATTGTTTGTCGATCATGCAAATACTGTTTCCCCCAGGTTCCACGCTGAGTGTCAATTCTGTCATGAGTGCATTGCAGCTTGCATGGAGACATTTGCAACACATGGATCCTGACGACGAGGAACAGGTGATGATCCAACAGGGCCTTATCGGCTTTTTCAACTCTGTTCCACATTCACGCATTTGTTCAGCTTTGCAGTTGATGACATACAGATAGCAACATCACTTCGGCCAGCCAATCGAAGACTTAGCCTTTCAGGTGGATCACAAAACATGCACCAAAGGCCTGAGAATCTTCCAAGGACAGCGCAGATTCCGAGGATCCAACACCAAGGTGTTGCGGGTCCAACGTGTCATGGAGCTGACAGAGTTCTTGTTACAGTCTGCGTACTTCAAAGTAAGGCTGGACACCTACTGTCAGATTCAAGGAGCATGCATGGGATCGCCGCTGGCACCTGTCCTTTGTGCATTGGTCGCAGCAGAACAGGAATTTCTGACGATTCGCAGCTCACGCACACATCTCGCAGGTGCAGGTCTGCTACGCAGTTTCAGGTACGCAGACAACCGATGCGAGCTTCAAACAGAGTGGACAAGATTGCTTTTTCGACTGGATTTCTATGGTTTGCCCATTGAGCTTGAGCATGTGCCAGGTGAAGAATTGTTAGGATCAATCACCTCGACACAACAAGGGACCATCACGATGCAACAGCCTGCCAATGAGACGACTCTCCGATCGTTACGGTCCGCAGGTTCCAAATCGGCTGCCCTTTCAGGTTTCAGTGCCAGAGCCTTGAGCATCAGAAGACACACCCGACCAATTCGATTGGTACGACCGCAGGTGGAGGACTTAATTGAAATCTACCATAGACGCGGGTTCGACCTACAGGACCTTTCAAAGCTTGCTTCGACGTTGCGTGTTTAAAAGCCAAACCGAGTTNGATTGGTACGACCGCAGGTGGAGGACTTAATTGAAATCTACCATAGACGCGGGTTCGACCTACAGGACCTTTCAAAGCTTGCTTCGACGTTGCGTGTTTAAAAGCCAAACCGAGTTGCCAGCGCCTCAGTCTCTCTCTCTCTCTCTCTCTCTCACTCTCTCACTCTCTCACTCTTGCTTTCTAAGGGTTTCATGTGCGTTGCCAGACTCCACACCTTTGCCAAGGTTGCAGTGCTCGAGTTTGTAGAGAGTTTGCGTCGCATCTAGCTTGACTCTCAGGGCAGCAATGGATAATCAAACGGTGTCAGACCCAAAGGAACATCCGCCAGGCATCCGTGTCCCAGCTTCTAGAATTATTGTGGCGGATCTGGGACATCCTCAATCGAAGGTTACGATTCGCAGAAGGACCTATTCGATGCCGTCACCAATGTCAATGGTGTGAACACAGGTGCTGCTATCACAGCCATACGGTCTCTCAGGAACNCGATTCGCAGAAGGACCTATTCGATGCCGTCACCAATGTCAATGGTGTGAACACAGGTGCTGCTATCACAGCCATACGGTCTCTCAGGAACAACGACATGAGTGGTATGGACCACACAAGCGTTTCCTTCATGATGAGAACGCCTACGATTACTTGTAGGAGCCGAAACTCGACCCTCGAACAACTGCAGGACACACAAAAGGACTCCGTTAGTGCAAGCGTCATGTTCGCTCACTCTCTCTCGATCTCTCTCTCTCTCTCGATCTCTCTCTCTCTCTCTCGATCTCTCTCTCTCTCTCGATCTCTCTCTCTCTCGATCTCTCTCTCGATCTCTCTCTCGATCTCTCTCTCGATCTCTCTCTCGATCTCTCTCTCGATCTCTCTCTCGATCTCTCTCTCGATCTCTCTCTCGATCTCTCTGTCTCTCTCTGTCTGTCTCTCTCTCTCTCTCTCTCTCTCTCTCTCTCCGTTGCAATGCAAGTTGTGAGCGTACCTCTTTTGATCTGCAAGGAAATCATTGCGCTCGAGAAACGCCGGTAATCCTAACATGCCCCGACAGCGAAGATCTCACCAGCGCATACACAGGCTCGGCTGACATCTGCAGCTCCGATTACGCTTGCAACTCTGAGGATATCCAGAGGTCAACGAATTCAGAGAAAGACGATGACCCGGACTCTGCGGAACTATTAAGCAACTGCGATCATGAGTCCAGCAAGCCCCGACCTGCAGGATCAGCTTCACAGACCTTGCCATGTCAGGGCCAGACACCAATCGAGGAATCATCAAAGAAGCGCAGACTCAGGATGATTGATGAAGATTCGGACGGGGTTCGAGTCAAGACCATACCGTGTGTCAAACAGCAATTTCGTCGACGCATGGAAGCCACTAAGGTGTTAAATGATGATTTCTACGTGCCCAACAGAGCACAACTCAGCATGCTTCCACATGTTTTGCCGGTGTGGCTCAGAAATTGTGGGTCGAGTGCATGCGAGACATTGCTCTCGCGTCGGGAGCTGGACTGTCGTCCGGTAGTCTGCTCGCCCTCCTCGGTCGTTTCTTGTCCGAACCTCCCGTCTTTCCCGACTGTCTCCCGTGCCCTCTGTCTTCTGTGCCTTGGAGACGCTTTGGCTGCTGCGTGCAGCATTGCATCGGCGCCTGCTGCGCCTCTTTCAGCTCGACACCTCCTACTATAGGGTTTTATAGAGCATAAGGCCTCCCCGTGTGCACGCCGGCGGCGCCCTTCCCGTAAGCGCGGTGCTCTAGGCAGTCCCCTATTATAGGACCCTAGGACGCTACACCTGCTCTGAATGCAAGCTCGGCTTGGTCAAGTTGCACAAGTGCAGGAGGAGGTTGCTTACCTTCGCAGCCTGATAGGGGTGGAGAGCGAGGAATACGAGCTAGTGTCTGACCGGGCCTCGTCTTCGCAAAGGCAGTGGCTGGCAGGACGCGCGGCTCGCCTGGCTCTGTTCAGTCGGCTTCGCCTGGGTACCCCTTGCAGGGAAGGCCAAGAATTCGACCCCCCGCGGGCGTACCACTAAGAGAGGCGCGGGCCTCGGAACTCGATCCCATTGCTTCCGCCGGTCTTGCTGCACTGCACCTGTGTGGCACTGCTGGCGACCCCTGGAGAGGAAGCGGAGCTGCCGGTGGCAGGTCCGAGGACGGGAGCCTGCGCGACCTGCTGACTCCCGATGGTCCCGATCTGGAGTATGGTGGAGCTCCTTTCTTTTCCGGCAGGCGAAACCGGAGCCCTCAGCACTTGCGAGATCGTCCAAGCAAGGCAAGAAGGTGCTGGTTGAGGTGCCTGGCCGGCTGTGGCACAAGAGGCCGCCCAAGCGCGTGCTGCCGCGCACGGCTCTCTTGAAGGCCTCCAGCTTGGAGGTTGCCGCGACCCCGGCCGACGATCGGCTGTCAGATGTGGGTTTTGGGCTTTGGGGACGTCAAGGTATGGGCGGTACGGGTCGGCTACCTAGACCCAAAGCTGGAGGACTCGGTGGACGACCTGCACCGGCGGAAAGCGGTCCAGCCACCACCTCCGCAGCCTCGACGGGATTTTCCTCCGAAGACGATGGTATGCCAGAGGTGAGGGCACCTGGGGAGCGAGCTCGGGGGGACGACAAGCTCGACGGTGCTCAGCCGGCTCACGCAAGTGGTGGAGAGCCCCCAACGACAAGAGGCGAGCCCTGCGGCTGGCCTTGACCGAGAACCTGCTTTGATTTCTCGGGTGATGGAGGGGCAAAGGCCGAGGACTTGATGGGCATGAACCAGCCCAATGTCCCGACTCGTTCCTCGGCCCGAGCTTGGTTGGAGTATCGGTCGAGGATCGGGCCCTACAACACATTGGCAGGCTAGACGCCATCCGCCAGCAACGGTATGCCGAGACGGAAGCACGACTATGTGCAGTGCTGATCCTCATGTTGGACCAGGTGGGCGTGGACCGGGGGGGCTGGGGATTCGCCAACGAGCTCTCTTTTGGAACCGCCGGTTCGCATCTGCGGGGCCCTCTCGCCTGGAAAGGCAAGGCCAACCTCTTTGCGACCCCGTCCGCCCCCACCGAGGACGGAAACTCAACACTGCAACGGGCCATCCGGGCCCACCTCGACTCGCGTGACACTTTTCCTGCACCTTCGGGCCAACCTAGTGCGGTACCAGGCGCCGCTGCCCCGAGTTCTCCTGCGGCTTTTGGCACAGCCTGCCTTCCCTTATCCTGAGGCAGACCGCCCCCTTTTCCAGATTTCTCCGCAGCCAAATTTCTGCCGGCAACCACCCGGCACATACGTCTTCGACTTGGCCCATGCCGCTGCCTTTCCCTGCTGTTTTTCAACCGGGTGCAGTGCAGAAGGGAGCCTGGCGACTGAAGCGGATCAACTTAATTGTCGCTTTGCTTGACTGGTTTAACCTAGGCTGTCCTGATGTCGGTTCAGCAGAGATACAGATGTCCAGTTGACGGCCAGACAGCGCCGTGCACTTCGGACTCTTGAGCGCCTCGTCGAGGATCGCACCACGTTTTTCAAGCTCGACGCCCCGCTGATGGGCCGGTCCGCCGTGAAAGCGGAGGACCAAGACCGAACCCTGGCGGCCCTGTGCCGAGCGATGAGCGGTTTTGAGAGCACCAACGGTTATTTCGCTGCGCGTCCTTCCCAGGACCCGCCCGACTTGGGAACAGAGGAGGCCCCCTGCTCCGGGAAAGAGGCCAGGCCGCGCCTGGACTTTGGCCGCGTGTGTGGAAAGTTTTCCAAAGCTCGCTTGAAATTTCCTCCGCCTCCTTTCTCTCCTTACGGTTACCTGGACAGCAAGACCTTTGCTCGCTACGACCGGCCTTTGGACTTTGAGCTGCCTCATGGTGCCACCCCCGCCAGTGCCGAAGGTGAAGATCCTGGCAGATAAGAAGCAACAGAAGCAACGGCTTGCTCTGTACAAGCTGCTCGCGGGCTGTGGGCGGCTACTGCCGGTCAAGGTGCCTCCGGAACGCGTTCCCTTCGCTGGGGGCATGTTCGCTGTGCCGAAGGATCTGGACAGGGATCGGCTAGTCTTGGACGCTCGGCCGAGCAATGTCCTGGGCGGTTGCCCGAGCTACTGGTCAGCTAAGATGGCCTCGGCAAGTGCTCTTCTTGGCTTGGTCCTCCCGTCCGAGCAGACCTTCCGAATTTCCACGGCCGACCTCCAGGACTACTTTTTTTACCTGTTCCAGGTTTCGCCGCAGTGGCTCGAGAAGAACCTTCTGCATGGCACTCTCTCCTTGTGTGAAAGCGCCGAGGTTTTTCGGCCGGGAGTGTCACGACTTTGCGGACGCCAAGGGCCGCGTCACCGTCGCCTTGTCCAGCTTGGCCATGGGAGACGCGAGTGCTGTGGAATTCGCTCAGGGAGCCCATGTGGGAGTGCTGTACCGGCACGGTGTTCTGCGTGCGGAGGAGATGCTGCTGCCCACGGGGCCTGTTGTCCATAGGGGTGGTCCTGGACGATTTGGTGATCTTGGAGAAGGTGTCCTCGCAGATGGTCTTTGTTTCCGAGGACCGCGCCGGAGCTAAACGGCTAGACGCCGCCTACGCGGCCTACGAGGGCTGCGGCTGGCGCACCCCGAAAAAGGCCAACGCGACTCCGAGGAGGCCTCCTTCGGGGGTGGGGTGTGAAGTTGAAGGGAACTCCGGCTTGTAAACTGCGTGCCAGCCCCACCCGTGTCGGGCCTTTGATCCTGATCACTGCCCGCGTCTGCAGCTTGGGCTTGTGCACTCACTCCCTGCTCCAGTCCCTGGTGGGCTCTTGGACTTCGGTCTTCCTGCTGCGGCGGCGTGCCCTAGCCTCCCTCCAAGTGTGCTTCGAGGCCCTGACTTGTACGGAGGAGCACGACGTCATTCTGAGGGACGAGATGTGGTCTTGGATACTGCTGGGGCAGCTGTGTGTCGTCGACCTGCGAAGGTGTGGGGCGTGGGCTCGCCTCCTTTCTGAGCCCCAGGCGTGGTTCAAGACGAGGGACCTTCTTGACCCCGAAAACGAACTGCCGGGAGATACTGACAAGGCCCGCCCCTCAACTCACATCAGTTTGAAAAAAACTGAAGGGCTACCTCCGACTAGAGGAGCGGATCGGGAACAGAATGTGCAACGTGCGTTTCTTGTGTGGCCTGGACTCCCAGGTCTGTCTTGGAGCCTTGGTAAAAGGCCGGGCCTCCTCCCCTGCCATAAACAAGCTCCTGAGGCGCTCTTCGGGATACCACCTAGGCTGTAATCTGCAGAGCGGTTTGGGTTATTTTAGGTCCTCTGAGAACCCAGAAGATGATGCTACTCGCCTTGTGCCGCTTCGCGGGCCGGCCGCTCCTCTTCCGGGCTGGTGGTGGGACTTAGCGCGAGGGAACCACATCATCTTTCAGAGCTGGCTGGACGGCCAGCCGGAGCTGCAACCTGACGAGGCCAAGTTTCGCCCCGAGGCGCTGCCCGAGAAGCTCCCCTTTCGAGCAAAAGTTGGAAAGCCGACGGCCGAGGAGAGCAAGCCAGCGACTGAGAGACGCCCGGACCAGTGGATTGCAGAAGCGAAAAGCAAAGAGGCGAGCCCGACTTGGAGCCGAGTGTCAAGCCGAAACGGTCCCGCGACCTCTGCACGACGAGGGGCTTGATTCCCGCTCTGGCCTGCTTGCTGCTTTGCCTCGCTCCTGGTTTGTTGCGGAGCGGGTTTCCTTGGGTCCTTGCTCCGCCCCTTGCCGGGCTGACGCCGGACGACTGGTCACTGCCATAACTCAGGCATGTTTTGTGGTGTTTGGTGCTTCGTCCCCTGCGGGCTCCTTCTCACGTGCCGTGACGCCTGTTTGCAGGTCTCTGAGCTGCTGAGCTGGCCGAAAGGAATGCCTGACCTTCCTGTTGGTGCCCAGCGCCGGGTCGAGACCCAGAACCTGGTAGCAGCCAGGCTTGCCTCTCTGCTCTGCTGCTATGAGAGGGCGGAGTGTGGACTGTTTTGGGTCGAGGGTTCTGATGGTTCTTTCTTCAGGGAGCTTGCTCCCTGGCGCCGTTTCCGCACCCACTCGGAAAAGACCTTCCGTTTCGACTCGTGCCGATATGGTACGCCTGGGAGGCATAGGTTCAGGATAGCAACCAACAGTGAGCTGCGGGGCGGCCGCCAGGGCAAGCACAGGCGTTTGAGAGGGCGATCGGCCGTCCATGGAATTTCGTGGACTGCCGTTGCGGCCGAGCGTCCTGCTCGAGCCACCCAGGAGCTCGCCGTTGCACTGCGGCTGGCCAGGCGTCGACTGGACTTGCCTCTGAGCGCCGCCAGGCAATCGCACACTAGGATACCCATACCACTGCCGATCCTGCAAGCCATCGTCGCCTTGGCTTGGTTTTCGGGCAACCAGGCTTTTGCCGGGGTCACACTTCTGGCTTACTTTGGCATGGGACGGATCGGGGAGGTTCTAGCGACAAGCCGCAGCGACCTGTTGCTGCCAGCTGACGACTTCTGGGGACAGTGCGAACACGCCTACCTACGCTTGGGCTCTTCGAAAACCTCTACTCGCGCGCGAGGCAGAGTACAACATCTGAAGGTCGACGACTTGCAGGCGGTTGCCTGCATCAGCCAAGCCTTCTCTGCCCTGCCAAGCGCTTCGAAGTTGTTTCCCCTGACTCCCTCGGCTTACAGGTACAGGTGGAACAAGTTCCTGGGATTGCTCGCGATCGACACGCAGCTCCGGCTCATCCCTGGAGGACTTCGTGGAGGGGGTGCCGTCTGGGCATACCGAGGAGGCATGTCGATAGCGGACATCCAGTGGCGGATGCGTTTGAAACACCAAGCAATGCTGGAGTATTATTTACAGGAGGTGGGAGCCATCACGGCCCTCTTTAGATGATGCTTCAACCCGCAAGGTGAAAGCTGCTTCGGCGCTGTACCCCTACATCGCCGGGGCGGACTTGGACCGTTGAGGCTCCCCTCGGCCGCATGCGGGCCTGCGACAGCTACGGCTCCCTTTGCGGCGTGCGCGCCGCCTTTGTCGGCTGGGCACGAGGAGACGCGGAAAGCAGAGGCTTTGTTTTGCTGGAGCCCTTACAAGAGGCAGCTTGGGAGGCTCCCTTCTTGCGAAGTCGTGGGACCTCCTTTTTGGTGTCGACTTCGCCTTGGAGCTGCTGCTTCTTTTCGGCCCCAACTGCACTCGTCTACTTCCG
>BGNK01000250.1:81683-101262 GCA_003297005.1 Symbiodinium sp. clade A Y106 | reverse complement strand
TGACCAGGACGATGATGCATCGCGCAGGCGCAAGGACTGGAGCTTTCGTGAAAGTTGGTGTGACTGGCTTTCGAATCGAACAGCGGCTTTCCTAGGAGAACTTCCGCGGCATTTCCCATCCTGTATCGGTAGGGACGATGACATCCGGTTCGTAAGGGTACGCAGGGACGGGCATCTGACAATGTTACTTCGCAGGTTAGTAGCTGTGTGCATCGCTGTCTGCTGCACAATGCAGTGCATTTTCGAGTTGTTCTGGATANATAGAGCGCCATGACATTGCCACGACTTGAAGACTCGGTCAAGAGTTTTCAGGCTCGTGGCAGGCGTGTGCGCTCTCGTTGCAACAGCTCGATGTTATCCAGGTATCGTTCCGTGTTCGTTGCACCCTGTCGACCAGGACGATGACGGATGGCGCTGGCCCAAGGACTGGAGCTTGTGTAACCTGTGATGTAGTCTTCGTTTCGAAGTTGGGCGGCCGCTGCATAGGGAGAGTTACTTCCTCAACATGCCTTGGATGTTTCGGACGGTGCTAGTCACTGCTCGTCAATGCAGAGGCATTGGGGCGTGGTTCTGTCAGTGCAAAGCGCCCGCTAAGTTTGTGTTGTTCTTCGAAGCAGTCGATGGCAGTGCCACGAGAACGGCTGGCCACACTTTGTCAGCAGGATGATGATGCATCGCGCAGGCACAAGGACTGCCTTTTGAATCTCACAGCTGCAACACCAGAAGCTACGTCAAGGCTGTTTTTTCGCGAGGCTTCTCTCGTTTCGTACCGGTAATCGTGACGACATGTTCCTGCAGAGCATATACGACTAGGACGATGATGCATCGCGCAGGCGAAAGGACTGGAACTTGCATGAATGAGTAGCGTGTCGTGGATGTGCTTCCGTGAGTTTCTGCGACTTTTCCCTGCCCGGAAGTACCGTTCAGGACGATGACAGCTGGTTGGGAAGACGACGCAAGGACGCATCNCGACTTTTCCCTGCCCGGAAGTACCGTTCAGGACGATGACAGCTGGTTGGGAAGACGACGCAAGGACGCATCTGACGATTCCAGCTGGCAGTGTAGCTGCTGCGTGATGCTGAGAGAGAGCAGCAGCAACAGCATGGTTTCCGCAGCGTAAGCGGTTCAATGCCGTACAGCAAGCCCGTTTCGTAAGCGCACGAACTCAGAATTTAAATAATTCTCTGAAGGTTCTTCGTCTCGAAGATGTAGTGCAGCGTTGGAACAAGGGGAGAAAGGAACACACGGGCATCAAGACCGTACAGCGCGGTGGAAGCCCAGACACCACNACATCCGGTTCGTAAGGGTACGCAGGGACGGGCATCTGACAATGTTACTTCGCAGGTTAGTAGCTGTGTGCATCGCTGTCTGCTGCACAATGCAGTGCATTTTCGAGTTGTTCTGGATAGAGCGCCATGACATTGCCACGACTTGAAGACTCGGTCAAGAGTTTTCAGGCTCGTGGCAGGCGTGTGCGCTCTCGTTGCAACAGCTCGATGTTATCCAGGTATCGTTCCGTGTTCGNGAACGGCTGGGCACACTTTGTCAGCAGGATGATGATGCATCGCGCAGGCGCAAGGACTGCCTTTTGAATCTCACAGCTGCAACACTGGAAGCTACATCAAGGATGTTTTTTGCGAGGCTTTTGTGCGGCATTTCTCGTTTTGTACCGGTAATCGTGACGACATGTTGCTGGAGAGCATATGCAACTAGGGCGATCAGGCGAAAGGACTGGAATTTGCATGAATATGGTGTCGCGGATGTGCTTCCGTGAGTTTCTGCGACTCTTCCTTGCCCGGAAGTACCGTTCAGGACGATAACAGCTGGTTGGGAAGACGACGCAAGGACGCACCTGACGACTCCAGCTGGCAGTGTAGCTGCTGCGTGATGCTGCGTGCATCGACTGTTTGCAGCCCTCACGTGCCCTCAGAGACCGCAGCAGCAACAGCATTGTTTCCGCAGTGGAAGTGGTTCAATGCAATACAACAAACCCGTTTCGTAAGCGCCCGAACACAGAATTAACAGAAAGCTATCTGAAGAGTCTTCATCTCGAAGACGACCGATTTGGAAGGATTCGCAGGGACAAGCATTTGACATATATACTTCGCAGTTAGCTACTCCCGGACCTGCCTACAACGGTTTACTACGGTCTGCGGACCTGCGTGTGTGCGAGTTGTTCTTATCCACAACTTCAAGACCGGTCTAAGAGTTGTAAGGTTCGTGGCGTGTGTGTGTGTGTTGTGTGTGCTGCTCGTTGCAACAAACAGTTCTGGTGCTACTACCATCACTCCGTGCCGGTTGCATCCTGTCGCGTAGGACGATGGAGGGCGCAGGCGCAAGGACTGGAGCTTTGGTAACATGCGGCGTAACATGCGGAGTGACCGCCTGCATGTCGCAGAACATCATCACATGTACCGATCGTGTCTTCTTTTGCCAGTAGATTGCTCTCGTACGGTT
The DNA here is from genome assembly GCA_003297005.1 of Symbiodinium sp. clade A Y106. Lineage (NCBI taxonomy): Eukaryota > Dinophyceae > Suessiales > Symbiodiniaceae > Symbiodinium > Symbiodinium sp. clade A. The sequence continues at coordinate 98,805 of BGNK01000250.1, read as the reverse complement.
GAGGATGGTGATGATGGACTGCGAAGACGGCGCAAGGACTGGTAGAGTTCTTGCCCAGGGTTGCTGTCAAAGGTGCCGAGGATGCGAACCAATGTGCATTCCGAAAAGCGGGTAGCCGCGGGTCTTGCAAAATCTTGCGCAGCGGCTATGGCTATTGCCTATTGCTGTGGCTTCCACACCAGGACCGATCAGACTGAGGATCCGGCTTCAGAGGCCTGCGTCCGGCACATCAGAGCCATTCGGAGACGGGCATCCTTCCGGTGCAGCTCAGCCCATAGCCCCCATAGCCCGCATAGCCCATGCAGGCACCTGGCTGAAGGCAGCCCAGTTCCTGAGCTCCGAGTGAAGCACGTGCCTGGCCCCGGCGAATTGAAGATTCTGTTCCAGCAAGGCATTGCTTTGAAGAGCCGATTGGGTCGCAGGGCCGGGCGCGCCATGCCTCGCGCAGCGGCCACACAGATCTGTGGCCTTTTAAATAAGTTAGACAAGTTTGTAATTTCGCATAATTAGCTTCGCATAGAGTGAGAGCTGTGGAAGGTTACCGGGGCAGAAGGTTGGGAGAGAATAGAGCCCGAAGCTGCAAGTTGAGCTGCCCCAGGTTCCATTGCTCGCAGTCCAAGTTGTTTCCTTAAAAAGGCGACGGCAGAGGCTACAATTTTTGGGGATTTTTCATCCAGGATTTTGGCACGGCGGAGCTTCACCAGAGCAGACGACGAACAATACGATCGTCGCCCTGCTTTCGGCAAGCCCGTTCGTGCGTGGCGCCGATTCGCACAATGTCAGCAGATTGCTTGTCGTGCTCGGAGTCCTTTCGTGTGGTTGGGAGCAATCGCCAGCTTCGGCCACGTGCTTACAAATATCCACCGGCTGAGTGCTTCAGGCCTGCAGCAGGACTTCCGGCCTTCAGGATCTGCGGCTTCAGATGTCTCGGGCTTTCGCATGGCTCAGTCAAAGCTGGAAGAGAGCTGCAGACATGACAAGTAGTGAACTTGAAGAGGTTCCGCTCAATTGCTCCAAGAATCTGTGTCGAACCACTGCAGCACCGCATGCTAACCTGATACGCTCTTGCAGCTTGCATGCTCGACAGGCTTCGGCCTTGAACCATACACCGTGAATGTGAATGTAAAGTTTACTGGGACATGGCGACGGTGGTTTTCGCGCACTTTGGTGCGAGTGCCGTTGCGCTGATTCTCCGTTCTCAGTGCTGCACTCAGCTTGGAGCTTCGGTGATCACAGTGGGAGAAGGGCTAGGCTTTAGGCTCGGCTTGGGGTGTTGACCTGTCCCAGAACTCGGCCAGCCTTGCGCTGCGCAGCGAGATGCTCGAGCCTCAGTGAAACAGAAGGCGTCGAGAGGGGACCTGGATGTCAAAGCTTCCGGCTTGGCAGGCTACTTGGGCATTTCCCGCTGTCTCTGCTGCGGTCGAAGAGAAGAATCTGACAGTCCCGTGCCGCAGCGGCGCCGCTGTGCCGGCATCAAGTGGTGACCAGCTGCGATGAGTGGTCGAACATTTGAGCTCTGTTTGTTTATTCATCGAGGGAGCAAAGCCGCCGCACATGGTTGGGGCAGCATGTAAGCATTGAAGAACATCCCCAGTTGCCAGTCAAAGCCTCTGCGGTATCCCGACCTTACTCTCCTCTGTTCCCCAGGCCCCCTTGCACGGGAGGTACTGGTTCCACTTGGCCATACAAGTGGCCTTCGCAATGCGTGAGGCGCTGGTCGTTTCGGCTCTGAGATGGAACTGGGCAGCTTGACGGCACATAGAAAGGAATTGGGACGTTTACGACTCAAGAGTGTTCAGAGTGATTCGCTGCAACGAGCATCAGGAGCTTCTCTTTGTTCATTCCGCCACGTGGCTTACCTTGGCGACCCCCGGCTGCGCAGTCAGGAAGGTCCAGGACCAGGCAGATTCTCCGATTTCCATCTCCTTTGGTGCTCTGACTCAGGATCGTGACTCGGGAGGCTCGTCTCCCGCCTGGTTGTAGGACTTGGTAGCGGGCATTGATTTCATAAGATTTCACAAGCTGTGACGTGCGAAGCTCGAGTCTCAAGCACCTGCCCTGCCGGCAAGGCTCTTTCAGACTCGTTGTTGTTGACATTCCGTTAAACCTGAGACCCGAGAAACTAATGACACGAGGATCTGAAAGCAGAACTTTTTGGTTTCTCCCCATCAACCAGGGGCCGGAGCGACGCAATCGAAGGGAAGCCAAAAATAATCGAAGCGCGCCAGAGCCTTGTATGCAGGTTTGGCTCTTCTCGGGGATTCGTGAAGGCTCCGAGAAGCGGAAGGTTGCCGTAGACGGGCTGCTGGATATGCTCCTGCTCCCGGCACCTTAGCAAAAGAACGATCTGCAGAGGGCAAGAGGTTGAGTCTTGCAGCTTCAGGTGAACATCATCTTTTTCTGTGCGGTGTGTATCCGCGTTCTGAGACTTGGAGAGGGCAAGAGCTCTGCGGTTTAGACGATGGGAGGACAGGTTCCAGGAAGGGCAGATGGTTCCTTGGTTTGTGATTTTCCCAACACCCGTCATGGAAGGTCTTGCTTAGACTTGCCTGAGGAAACTTCAGCCCGATACGCAGATGGGAAAGCTGCTCTGATGCGTTCGGTGAAATTTCATCCATGTGACTCTCAAAACCTGATGCTGGCCGTAGCCATAACTTCACCAGCTACGCCTGTGCGAAGCTGGGTGCTGTTTCTCGACTAGGATGGTCCCGGTCATCATCGAAAGTGGTGACATCTACGAAGCCTTTGCTCTCTGGTCCGTGCTGGTTCTCTTCGTCAAGGCGCTGTGTATGTCAGCTGAGTGATGCTGAGTGCCCAACCCCCAGGTGGTGCAAGCCGAGATGGCGGGAAGCCACTCCAACGCCATGAGCTCTTTCAGGCCAGGCGGCGAGAATGTAATTTAAACTCTGCTGGAGGATCGCAGGACAAGTGCCGCCAGCTGCGTAAGTGCCTGAGGTCCTTCAAGGCAATCAGTTTGCAGGGCGTCAAAGCTTGGGTATTCATCCAGTCAGCGGCCGTCCTTTTGCTGCTTGCCGTTATTCCTGCTGCGAATGCTGCGATCGTGTCAGGGAGGTTGAAAAATGCCCACCTAGGAAGCTCGCTCTTCAAGGCGTCGTGGCTGTTTACGTCCCAACCTTCTGCTACTGGGCTTCGAAGTCCTGCACCAGCTGTGAGCAGCTTTACGAGGACGGTTCCGTGTTGAGGCTCATGGGTTTGGGGCTTCAAGACTTGCCAGGAGAACATCGCCATTGCTCTCTCTGCTGTGACCTTCTTGCTTTGCTCCCTGCCTGTACATGTCCTGAGACAATCTGAACTCGTGCGGACTGCGGAGCTCAGGCTCCTTTGCCATCATGTTTGTATTTTACTTCGAGTCTGGATACCGCCACCACTTGGAGAAGACAGAGCCTCTGTTGGGATCTTAGCCTTTCCGCGCTTGCTGAACCGCTGAAAAACACCAATCGCGCAGTGCAGGTGGAAGTTCCTGGGCGTGAAAGGCAGGACGCCAATCGCCGCCCGTCCAACGGCACCATGATTTTGGGCGTGCTATGCTTGCAGGCATCGTTTCCGTGACCTACTTTCAGTGGCTGGTTATCTCTGTGCTTGCCTCGCCTCTGAAGTGGACCGGAAATCAGGTCTACCTGTTCCACTGCCACTTGGTGAGGCTTCTTTCATGACTATGGCCCATTGAGGACATTCGCAAAGCACTGCAGGCTTGCTCTATGCATTCTGGATGCCACTGCTTGCGCTGGTGCACACCTTCCTTGCTTCCTGGCTTCACATTGGGCTTGATGTTCCCATCCTGGGAAGGGTGTGGCGCGCAGGAGTCCGAGTGAGATGTTCCTCTTTCCGTAGTCAGCGAGCTGAGGCCTACCCGTTCTACTCCCTTCGCAGCTCTGAGAGCTCGGACAGCCGAGATTAGGTGCATGGCATGCTTGAAGCTTGGACTCGCTGCCCCTCCTTCGCCCATCTCGTCGCAGGACCTCGCCCCTTGGCTCCTTGCTTGGCTTAAGACCCTCGGCGTTGGCGAGGAGCGCGCTGGAAATTTTTCGAAAAAGTTACATGTGTGTCTTCGTCCCTGCCCCTGCCCCTTCCTCTGCCCCCCCCCCTGCCTGCCGCTGGCCGCGGTCCCTGCTCTGCCTCTGCTCCTCCCTCTCCCTCTCCCCTTCTGCCATGGATGGATGGATGGATGGATGGAGGGATGGATCTGTCTCTCTGTGTCTCTCTCTGTGTCTCTGTGTCTCTATGTCTCTGTGTCTCTGTGTCTCTGTGTCTCTCTGTGTCTCCCTGTCTCTCTCTGTCTCTGCTCTCTCTCCCCCCTGTCTCTCCCTGTCTCTCTCGCTCTCTCTCTCTCTCTCTGTGTCTCTTTGTGTCTCTCTGTGTCTATGTGTCTCTCTGTGTCTATCTGTGTCTCTCTGTGTCTTTCTCTGTCTCTCTCTGTCTGTCTCTCTCTCTCTCTCTGTCTGTCCGTCCGTCCGTCCGTCTGTCTTTCTCGCTCTCTCTCTCTCTCTCTCCCTCTCTCTTTCTCTCTCTCTCTCTCTCGCTCTCTCTCTCTCTCTCTGTCTCCCTCTGCATACTGGATGACATTTGGCCGCGCTGTGCTATGCTGTGGAAGTGCATGGCTCGTGATCCAAGTCACTCCAGCTGTTTAGAAGACACAGTCCAGAATCATTGGCAGCACATGAAGTCATCAGGTTGTTGAGTTTTCCTTTATACCTTTTCTCGAGTAAATGTGACGATAAGTTGAGCCGAAGAGAAGGACCTATGCCGATATGTGGACGGTTGACGTTGACCATGCAGACAGGATCATGCATAGCTTGTTCATGCACTTTTCTGCTGGTCTCCATACCACGGACATCGAGTGCAGTAGCCCTCAGGCATGTCAAAGTAGGCTCCAGCAAGGAGCTGCCTGCCTCCACATCCTCCTTACCATCCATCTCGGGAACAATCGACAGCCACCTGGCCCGCACTGAGCCGGCCAAAGCTTGCAAGTTTGAGGTCCGCGAGTTTATCAGAAAGTATACAACCACCGCTTCTCTTGCGATGAAATGCTGGATCCCAAGCATACAAATTAACGCGGCACCTTCGAATCCTCAAAGATGCACCGAGCCACATATCGGCAAACACATCAGCGATGGTCCGATCCCGCACTACAAAAACGGTCCTGGGGGTCGTAGTAGTTCTGGAGTTTCGATGGTATGTCGAAGCGTTTTTGTACCTGCTTTGCCAGTGGAATTGCATTCCAAACCTTGGCGATGCCGAAGTGATGTGAACTCTGGCAAGAAACACGAGCATAATACCTCCTGAGCCAGAGGCTAAAAAAATCCGGTGAGCTCAGCAGTTCTACAGAAGCACCACCCGGTATTCGCGGTGTCTAAAGCCTGAGTTTTCACCATTCTCCCACAGCCTTTCCGAGGCCGCTCCGAGGTGCTTCTAGACGGTTCATGCGAAGTGCGGAGCATGAGCAGCTCCTTGCCTCGTGGTATCCGTGGCGGCTAGACAGGTAGACGCAACACGAAAGCGCGGTCTTGTTGCCCTTGCGAACTTAGGAGTGTCATCGGAACTGCTCTCCCAGCCAGCGTCTTCCAAATGCCAGCTGCTGGTGTACTTTACCGTGGGCTTGCTGTCCTGTGTCGTAGCCATGAAGCACCGAGAGGAAGTTTTTCATTTGGGGGCCTGCTGCCTTCATCCGGGTAAGCCTGATGATTTTTGGAGGTTTCTGCAAGCCTGTGTTTCTGACACTCCACGACCGCAGGCACATAGGTTGCAGGCGCAAGTAAAATCAACACAACTGGCAGCTGGCAGCTATTCGCTTATTTCAGTGAGGACTCTTCAGTTTCGAGTCGCAGAGCCTATCAAAAGTACAAAATACTACAGACGAATCGTACTCTTTGTCGCTGCTTGCCAAGGTTTTTCGTAGAGTTGACGGTTCTCGGTGTACCATAGCGTTGACGTCAGCATCTGCACCTTTAGGGATTGCCAAGACGCTACGACAGTTGAAGGAAGCCTCCAAAGCATTGCCCTATATCTGCATAAACCCTCCTAATTCGGGCTGGGCTGTGCTCTGAAAGCGGAAAGCAGACGAGGCAAGCTCCAAGGCCCTGCTGACGCTCCTCCCGGCCGATGCCACGCCCTTCGAGGCAGAAGCTGGCCGCCGGCTGCAAACACCGCGATACACCGATGCACCGCAGAGTCCCAGACGCAGTCGTGTCAGGCGCCGCTCCGCAACATCTCCTGCGCAGGCCCTCTGCCCTCTGCGAATGCAGTGTCCAGTGTCCATCACTGTCACGTTGCAGGCCAGGGTGATCTGGCACACTTTCTGCTGACTCGTCAGGCCAGAGGCCCAAAACCAAATGCAAGTTCCAAGTCGACGTGGCTGAGGACTTGCATTTTGCGCTGCTGAATGACACGGCTGAGCGATGGCATCAACCTGAGACTCAGATGTTGTGCAAACAGGGCAACCGTGTAGAGTGGCAGCACGCAGCGGGAGCATTGAAGTGTCTAGAGATGTTTGGAGGCCGAATGCTTAGGAAGCAGTGTCTGGCCGCGAGATCTTGCGACTGAGGTCATCTCCCGGGGTCGCCGGCGCATGGTTGCCCCTCTGTTCAGCCACTCCTGTGGGTTGTGCCCCAGGCCAGGAGCTTGAATTCCTAGCTTTACCTTCGGAGCTTAGTCCAACCGTGTGCGGCGTGGGCGTGCCTTAGCGTAGGACCACAGTTAGGAGTCTGTCGCGCAGGTCACTTCGCAGACCGCCTGGCGCCATCGGTGGGCTGCTCTGCCAAAGGCCAGCAGATCAGATCTGAAATCACATTTACGTGGCTTCTCCTCAGATCCGACAGGCATCTACACCTACACTGGCTCGTGCAGCGCCATCTCCTGCGGGGCTCCCCCACACCTGCCACATGCCGTTCCGCGGATGCACGCTCCACGGCACAATTTCGAAGGGCATCCTGGGAGGTGACAGAGCGTCTGGAGGGGAATGCTTCTTCCAGAACCATCGGTGTGTCGTTGAAACAAGAGAGTGAGTTGGAGTGCGAGTGAGTTCGTAAGTGAGCGACTTCGTGAGCGTGAAAGCGCGTGCGTGTGCGCGCGCGGGTGAGTACCTGTGTGAGGGAATGATTTTTAGTTGGTGGAGAAAAGCCACTCTGACTACGTCACTATAGTAGATGGGTATTGAATTAAGTTTGTAGGTTAGTCAGTCCGACAGTCAGTCAGTGTGAGTCAGTCGATCGGTCCGTCCGTGAGTCAGTCAGTCAGTCAGTCCGGCCCGACAAATGGAGTGTTGGAGAGCTCGGCACGGACACACTGCTAAGTTGCAGGCCACGAGCGAGTTCGCGATCCTGCAGCAACAGTGTGCAACGACAAAACCGACTGAGCAACACAAAGCAGCGAGCGCGACCGAGTCAGGCAGGTGGGCACTGCGACCGAAACAATGGCGGATTTCACAGAGGCAGAGTGGGCCAGGTACACAGGGCGAGCTGTTGCCTGCAATTCTTTATCCGAGTGCTACTGAGCTACTGCGTCGCGCAAACTGAGGACATCGAGCGGCAGAACTGGACCTATGGCGTTACCATTCACTACGACTGCGCCCTGGCCTCAGCTCGGGCTCGGCGGTTACGCGCAGTTCGGCTGCCCCTCGGCTTGCGCAGGACAAACCTGGATACCGGGGCGACCTCAGTGCAGAGTGTAACCTCACCGGGCCTCCTGGCCGCAACGGCCGCAACACGCAACGGTCGGCGTACCAGCAGGTACCAGTACTTCCCTGACTGAAAGCAGGACGTGGGTGGTCCACGGATCCTGCGTGGAAGTGACCTGCGGCCTTCCGCCGGAGGCCCGTAAAGCCTTCGTTGAAACCAAGCTCAGTCCGCATGGCAGCCCATGGCAGGACGTTCCGCACGCCCACGCCGTCTTGGACCCAAGTCACAGCAACATCAGCACAGGTGCGGGCTTTCTTTTGCACGCTGAAAGCAAGAGAGCCATCCGGGATGAGAAGGCATGGTCGTTCGCTACCAGTGTGACGAGGCCAGGCAAGGCCAGGCCACAAGCCTAAAGCCTCTCGTAGACGCGCAGACTCGTCAGATGTACAACGGAACCCCAACGGCGACGTGCGGCGATGACGGCATGTATGTCAAAGCAGGCGCACGGGCCCAGCAGTGACCTCCAGGAACCTAACACTCTGTGCAATCCGCCACTCAGGCCGCTGCCGGCGAGAATGTGGTGCGCCCCCGGCCGTATCGCACTCCAGAGAGAGATAGGGCCGTTCACGGATTTTTGAAGCAATGCAGTCGGAGGAGTGGAGCTCTTGTCGGGTGCACCTTTGTGTTGCTGCAAAGCTCTGTCCACCAGCATTCTTTCGTGTCTTTCGCATCGCTTCAAGTGGGGGTGTTGTCTTTCGTTCCTTCTTTCGCCTTCGCCATTTCGGGGTTTCTCTCATCTTGGCCTAGGCATGCGGCTCCGAGGCGCTGTTCTGCTGCATCTTTCTTGAAGGGGTTCCTTTCTTGTGTTTCTCGGTGCCATGGTAGGGGAGCGTCTGTGTAGGTTCAACAACTCCGGTATCCTGGGCGGTTGGTTCGAGGGCATGCAGTGCCCCTACTCCTGCGATCCAGGCAGAGCTTCTCTCCCACTCCACACGCTTCCGTGCCGTATGCTCTCCTCCGCGCAGGCTTTCATGGCTTCGCCTCCGCTGTGTGCATGGAGGCGGAGAGACGCTCCGTTCATGTAAACTCCGCCGTTTGCCCGGCATGGCCCGGCCACTGCCCGGCCGTTTTTCCAGGATGGTGGCTACAACGTCTCTGGGCGCTGTGCACCGGTCTCCTGCGGTCAGCCGCCCAGCCTGCCAGAGGCCGGAGCCGGAAAGACGCTAAGACGGGTCGGTACTGATCCGATACGTTTCCCTCAACTGCGAGGCCACAGCACGCATGGATGACATGAAGACCGCTGCAAGCCAGAATTTCACCTTCGGTGTGCACGTCCGCTACGCGTGCGACCGGCCCATGCTTCTTGTTCACAAAGGGTTTCGGGTTTTCCTGTTGTGGTCTATGTGTTGGGATGGGAGGATCTTCTGGTTCCAGTGCTGGTGGTGAGTTGTGAGCTTTCATTTCCCACTTTCGATGAACTGTGGTTGTGCCCACAAGAAGTGATTATGCAAGGACATGTTAACAGGCATGACCAGACTCAGGTTTCATGGAGAATTGGTGGCCACATGCCACCCGGCCTTCAACGGTAAGACGATGCTTCTGTAAACCTACTGGGGCTTGTTTAAGTTTGCTCTGCTGAAGTTGTTGACTCTCTGGAAAAACCCCAACCTCCACCCACCGATCTCCACCGATTCCGCACCAGATTCTCGTTCCTAGTCAGGCACCCCTGAGCGCCCTGATGATCGCCGTTTCGCGACGGAAGCAAAGCAACAGAATCGTGTGGTGTGTCCAGCGTCTCAGCAATGTAGAGTAGGCGAACGGCTTTCCGGAATGATGGAGGAAAGAGGGGCAGCGTCTTTGCTTGAAGAGGGGCCTCAGGCAGAGGCCGCACAAGTGTCACCAGGGTATGGGGGTTTACAGTGCCAGCGCTGGCACAGAAACATCAGCTTGCAAAGCAGAAACTCCTCAGTTCTTAGGTCTTTGCTCTCGGGTGCTGCATCGTCCGGAGAACTCGCCATCCAGCAATCTCCAGAGCTTTGTGCAAACAATGCCGGAGTGAAGTTGTTGATGAACGAATCTGAGCTTCTTTGATACATCAAACACTCTTGCGGGTCATGTTTTTGAAGGTGGCTGCTCTCCTGCACAAGCGTGTCTTGCGTCTGTCCTTCGCTGTTTGATCGTCAAGTTGAGGCAATTCCACGAGCTCGTGGGTGATCTCCGGCCAGTGCGCCCAGGCATCCACCACAGCCAACCTGTTTCTCTCGAATGCATGGATCAATTTTCTGACAGGTTACCTGTGGAGATGCGCCAGCAGTGCCTCATGCGAAGCCAGTAGCCACCGAGGACAACATGACGCTTGGAACTCCTTTGATGTCCTTTGAGGCTTTTGCGTAGCCGTGCGGAGCACGTACTTGTAGATGCATTCGAGCGGTACGGTGGGCTGTTTACATCAGCTTAGGACTGCGGGAAGTGTGTCTTTGCCTGCACCTGGACGACCATGTTGCAAGTACTACACTATACTGTACCCTGTCAGGCGAGTGTGCAGTTCACGGCCTGGTATATGTCAACGCGGTAACCTTGTCGTCGCCTGGAGTTTACTTTGACCGGTTTTCTCCAAGGTGCAGCGGTACCAGTGTGATGACGCGTACAACGGAACACCCACTGCTGCCTGTGGCTTCGATTCTCGACTGCCAACGGGTCTCGGAGGTTGGCGGGCAGACCATTGAAACCAATTGAAGAGTTTGTCAGCTCTCGAAGCGCTGCAGTGCAGTTGCTGTTGAGCTGCGGCATGTGACTCCAGGGATCCTTTGGTCTCACACAGAGGGTTGGGATTGGGGCTCGCAGGCATTGTCATTGAGCTTCAAGTTTCTTCACGGATTTACGTGGATACGGCACGGGAAAGGGACAGGGTATCTAGCTTACATTAAAGCTTGATCCGAGACTTCAGCCCCACTTAGGATAGCCAGTTCGTTGTCTCCGGCCGTTGCCGTCGGCAGTGCGGCGTGCCGCCATCTGTGCCCTGCCATGAGAGTGTCGCTTCGATGGGCCGTCGGCAGTTGCGACGCTCAGGTGCAACATGCTGTGCCCAGCTTCGATCATGAAGCGTTGCCTGCCGGATGGTTGTCAGGCCGGGCCTGGACAGCCATGGTCGGGCCATGGTCCATGGAACTGGATGCTGCATGCCTTGTTTTTGGTCAGGCATGGGTGCTTCATACCGCTGTGATCCGGGCTTTGACGGTGCTGTCACAGCAATGTGCGGCGATGACGGGAACTTCTCGATTCAAGGTCTGGCCGAGAGCTTTTCTTGGCTGCCAAAGCCCTGGTTTGCCGAAGCCGTGCTCTGCTGAGGTCTCTGCAAAGTCGCCTCGGCTGGGGAGACCAATCGACTGCGCTCGAGCATCACCGGGCTGTCAACTGCAATTGGTGTAGAGAACGCTTTGATCCTTGCTGGCCTTGGATTCTTTGCCTGGCAGAGGCTCGCTGCTGCAAGCTTCTCTAGGTCATCACCCTCTTCGACGAACTGTGACTTCTCGCAAGCTCCGAGGTACCGCATAAACACGCGGAATGTCGTGAACCCGGCGAACGAGATGTCGCTCAGCTGTCACGTCCGATGTGCCCCGAGTCGCAAGAGCTCCAGCAAGGCACTCGTCCGTACCCAGAGGTCATCGCCAATCTGCCCAGATGCAGAGCGGCCTGCAGCGAGTGACTAAGTCTGAAGGATGCTTAAGTGAGCCCAGGGATGCTGCAAGCTCGTGAGCTCGGGACTGACGGGTATGTGCAAAGGACTTACACGGCTTGGGCAAACCGTCTCCCGCATCTAAGACTCCCATCCCAATCTTTTGCCCTCGCCCGTGCTGTACAAAAATAGACTCCTCAGGCCCCCAGCTCAAGCGGAAATCGAGCTCCTCGCCTCGCGACAGCAAACTTGCAAACCTTTCGAGCGACACGAGGGATTCCAGAATCCACTCCATTTCAGGCAACTGCATTGCCGCGTGAGTTCGTCTTGAAGCCGTTTCTCACGAGAGTGTGCTGATCTGGTAGGGGCAGCTTGCCGAGACCATCTCGTGTCTCCCACAATGGCCGACGCTGCGTCGCAGGACTTCATGGGCCGCGTGATCGGTGCTGCCTCCCAGGGTGCCGTGGGCGCTGTGGTTGCCGCGTCCCTGAGCGCGGTGACGGAGCCTTTGGTGAACAACATGTTGGTGAACCGAGCGACGCTCGGTCAGGCCATCAAGGAGCTGGATCCNGTGGAGAGGTTGGTGTCCAAGCTGCGGGAGTACCTGCAGAAGAATCCTGTGAGCTACATCCTCCTCATCCTCTTCTTCCTGCAGCAGATCCTCCAGATGCGCCGGCAGGCAGAGCTGGTGCAGGCAATTGAGGCGCCCCAAAAGCTGGCCATCTCCCCCGACGCTAAGGCCAAGGCTTAAAGCCAAGCCTTAAATGTGGTGACCTTTTGGCACTCCGTGTCGCCGTTTCTTTACTGTTTCCGTGCTTCTTTGAATGCTCGTTTCACGTTGGTGACTGGACGGCAGCTGTTGGTGCTGCTGAAACGGCCCAGCCAGACAAAAGGAAAAGCTCGGTGGGCAGATGTCGCGGGATAGCAGTCGAGCTGAGTCAAGGCAAGGTAGGAGCCAACCCCGAGGCAATTCCACGCGTCATTGTTGCGCACCGAAACACACACTGCAGAGTAGTAGTGGCAGGCGGCATGCTAGCTGCGCAGCTTTTGTTGAGTTCACTTGGTCCGGTAGTCATTCAGCCCCATCTCGTGTCTTCCACAATGGCCGACGCTGCGTCGCAGGACTTCATGGGCCGCGTGATCGGTGCTGCCTCCCAGGGTGCCGTGGGCGCTGTGGTTGCCGCGTCCCTGAGCGCAGTGACGGAGCCTTTGGTGAACAACATGTTGGTGAACCGAGCGACGCTCGGTCAGGCCATCAAGGAGCTGGATCCTAACAACATCAGGAAATATCTGAACACCACGCTCTCCACCAACTTCATCAAGTTCCCCTTTTTTGAGGCGACCAACATCATCATGCAGGGCGTGGACCTTCCCGCAACAGCCCGGGGAGCTGCGTTGGGATCGGTCTTCTGCACGATCACTCTGCCCATCACAAATTATCGCTTCAGAAAGTCGATGAACATGCCAGTGACGGCGTCCAACCTCTACCAGGCGTACCCGCCAACGGTTCTTCGAGACATCATCTATGGCATCGCGCGCAACAAGGTCTCTGCCTTCCTGATCTCTCTAAACCCTGCGTTCGCGAACTCTACAATGGGCCGTGTAGTCAACATGTTCACCACTGTCGTCGCAGCCTGCGTGCTGTCGGCTCCCGGCAATGAGCTGCGGGGCTACTGCCTGCAGCCTCCGGAGCGCAAGCAGTCCTTCTCCGACTTCTTCCAGCCCATCAAGTTCATCCGCAGCACCTCCGTCGGTGCCGTGATCATGGGCATCAGCCTGGCCATCGGCAGCCTGGCAACCCCACAAGTGGAGAGGTTGGTGTCCAAGCTGCGGGAGTACCTGCAGAAGAATCCTGTGAGCTACATCCTCCTCATCCTCTTCTTCCTGCAGCAGATCCTCCAGATGCGCCGGCAGGCAGAGCTNGTGGAGAGGTTGGTGTCCAAGCTGCGGGAGTACCTGCAGAAGAATCCTGTGAGCTACATCCTCCTCATCCTCTTCTTCCTGCAGCAGATCCTCCAGATGCGCCGGCAGGCAGAGCTGGTGCAGGCAATTGAGGCGCCCCAAAAGCTGGCCATCTCCCCCGACGCTAAGGCCAAGGCTTAAAGCCAAGCCTTAAATGTGGTGACCTTTTGGCACTCCGTGTCGCCGTTTCTTTACTGTTTCCGTGCTTCTTTGAATGCTCGTTTCACGTTGGTGACTGGACGGCAGCTGTTGGTGCTGCTGAAACGGCCCAGCCAGACAAAAGGAAAAGCTCGGTGGGCAGATGTCGCGGGATAGCAGTCGAGCTGAGTCAAGGCAAGGTAGGAGCCAACCCCGAGGCAATTCCACGCGTCATTGTTGCGCACCGAAACACACACTGCAGAGTAGTAGTGGCAGGCGGCATGCTAGCTGCGCAGCTTTTGTTGAGTTCACTTGGTCCGGTAGTCATTCAGCCCCATCTCGTGTCTTCCACAATGGCCGACGCTGCGTCGCAGGACTTCATGGGCCGCGTGATCGGTGCTGCCTCCCAGGGTGCCGTGGGCGCTGTGGTTGCCGCGTCCCTGAGCGCAGTGACGGAGCCTTTGGTGAACAACATGTTGGTGAACCGAGCGACGCTCGGTCAGGCCATCAAGGAGCTGGATCCTAACAACATCAGGAAATATCTGAACACCACGCTCTCCACCAACTTNGTGGAGAGGTTGGTGTCCAAGCTGCGGGAGTACCTGCAGAAGAATCCTGTGAGCTACATCCTCCTCATCCTCTTCTTCCTGCAGCAGATCCTCCAGATGCGCCGGCAGGCAGAGCTGGTCGCGACGCTGCAGAACGAGAGCCGCAAGTGAGGCCGGCAGCGTGGCTTGAGATGTCATCCATAAACCCCCGCGCTGGCATGGATCATGCCATAGTTCTCCATGCAAGACAGTGCAGCATAGCCAGTGAGTTTGTGTGGAGGAGGTGCTCCGCAAGGGCAGGCTCCGATGCTGAGAGGATTAGTCCCACCGTTTCCCGAAATTTGTTTAACGTTCCCGGAGTCAAGTCGAGGCCCATGCAGGGGGCATGTCAGGACCAGTGTTGTCTCCCTGCCATAGGATTGGAGTGTTGGACGGCAGGTTCTGCTGCTGAAACGCCTCCGTGTGAGAAAAGAAACTTGCACTCCATGATGACTTCGAGTCTTGATTAAAGAATATTTCGTGGAAGCCGTGTCCCGTGCAAAACATAGGCTAGCAAATAGGAAAAGTGAGACTGAGAAGCAATCTTCAAAACTTTAAGTAGGCGCCTTCGGCCTTGACTTCCTCGCCCTCGCAGCCCCAAGCTCTGAGCATCTCTGACTCCAAGCCCAACGATGGCTTGCTGTCGCCGCTATCGCCGCTATGTCGCCTGCGGCGGCTGCGGCGGCNGGCTGCCGCGGCAGCGGCCGTTCTGCCGCCATCGCATGCGAGGCCGGTGTCTCGGCCAACGCCTCGGCTGCGGAGACCCCCGGGGCTGACGCGGGCTTTCCTTGCCGAGGCGCAGCGAATCACAGAGAACTCAGGGAAGACACTGCCGCAAAGTATGCAAAGCCATTGAAGCAGCCCAGCACATACTGACATCCTGAAAGAACTTCAGAACATGCCTTCTGCTTCTGTGGCAGAGGCGGTGGCTCTAGGGCTCCACCCTCTTGCGTTGCGCCGCTTCCTCCGCGCTTGCCAGCGCCGCCCAAAGCGGAGTTTCCCAGCTTTGCATCCGGGAAGAGGCTGCCAGTCACATGATGCCATTGATGTCAATGCCAGTACCAAGGCTTCCGAATCAACGGCTGCCGCTTCGATCGCAGGGACGGGCAGGAGAAATTGGGGAGACGGGGAAGCCAAGAGAGCTGGCTACAGACTGCAGGAGTTTCTAGGACGCCTCCGCCGCGACGGCTTCCGGCCCAGCCCGGCCCCCTGGTGTGGCGATGGCTTTCTTCTGGAGGCAGTACGGGGCTGTACGGGGAAGTTGGGGAGCATTCAGATGCTTCGGCCAGAGGACGAGGACAGCTTTGCCTCCCTCAGCTCCTTGCAGCTCTCCGGCGCCGTCTACCTCCAGGCCGAGAAGGGCCTTTTGGTGGCCTTGAGCGGCAGCGGCGGCAGTTGCATGTTGTTTCTCCTTCTGAGGAGCTCGCTTCCATGCTGCCGGTGCAGGCAGGGAACTGACCAGATGCAAAGCTTCACGCCAAGCCAGCGCGTGTGCATGAACTCGGCCAAGACGACAGCTTACTGCTGTCAGGACGACGCACAGCCTCGCATGCATGCTGAGAGGGGACTACATGTAGCTGAAATGTTGACATGTTGTCAGAGCAGCCAGTATGCATGACACGAGCAACTGTAAACACTCCCTGGGATGCTTGCGAGCTTTGCAAGAGAGGTTGGAGGAATTCTCTCGGAGGTGTGGCATCCGATGCGCATGGGGACCCTGTGGAAATCCGGTCTTTGCAACGGTGCAATGGTGCTCGTTGCGCCTGCGAGGTGCTTTGGTCTCAGCTGCCGCGAACTGGCAACCTGAGCTGCGTGGACCTCTGTGCAGCACCGGGCTCCAAGGCACATGCATAGCTGCAACAGTGGAAATAAAGATACATGACATCTTGTGACCTTGTGACATGGGCATCTGTCGAGTTCTGTTTCGGAGCCTGAGCTCCCCGAATCTCGCTGTGGAATGGCATTATGCGGGGGACGAAAAAAGCAGGTGAAACTCAGGCACAGCGAATTTTGCCAGGCGACGCAGCTTCTCGCATTGCTTCGCCTCCGAGGCCAGCGAGGATCAACCTGGCAGCAACCAACACTGTAATGCATGCACTGTTTGTAGCAGTGAGTTTTGACAGTAGCGAGTAGCCCTACCGCTGGGCCGCTTCTAAGCAGGAAGCCTGAGCTCTCGTTGTTTGCTGGTGGCGAACGATTCCCAGCCGCAGCGCTCCGATGTGCTTCGCTGCAACGTCGTTCGGTCGCTCGCCGAATTCGGTGAACAGACTAAGCACCCAGGCGCACTGCAGGCACTCTTTACCCAGTCGACTGTAAAATGCACATCCTAGAAGTAGTTGCCGATCGTCAGCGATCTCAGATGCCCGAACCACAATCCACAGACGGCGCTTGCGACTCTGGCCGGTGCTGAGGTCAGGTGTGGCCGAGGACTGCCTCATACTTCAGGACCGGCGACGTGGGTTCGGCTTGCGTGTTGCACGTACATGCGGAGGCAGTAGCAGCTCTTTGAAAGGAGTCTGGGCAATGCCTCGGTGACCTCGCACCGGGCTGCTTCGATGCCGTACTCCTGGATGCTCCCTGCAGTGCCGAAGGCAATCTCCGCAGGTATCCGGAGGTGCAGCAGCTTGGAGAAAGCGGAGCGGTTGGGGTGCTGTGCCCTTTCAGTGCAGAACACGTGTGTTCGTAGTGACAAGCGTAGCGAGAACTTTCGCTCGAGGTTTGAAGTGCTTTCGCCTGTGTTCGCAGAACGAGGGCCCGAGAGGAAAGTACGAGCTAGCTTCTTTTCGCGTTTCTTCGGAAGCGTTCGCAATGGCTGGTTCGTGGGGAGGTCAGACAACGACCCCTGAGGAGCTGTGGTCGAGCCTCTTCACGGTCGTTCATGCCAGCTGGGATGACCTTCGCCCTCTGATGGAGCGGTTCGACCTTGACGACCTGGTCGCCTTCCGCCGTGGCTTGCAGTCCGCCATCGAGGATCAGGTCGAGAGACAGTTCGTGGAGGCAGAAGAGGCCGCGGCACAGGAGAGTTCGGCAGCAGCGGCCGGACCTTCAGGTGACACGCCTGGGGTGGCAAGTGGAAGTGGCAGTGCGGACCCGCAGGTCGCCAGCGGCGGTGGCAGTGTGGAGCC
>BGNK01000250.1:0-81611 GCA_003297005.1 Symbiodinium sp. clade A Y106 | reverse complement strand
CTCCCACCATGGGGACGCCGAAGGAGATGTCCGTCCAGGCCAAGGAGACCACAGGCCCACCAGGTCGCCATCGTGGACCTTGACACCATGGACGATGACCTGGACGACGACCCTCCTCTTCCTCCGCCTCCTGGTCTTCCTCCGAGTTCGCCTTCTCCACCGAGCAAGCCGATGCCAAGCGCTGTGGACCAGACACCGAAGGCCAAAACCAGTTGCAGCGGTCCAAGGCACCCCGCCAGACGATGGTTCGCAGTAGCAAGAGGGGACGCAGGCGGCAGCGAGCTCCAGTTCGTCGGCGGCTGCAGGGTCGAGGTCGCGGAGAAGTCGTTCGGGACCAAGGCCGGCCGTCGACTTCCCGGACTTGCAGGCCGCACTGGCTTACGGGCCGCCCGGGCCGATCATGGCGACCCAGTTCGCGCCGGTGGGCTTGCCAGCGCCGCGGCCGAACGCCGACGTGGACACAGGTGTGGTTTTTCGCGATGAGCCCCCGCCATACACAGATGTTACGTCGATTTGTGCAGTTCGTTGTCCTAGCTGTTGGCTTAGGGCGTGCCCAAGGGTGAACCGCCCCGGCTACCGTAAGCCGCACGAAAATCACATGTGTTCGCAGTGTCACGACAACGCTAAGCGCCTCGACTCTCGGAGGACCTAAGGTCGCCAGAGTCAGAAGCTGCCGCGGCCCCAGCCTCAGAGTGATTGTCAGTTCGCACACTAGTTAGCTACTTTTCGCGTAGGCCGGGGCTCCTCCTGTTGCAGCTTTTGTTCGCGCCTTCGGGCATCCCGACCTTCGGGCAGATCTGGCAAGCTGTTCGCAGCAAAACTTAGTTCCGGCGGGGTTCACAGTTCGCAGCATAGGCAGACATGTCGGGAAGGTCATGCAAGGTATGAGGCAGACAGTCGGTTCTGGAAGGTCGTGCAAGGTTCCAGGCAGGCAGTCGTATTCGCTAGGGTTGGGGTAGTCCGCTCTGGAAGGTCGTGCAAGGTCTTAGGTAGACAGTCGCCTGTTCGCAGACCCTTGACAGGCAGTTTCGTGTCTCGCTTCGGTGTTTAGTTCACAGACATGTCTGGAAGGTCTTGCAAGGTCGCAGGCAGCTCTCAGTTCGCGCTCCGCGTCGCATTCGCGACCCGCTCGCGTGTTCGGGTCGGGCCCTGCCCTCCCCTGCTTCACGACTCGGGTCCGTTCGCACGGGGGGCTGGCGGGGACGCGTCGTTCGGTTCTCGCGCGTCGGGACACGCTGGCGTACCTCGCACCTTCGGTCGTGCAGGTAGTTGTGTCATGGCGTTTGCTCATTCTCGGTTGCCGCGGGCGAGTCTTCTCGTGGCATCAGGCTTCAGGTTTCGAGTGATAGCGATGCATCACATACCCTGTCCTCATGATCGATCCTCGTTCGCGAGCCTTGTGCATATTCTGGGGAGTTTGCAGCTACACAGCTCCGTGGAACCTCTTAGGGCTAACGGAGTTCGCTCCGCCATACAGCTGGAAAACACACCGAAACCTCAGCTACGGTTGTGGATCGGGGACCCGGCCATCGACCGCCTCTTTAACAGGTCGGTGGTTCGGGCACAGAGCAGAGCCGAGGCACCGGTCGTGCACCCATACCACAGAGGTTCTCGGCAGGCTGCGGCCGCAGTACAAGGAGAAGGGGCCCTCGCTAAAGCAGACGAGGCCTTCCAAGAAGACAAGTTCGCAAAGAGTTCTCGGGGACCGAGAGAGTCGCATTGGAAACTCTGGTGCTCCCTCGCGGAACAGAGGAACCTTCCGCCTCTTCCGGTTACGGTCGACCTTATCGATACGGTCGGGGCACTGCTCAAGCAGGCTCGATACCGCTCGGCGGCACAATGTTACAGTGTCGCGAAGTCAGAACATAGAGCCCAAGGACACGACTGGCCAGCTTCTCTGGACCATGCGGTCGCACAAGCAGTGCGGTCGATTTATAGAGGTATGGGACCTTCGTCTGCTAAGTTGGACTTCCCGCTGGAGGCGTGTCCGAGAAGCTTCGAAGGTGACGTCTTGCGAGCCTACTCGACATTGCAGGTTCCCGAACACGCTCGGGTCGAGGCACCGGCGGACACAGGCATTGTCGCTTCGTGGTTCCTGCTCCGAGGTTTGGAGATCTCCTCGGTCGTTTGCGAGGACATTGCGTTCGCTCGGGACGGTGTGGTTAAGCTCCATCTACCAGTGTCTAAGGCGGACCCAACAGCCCGAGGATGTCACCGGTCGCGTGCGTGCATCTGTGAGCGACGACATGATCCCGGATGTAACAGATCAGGGGATGCAGCTCTGTTGTTCACACCCATGCAGAGGTGTGACTGTTCGTTGGGCAGACACCCGCTGTGCCCTTACCACGCAGCACTTAGGTGCGCAGTTCGACTTCGACAGTCTGGCCGATGGCACTCAAGGCGCCCTTGTTCGGCGACGGACAGGGTCCCCCAACGAAGCTACAGATCATCTGGCTGGCCCGCGTGTTCGCATGGGTCCTGTGCGAGGGCGACCTCAAAGATTGGCCTCGTCAGGTTCTCCGGCGGTGGGCACAACACGCTTTTAGGGTCGCAGGCGCTCAGTTGTTCGCTAGAGCAGAACTCGGTCTGCATGTTATCATGCTTATCGGTCGCTGGGGCAGTTCAGCAATCTGCCGTTACGTCCAGGAGGCAGCCCTGGCGAATCCCACAAGGGCAGCACAAGCGGTCGCTAACAGGACGGCAGTTACACCCGCTGGCGCTCAGCCGTCCCGTCCGGCACAGCTGGCGATCCTTCCGGCCGCGCTCGACCAAGTTCAGGCAGTGGTCGCAGACTGCTTTCGAGGCCAAGGGGTCATTGTACATAACGTTCGGTCTAAGTTGGCGCATAAGCCTTGCGCCACCGAGTGTTCGACGCCTTCGGGCGACTGGCTCTCCGCCTGCGGTCGGTGGAAGTACGGAAAGGCAAGTTGTCAGCGAAACCCTACCCTGCTCCCAGGCTTTCGACACTGCCCGCTGTGTTTCCCTGAGGAGAGTTCGGTCGCTGAAGTGCTCGAGTCCAAGGACTTGGCCCCCGAGTTGTCCGACTCTTCGTCGTCCTCAGCTTAGGGTAGTTTGGGCCATGGCCGCCCCGACTACTTTCGAGGAGATGTGCGACAGAGCGGCAGTTCACCCGACGGTTCGCTTACTCTTCAAGGCCAAAGGAGTCGACGTGCCCGGAGTTCTACACCACTTGTTCGCTGACCGCTCTAAGGTGCCAGAGTTTCTGGAACCTCTTCGGGCAGGCATCGAGCTGGGGGGCGACACTAAGAAGAGGTCGGTCGACGAGCTCCTGATCGACCAGGCGACTATCCTCGAGCTGTTGGATGTGATTGCGGCTACCAAGCTAACGACTCCGACGCCGCCACTGTCGCCAGCAGCAGGAGGAACGGCAGCGAGTTCGGGTGACAAGTCACAGGAGCTCCCGGTAGGCTACTGGAACGACTTCGTTACCGACTACGAGACCCTGGTCGTTGACGGTCGCAACCGCCGGTTCCCGGCCCACTTGTTGCTGGGGGCAGAAAAAACACTGGGGCGCATGGTCGCCGAGAAGAAGTCCGGCCTCTACACTGCGCTCCCCCTGGGCGAGATCTTGTTTTCGCGATACTTTACGGCATCTAGGCAGGTGAACCCGTACTCCTCCTCGACCAAGCCGGAGGTTACGACGAAGCTGTTCGCCTCAGAGGGTGGAACGTTGTCTAAAGTGGCGCGGACCATCCCCGAGCCGCAGAGGTTAGTGACCATGCTGGACGCTTTCGAGGCCAACAAGTTCGCTTTCATTTTCGCTCGATGGGGGCCAAACGCCGAGGTGGGCGACTACTTCTCGTTCTGGGAAGATCTGACCAGGGATAACCCATCTCGGTTCGCACAGATTCGGATGTATTGGAAGAAGGCATCCTGGGAAATGGCAATGGCACTGAGGTCCGGGAAGACGTTTTCGCAGGCAGCCGCCGAAGTCACCACGACACAGGCCAAGCAGGATGCGATGAGCAGATGGGCGCCCCCCGACCGACCCACCAAAGGTTACGAGAAGGGAGTAGAGAAAGGGAAGAAGGGCGACCATAAAGGCGCAGGCAAGGGCAAGCCCGGCCGACCGTCGCCGTACTGGTCGCAGACACAGACACAGCCAAACAGCTGGGCGCAGCAGTCCCAGCAGTCACGCCAACAGTGCCGGTTGTTCGCAGCAGGTTACTGCAAGTTCGGAGCCAGTTGCAAGTTCGCGCATGGCACCCAGACACAGTCGCAAGGCAGCGTCCCTCCGCCTCCTGCGGCCTAGGGACAACTCGGACCGCCTCAGCCGTCGGGGGCGATACCCGGGAGTGAAAGAGACGGTCATCCAGCTTCATCCGTTCGCACGCCTTCTTTTCAAGACCCTAACCCTTACCCGTGTGCTTCGCCTCTGGCGCCCGAGACCCTAATCCCTGTTAACAGGTTCGTCTCCGAGGTGCCGAGCAGGACACAGGCCCAGCAACAAGCGAGCCAGATCAGGCCGGTGGCGCAGCAAGAAGGTTGTGGGGCACCCCAACCGCGGGCGCGCAGGGTAGCGTTCGAGCCTCATGTGGCTCCGCAACCCGCTTCAGTTCGCTCTCCCCCAAAGCCCCCTAAACAGGTGAGTAGTTCGAGCACGGCGACCCCGCACAGTCAAGCTTCCGGTCGGAAGCCAGTGCTCCTCACCCCTAACACCGCAGCACAGGCGTTGGAGCCCTCACGTGGCTCCGCCAGGTGCGTCTGAGCGAGTGGCCGCTCCGCACCCACCTCCTCCACCACCCAAGTCCCCACAACCACGTTTTCCGGTCGCAGTACTTAGCTTCTTTGATGGCATCGGCACAGCGCTTCATGCACTCAAAACCTGGTCGACCCGGAAATGGACCCCGAGGCAGTCAAGGTCGCATCGTCACAGCATCCCGAGATGATCCACCATGGCGACGTGTTTGGTCGCAAGCCAGCAGAAGTCCTCTCCGCAGTCACAGCTTCGGTTCCTAGGGATACGGTCCTTCTAGTTTTCGCTGCCCCTCCGTGTCATGATTTTTCACGCATCAGAGGCCAACCCCCAGGCACACGGGGCACGGAAGGGGCGAAGTTCACGAGGTTCGCGTCGTGGCTTCAGGAGTTCACCTCTTCGTCCCGCTTTCGAGTAGTTTTCTTGCTCGAAAACGTTGTGATGCCAGCTTCGTGTCAGCAAGAGCTCGACGCGGCACTGGGATGCAAAGCGTTCGCCTGCGATGCATCTAGCTGGGGGGTAGTTTCTCGGCCGAGACTTTGGTGGTCCAACGTAGTGGAGCCGCCACCCGAGAATGTCCGCGAACCTCCGTCACTCTTAGGGGGCCAGGCGCGCTGGAGACGTCTTTATGGACATTGGGAGGTAATCCCCAACAGTAGTTGGTTCCCTAGGCAGATCGCATCCTCATGCCCGTTCGCGACTTTCAGCGACGAGGTTACCTCAGGTCGCGTCAGGTTTCCTTGCCTCACCACGCCGGCGGAGTCACCCCAAGGTCGCGAGCCACCAAGCAAGAAACGACGAACCGAGAGCCCAAACACGGTAGAGAGGTGGAAGGCTTCTAATAGGGCATACCCGCCGTGGCAGTTCCGCCAGCACGCTTTAGTCAAGGTCGCAGGTCAGTCAGGTGTTCCGGACCCTCCGACAAGGGAGTGGTTGCAACTTTTGCCCAGCGGATACACAGCGTCGGTCTCACCGCAGGCGAGGGCCCGACTGTTAGGCAACGCCTGGCACGCGGGAGTCGCCAGACTCTTAGTCCTGTTAGTGCTCGGCAACGCTGGTGTAGTTGACGCACAGGTCGCTCAGGTGGAACAGTGGTACCCACTAGTACCTGACCCGTGTTTCCAGGTCCGCTGGCACCCAGACGGCAGCAGGCCTCTTCAGAGAGTAGCTTCGTGGTGGTTGAGGTCGTCTCTGCGGTGGGACCCGACTGAGCCGGCACAGCCAGAACTGAGTTCGCCAGAACAGGGCCCGTTCGCCCATTTCAGTTGGGCAAAGCAACTTACGTTCGCCTCAGTGTTTCCCGCAGCACTGAACCCATGCTTGGCATGGACGTTTCAGGTTCAGGCAGCTTTGGGTCACAAGCTAGTGGGGGTCCGACAGTCGGTCATCAAGGACTTGCAGCAACTAGTGTCCGAACTACAAGAAGACCAGGACTCGGCACTGCAGGCCCTGCCCGCGCACGTGGCAGCAGTGTACAGACAAGGTTCGACTGACTTCAAGTTCCAGCTCCTTCCGCTGGCGTGGCTCCTAGAACTCTGCCAGTTCCCAGGTCGCAACGAGCTCCTCACGGAATTGTTCTGGGGCTTTAAACTGCTAGGCCCAGTGTCCAGGGGTTCCGGGTGGCTTAACAGAGACGACACCAAGTACTCGCGGCCGCTGACGCAGCAAGACTTTCGGGCCGCCAACCAGCTCTTAGCAGGACAGCTCCGGGTGCCGTCCGCACCGAGCGAGCACAGTGACGTAATGCTAGCTGAACTGTACAAGGAGCGTGATCTAGGTCGAGTGCAAGGTCCGCTGCCGCTCGAACTTTTAGGTTCGCAGTCACAGACCCCAGCATTGCAGGTGGCACGAGGTTTCGCAGTGGTGCAGAACGATAAGGTTCGTCGCGCGGACGACTGGCTTCGGTCGTTACACAACAGCACTATAGCAGCTGTTGACACACCTCCGTATATGGGGGGACCCACGGTAGTGGGTGGTGCCTTGAGGTGTGCTGAGGTGTTTCAGGAACAGGTTTTGCTGTCCGCGGTTGACCATGAAGGCGCGTACCGATCGCTACCGGTTCGCGAGCCATCCGAGTGTGGGCTCGTGATGCCCGGGGATCCGCCGACGCTGTGGTCCCATTTCGCACTGCCGTTCGGTTCGGTCGGCTCTGTGTGGGGGTACCTGCGGGTCGCCGACGTGGTCGCGTTCTTGACCATAACCTTGCTGTTCGTGTTCGCGGCCCACTACGTTGACGACTTCTTCTCTCTTGAACGTTCGTCGACAGCTGCGTTGTCGTTCATGATGTTCCAGACCTTCCACCGGTCGTTGGGATTTCGCATGAAGGAGGAGAAGTCCAAAGAGCCAGGGGCCTCACAGACGCTACTTGGGATAGAGTGGGAAATTAACCACAAGGAAATCCTAGCGTCACCAGGCGTACGTAGGGTCGCCCGCTTGACAGAAGTCATCGATGACTACCTTGAGAAAGGTCGGATGTCGTCCTCCGAATGTTCGCAGTTGACTGGCAAGTTGTGCTTCACGTGCACATGGGTCTTTGGCAACATAGGTCGCGCCATGTTGCAACCGTTGTACTACAGACAACACAACGGTCCGCCTGGCTCGAGTCCTCTGACTCCCAGGCTGAGACAGGCGTTGTGTCAACTACGCTCACTGCTCCCGCGTCTGAGACCCAGGAGGTTCGCCTTGCACAGCACAGAAAGAAACAAGCCAGTGGTGCACCTCTACGCGGATGCGTTCGTGACACTCCACGGAGTTCGCAGGACGGCTAACAGATGGCTGCAGGACCTCCCACCTCTGCAGGAACTTAGTCAGTCTACGAACGGGTTCGGAGCTCTTGTCGCCATACCGGGTCGACACCCAATAGGGTTCAGGGGCGAGGTTCCAGTCGAAGTTCTGGCCGATTTGGCGAGTTCGAGAGCCTACATCTTCTGGCTCGAGGCACTTGCACAAGTCTTGTTACTAGCGGCAGTGTGTGACCTGTTCGACGCTCACGTGTGCTGTTGGGTGGACAACACCGCCGCTGAGCATGCTGCTCGAAGGACCTTCGTCTCTCAGCCATCATAGGAGCCTTTTGGGTTTGGACTGCTTCTAGGTCGCTTTCAGTTTCGTTCCACAGAGTGTCAAGCGCGGAGAACATCGCGGACGGCATCTCTAGAGGAGATCTACAAGAGCTACGAACGGTCGCAGGGACTTTTCACGAGGTTTCCTTCAAGGAAGTTTGGCCGATCCTTCGGCAGTTCAAGCCCGACTACAAGAACTACGAAGAAGAGTTCGATCAGCTGGTCGCCTCTTTGTCGTCACAGCTTCACTAGCGCGCTCAAGG
Organism: Symbiodinium sp. clade A Y106; assembly: GCA_003297005.1. Lineage (NCBI taxonomy): Eukaryota > Dinophyceae > Suessiales > Symbiodiniaceae > Symbiodinium > Symbiodinium sp. clade A. The sequence goes on along the minus strand of BGNK01000250.1, from coordinate 73,572 downwards.
GTGGCTTCACAGCGCGCTGAGGGTGGCTAGTTCGTTTGCGCCTCCTGTGAAGCCTTTTTCGTTTTCGTTTTACAGTTCGAGTGCGTTGCGAGCAGAGCTCGAGACTTAAGTCGCCACCATCCGGAAGGGAAGAGTGGACAAAAGAGTTCGTCCGTGCTCCGTGCTCCTGCACACAAGCTAAGTGAAGNAGTGCGTTGCGAGCAGAGCTCGAGACTTAAGTCGCCACCATCCGGAAGGGAAGAGTGGACAAAAGAGTTCGTCCGTGCTCCGTGCTCCTGCACACAAGCTAAGTGAAGCATAGCTTGTCGTGCAGAACACGTGTGTTCGTAGTGACAAGCGTAGCGAGAACTTTCGCTCGAGGTTTGAAGTGCTTTCGCCTGTGTTCGCAGAGCGAGGGCCCGAGAGGAAAGTACGAGCTAGCTTCTTTTCGCGTTTCTCCCACCTCTCCCACCCGGATTTCAGATAGTCCGGCTAGTTCGTTTGCGCCTCCTGTGAAGCCTTTTTCGTTTTCGCTTTACAGTTCGAGTGCGTTGCGAGCAGAGCTCGAGACTTAAGTCGCCACCATCCGGAAGGGAAGAGTGGACAAAAGAGTTCGTCCGTGCTCCGTGCTCCTGCACACAAGCTAAGTGAAGNAGTGCGTTGCGAGCAGAGCTCGAGACTTAAGTCGCCACCATCCGGAAGGGAAGAGTGGACAAAAGAGTTCGTCCGTGCTCCGTGCTCCTGCACACAAGCTAAGTGAAGCATAGCTTGTCCTGCAGGTGCTGGAGCGCATTCTGTCTGAGGGCTACCAGCAGAGTGTTCGTTCCAATGCCGAAGTTCAGTGGGAACTGCTACAGAGTGCCTGGAAATTACTTCGCCCAGTCCTGAAAGCTCGCAGCAGCTTGTGTCTGCCAAGCAGATTGAGAGGCTATCTATGGTCGTTTGCAAACCAAGGCCCCGGAGGTACCTTGGTCTACTCCAGTTGCACTTTGAATTCACAGGCAACCGAGCAAGACGTGATATCCCACATATGTGTTTGTTTCTCCCTTCGGACGTGATGGATGGGCTTGCGGCTTGCCTTTCGCAGGAGAACGAGGCCCCGTGCTTCCGGCTGCTGGAGCTTGATCCCTCCGCAGAGGTTGTCGATCTCAGGCCGGCAACCTGCAGTTATGCTTCTTGAGTCGCGAGTCGCGCGTTTGTGAGGCACAGCCTTGGAATGGATGCGACGGGAACAAAGGAGGGTTTTCTGCGAGTGTGGCCACAAGCCTTTGACACCATGGGCCCCTCGGCATGCTTCGGCTTTGGGAGCACCTGCCCCCCCATTTGCAGCTTCTCGGCATGCAGGCTTCTTCGTGGCCTGCTTCCGGCGACAGCGGGAACCAGGTGAAGCGGCAATTCCCTTTGAGGGAAACTGTTGAACCTGTTTCGCGGTTGGGGCAGGCAGCCCAGGCAGCTACGACCAAAAGCTGGCTGTGGACTGGCTCCGCCCGATGCAGGCCGCAGAGATCCGGCGCATCTTTGGCAGCATTCGGTCGATTGTCGCTAGGTCGGAGGCCAGCTTTACATTGAAAGCTCTCAGCATGCGTCTCACAAGTCTGCGCGTGAGGCATGCGCGAAGGAGCTGAAGCTGCTGGCGCAACTCGACCCTCTCCATAGAGATTTGCATGTTTGCAGGCTCCGCCACAGAGCCTGCGAAGCCCTAGGCCAGGCACAAGCTGTCCAGTCCTCGAGCAGTCTCCCCTCGTTAAGGTAACATGGCCCATGCCGCCTGGAAGCAAAGAGCTTTGAGCACAAACATCTTGTCCGTTCAGCTCCATCTCAGATCCGATCCCTCCGAGCGGGTCATCGTCAGCAAGGACGGCGCCTTGGCACAAGAAAAGCCGGAAAGACGGAGGAAAGAGTGGGCCTTGGAGTGCAGGAGCAGCCTTCCTGCTGCCTCGGCTGGAGGGCCTCCCGCACGCCCTGTCGCTCCGCCGCAAGCACAGGGACGAAGAGAAGGAGGGTGAGGTCTGAGTCTGAGCGAGGAAGGAGCTCCTTCGCCGAGGCTCCTCCGCTGTCCTCGCCCGGGGCTCTGCGTGGGACCCGGCCACGCAGAGCTGCGACTGGCCACGGCCACGCACTTGGACACCGAGGACGCAGAGCTCAGCAGAGCGAGAGGACTAGGGCAGAGACGGAGTCGCGACCTGTCGACAGGAGTGGGCAGAGCTGAACGCCTCGCAGGGTGGAGGCCTGCAACAAACCGGAGCAACAGCAGCGTCGGCGTCGAGTCATCGTGTGTGCTGATGGGAGGCCTCGGAGCGTTCGGGGCTTTGATGGACCTCCGTGCCAGAAAAGGATCCTGGGAGAGGATCCCAGAATCCTCGCCCACTCGATGGAAGTTGGCCTGCAGGAGATGTGAGAGGAGCAGAAGAAGTTCTTGTGCAGATCAGGCACTGACTTGCAGAAGTGATTTCTGAGACAAGTTCGAGTCTCGCTATGAAGGCAGCAGCGGATGAAGCCGGACCTGATTTCCTACAACACACTCCTCAAGGCGGCTTCAGATTGATAGATGCACTCATGCGTAGGTATACAAGAACTGTTGCCAGAGCCGTGTTGAGGCTTATGCTGCTGTCAAAGACTGCAAGGGCGCAATGCGGATCCTTGCATCCATGCGAAGCGCCGCTGTCCTGCCTGACAATGCCAGCTTTTCGACGGCCATGCAGGCCTGAGATCGCTCAGGTTGTAAAGCATGGTGCTTGTAGATTTTCAGCGAATCACCTCCGATCAAGGCATGCGTGGCGGCAGGAAGGAGCAAAGCAGCCGAACAACTCTTAGCAGACCTGCGCGGGGCGCCAAGTTCATTGCAGTGCAGTGTGCGGCGCGAGCAAACTCCAGGTTCGGCTGGTTCATGACAGTGTAGCACATGTCATCACGGACTTCTAACTGAAGTGGATCACAACCGCTTGAATAAAATGAGACGCAGGAAGATTCTGACATGTTCTGACAGTTTCGTGGCGGGATTATTGTGGGTTTTACTTCTCAGGCAGCACACGGCTTCAACCAGACCTGATGACGTGCACTACTCTTATTCGTGACCAGTCTGGCATTGTTGCAGTCTGCTCGAGTTCCGGTCCAACATGCAGCCATGTATGTTGCCGAGCTGTCGGGTAGTCGATTAGAAGCGAGGCTCTTATGCTGCTGATTCGCGACGCAGGGACGCAGAGGTGCACACGATGCCGGTACTTCATTCAATCCGCTCTCTTCGTGCGTAAGCTTCGGAACAAGATGTGATCAAGAGTGGCGCATGGCTCAGTGGGGTAAATACGTTTAGTGCGTCCGAAGGATCATCAGCTGTTTGCCTGCGAGGCACTTCTGCAGCAAATGGAGCTTGATACCTTGCAGCCGGACGTGGCGTGCTACACAGCCTTGATGGACTGACGACTGCGCGGCGTCTCGCATCTTGCAGATGCGCCGTCGACTCTTGACAGGACCTGTATGCTTCTTTGAGGGATCGAGGGGCAGCAGAAGGGCTGCTCAACAACATGTCCGTGGCCCCCAACGTCGTCACCTATGGGGACGCTCGGAGCGACAGACCATATCACATCATGTCACCATTATGTGATCCAATGTCTCTCTCTCTCTCTCTCTGTACTCTCTCTGACTCTGGCACAGGTGCTGCTGAAGCTTTACGCAGCAGAGGCTGACGTTGAGCGCGCGGAGGACACGCTTCGCGCCATGCGGCGAATATCGCTTCAGCCGCAGCTCACCTTGTTTCACTTTTGGGGGCGCTCAATGCGTAGGTTCCTCGGAGAGGGCGTTCGGAATACTTGTTGTTCACAAAGAAGGCAGCTATCCGAGTAAGTGAGCGTGCTGTCCCAGGAACTTCTTGTGCTACACAGCCCTCTTGAGTGCCTATGCAAAAAAAGGCCGTGCCATGTGGTTGTGTAGTGATGATAATCATCGACCATGGATTCCTTTCCATTCTTCGGCGGTGCTCTGTGAGGTGATATTAATCGGGCAACTGGGGTGGCCGAAGAGCTGCAGTCCACCCGTGTGCAACCGGATGTCGTCATGCAAAGTCACTTGCCTTTTCGATACGGATATAGTGGGATAATTGCATCGTTCCTTCCATATCAATCTGTCTTCATTGCAAGGCTCGCTGATACTCGCCCACACTCGTGCTGGCGACCTACAGGGTGCTGAAGAAGTGCTGAGGGGCATGGGCGCCTGGGGACTGCTGCCCAATGTGGCTGTGCTGCTATTGGAGACTCGTAGGGTCAGATAGCCTCCCAAGCCCCATAGAGCCTATGACCTCGTCGAAGGTGGTGTGCTTTGCGACCCTTTTGGATGGCTACGCCCGGACAGGTCATCGGCTTCAGGGGCTGTGAAAGGCTTTTTTGCTGTTCTTGCAAGGCGATGTGCCCAATGCCGAGCGAGTGCTGGGAATGCTGCGCGGGACCCGCGGGCCAGGCCCCCAGGCCCCCAGGCCCCCAGGAGCAGGTGAAGGGCAGCTACAGCTGTACTGGCTGTACTTGTAGCTAGGCGTTTCGGAGTCGCAGCTCCGGCGGCCGCTCCGAGCCGCTCCGAGGCTTCAAGCGAACGTGGTCGTGGCCTCCGCCATGGCCAAGTGCCGGGCCAACGCCGGCGACTTCGCAGGAGAGCGCGAGCGCGGGCGCGGGCGCGACGGCCGTGACGGCCAGCCTCACCTCGACCTCTCTCTCTCTCTCTCCTTGTGTTCTGCTTCTGCTGCTCACTGCTCCTCAGTCTTCTCTTCTCCTTTTGTGTTCTTGACGGTCCACGGAGGAGCCACGGAGGAGCTGCGCCGTCTCCCCTCGGCCGGCCTCGTGCCCAACCAGCGCAGCTTTGCCCCAGTCCTGGCTGCCTGTGCCAGGCCTTCTGAAACGGTTCCTGTGTCCTGTCTTTCAGGCCTTCGACAGGGCTTTGTGTTTTGGGTCGAAATCTCAGGGCCGGTGACGCCGAAGCAGCTGCGCGGCTGCGGGCTCTAGCATCGTCGCAGGGTCTGCGGCTGGACCTGCCTTGCAATGCTCGGCATTGAGCCGTCACTTGTCGTCTGTCACATGCCACATGCCTGGAGGACAGCCAATGCCGCTCCTCGTCCCACATGCTCGCAAAAGAGAAAAAGCCTCTGTGTGTGTGTGTAGATGTGCACTTCATTGAGGAGCATGGACGCACAACATCTGTCGCAGTCCTGCGCCAATATCATGTGCATGCATGGCGCAGGCTCATGAGAGAAGACTACAGCCCGTGAAGGAGACCTTCAGGGGCTTTGCGAGGGGCTGTGACTGAAGCCACGCTTCGCCAGGAGCGCACACAGCCGCATTTCTTCATCCGGTTGATATATGCCACGAGGGATGGCCCGGTGCCTCGGAGAGTCCACAGCCATGTGAGGCCGCAGGCAGCGCCCGGCTTTCTGCTTGCAGGCTGTTGAGATGCTTTGGGGCTTTGGAGGCTTGGAGCTCTCAGGTTCAAACATCTTCACGCCCGAGTACCTGAAGCGGATCAAGCACATCGAAGACAGGCCCCAATGCCGGAGATGAAGTTGGATGTTGTCGATCGGAACGGTGCGCCAAGCTCCATGTCCAAGCCAGATGTTATCCTTGCTCGGTGAAGCTAGGGCGCTATGTTGACAAAACCGTTGACGTTCTCTGCACTCCTGGACATTCCTGTCATTTCTTCCATATTGAGTTTGAAGTTTCCTTGTTTTGAGGGCAATCCGTCCAGTAGTCTGCTTCAGTACCATGACATGCAATTCTTACGCATTACTCGCACTTGCATGACATCAACATAGCCCACTCCACTCGGCTAGAAAGCGGCGGGTGACGGGTGACTTATGACATCGTCTTAGCGTCTTAGCGTGTTAGCGGTCAGGCTGGAGACCTTGCCGGGCTACCGGCGTTTCTGCCTCGCTGACGGAAACGGTCGCTGTGTGCGGCCGCTGTCGGTGCAGGGCCGAGAGGGCTCGGGCAGGGGCTCGCAGGTGTCGAGGTGGGGTTGCCTGCTTGTACATGCGAGGCGGTCAACTATTTCTTTGCCAGCATGGATGCAAGCACAGGCAGCCCAGCCCGCCTTTGATCCCCGAGTGCTTACCCATCGACACTGAGCCACGATATGCCGACATTCCTCAAGCTGGCGGGGCAGCTGGAGTCTGCAGGACATCTCACTTCTCTCGTAGAGTCTGAGGATCGTGAGGTATTGGCGTTGGCACTGTATCGGTGGAACCATGCTGCATCAAGTCTTGCACGGATGTAGCAGCAGTCCGTCATGTGAATTGCTGTTTCGTGGCGAGGCACCATCACGCCTAATGGTCGAGGAGAACACCTTCTTCCCATTCAGGCAAAGCCATAAGCTAAACCAGAACAGGGACTTCAGGACGACCCACCGAACAGACATGACACGCCATTCAACCGCATGGTGCGCAACAGTTTGCCTGCATCTCTATGATCCTCTCTGTGACAGGCGATCTTAGCGAATCTTGGCACTAGCAACTCCTACTTCGTGGATAGGCGAGCATCGGCCAATTTGGGGAGTTTACACTCTTGGGCAGATTTTCGGTGTAATCTCCGAGACTTGGGTCAGGTACTTCGGTGTCTCTTCGGGTCAGCTGAAAAGTGCCCGAGCCTGACAAAGACGCTCTTTCATCACCGACTCTTTGCATCACTTTGAGAGCCAAAAGAGTGGAGTACTTGAGGCTCTCGAGGGCAACATCACTCGCAGCGTTCTCCGCTTCGGATTGCCCCTAAGGCCTTGTCCGTCCTGAAAAGTCTCTACCGACTCTCCAGACTATGCATAATGCGTTGTTTCTTTCTCTTTCGCAGGGGCTTTCAGAACACGGAGGCCAGGCTTTCAGCTGCACTTCTTGCACAAAACGCTGTTTCTGTGCTTCATCGGAGGACCATCGACAGGCCGAGATGTTCGGGGAGTTCGTCAGGGACCAGCCCGGCGCCCGCAAGACGCTGTAAGCTGTAAGAAGTGGGAAAGAAGGCACTGTGCCAGGCTCCGGCCCTACTTGATAGAGGCATCCTCGGAGGCCACTGCCTGTATAGCAGGACGTCGCAGGCCGATATTCAGGATGTTGTGCATGTCTTGTGTGGATTGCAGAAGCTGCGTGTCTACTTCTACGGGGACCAGGTGACCCAGTTAGAGGCTGGTTCGCCAGGGGTTGGCTTTCTCTTGAGACTATGTCGCCACGCTTATTGTAAATTGCAGTTGCGGGTACTTTCCACTTTGGGTTGAGCATCGCCACCAGCACATGCGTGCCTTAATTGAGGTCTTCCATGGTAAGGGGAATCCTGGAATTCACCTCGGCATCACGCGGCTGCTCATGCCATCCATTTTCTTTTGCCCAAGTACAGGTCGAGTCGGCAGTGTGGCACGATGCCACGTATGCCATCGGGTTTGTGGTCTCAGCTTCTGATCTCGGAGTTCTGGTTCAAAAAACTCGCAGCCTCGAAAGCCAGGTCTTTGCTCTTCATATTTGTCTACTTAGTGTTCTACCTTAGGCCAGGACAGCACGGAGGGCGGCTTGCCTGAGTCTGGAAGCACGGCAGCTTGCGACCGCTTGGTGCAGGTCTGTCGTTCTGACCGTCATGGCCTTGTTCTGCATAGCTCTGTCATTTCCCATATCGTGCCCCAGGGCACAGCAGGCCGTTCTTGGAAAGCGTGCTACCCTGCTACCCGCACCGGCCCGGTCTGCTCCAACAACTGCAGTTGATTCTGAAAATGACGCGACTGACATGCTGGTTTATCTGTACAGTGATACAGGTTCTGTGAGCAGCATGACATGCTAGGACCGGCAGCAAGGTTTAGCGAAGAGTCATGTAAGCTCTTCAGAAACTCGAAGACTGTCAAACCTTCTCGCGCCTCATGTTGGCTGGGAAGCAGCGGGCACTTCTCCTCGCCTGGCAGCCTCTCGCAACCGCACGGAGCGAGCTGCGCAGTCATGAGCCATGACATATGCGTGTCAGCAGGGACTCGAAGGCAACCATACTAGGTTGCGAAGTCTCATGTTCGGAGGTTGAAGAACATCAGCGATGAATGCAAACCTATGCAGTCAGCAGTGCTCACACCTTCCAAGGTCTAGCGTTGCTGCGACTGCCCGCGCAGCCATGGGCGTCCTCTTGCGGCAAATAGAAATTCGTGCCATTTGGCTTCAGCCTAAACCGTAAATCCCTCGAAACCCCCTTGCTGTAAGAAGCGCTCTAAGGTTTCATCAGGTACCATTCATGTGATGAGTATTTAACAAGTACCTTCCTGTTTAAGCAGACGAATTGCAAGCGTAGTGTACCGCGTTTGACTGCACATGCCGTAGCCGCTGAAGGCTCGTGTGTCTTGAAGGAAAAGGTGTGAGCCCCGTGTTGCAAGGGTTTTCAGTGGCTGCGATATTCTTCTCTTACGATAGTGTGTTCCATCCAGAACAAATGATAGGAACACATACTTACGTTGACGACTTAGACTGCTAGACTTCCGAACAAGTACTCGCTAGCATCGACCAGAAGATCAGCAGCTCAATGCTGAGAACAGTACCAACGAGGTTAATGACAGTAAGTCAAGAAGTGGCATATCAGAATCATAACGGCAAGCCCGATAGGCACGTTAGCCACTGCTAGTATTCCTGTGGTCGCTTGTGTATCGTGCTTGCCAATAATTGCTTTCAGATCGTAACGTGAGCCACGGGTACAGAGCGACAACCTGTCGAGCGCGCAGTCGAGGTCGCGGAGTCTCCGAGGAGCGTTCAAAGCGCAGCGGACGAAGCCGAGGCCTGCGAGGCCTGCGAGGCCGGCGCTTCCGAGCCTCGGACTTCGTCGCTTCCGCGTGTCTCTGAGGAGCGCCGGGCAGAGCGCCAGCCGCTGCGGTGGCGCCTCGGACCGCAGGTTCTGGGCTTTTTGCAGGGGAGCCGATTTAGTCTGCCAGAAACCTTCGTGCAGCTTTCCTGCCGCATGCCACATTGTCACATGTGCGTGGCGTGAGCCGCCACTTAGGTGCACCCCTTCAGTTCCAGGCCTTGGGCAGCTTGTGCCGAGTTTTTTCATGGTCCTCTGCAGCAGTCGCCAGTCGCTGTCACGCAGGGGTGGATGAAGAGCTCGCCACTTGCGACATGTGGCACGCACTCCTCTCGAAAGAGGTGCTCCACGTGCGGCACTGGGGGCAGTGTAATGCAGCAGCCAAGACCTGGTTCCAAGGGCTACATGCGCCTGAACAGCTTCTCTGGTGTCCGGATACGGCGTTGGTGTTCCTGGCGGCGGCAACGACAGGCCTCACTGACACGAGGGCTTGGAATTTGGAGCTCGTCCGCTGGTCAGGCTGTTGAGACATACGGAGTACCCGCGCACTTGCATTCTCAAGCAATGACTTGGTTTCTGGCAAGCCGAAATCTGTTCTTCCCCATCAACAGGAGGTAGAGAAAACAGAAACCAGCACAGCTGTCCAGCGACTGGCGAGGGGTTGTGGAGAGTGATGCCACACACTGTTTGCAAGGCTTCGAGTTCCGAACAGGATTTACAACCCCTTTATCCCATCCCGACTCGGGGATTTTCTCAGTCCTTGGCCGACTGCAGCCGTGGCAGGGAACCCCGCCGAGCGCCCCAGCTGTTTGGTGCAGTCCAGACATGGAGGAGGGAACATAAGCAATGCTTTCGCTGCGACGCTGGGCTGCTGCTAAGCTCCGTAGTGAACCTGTCAGGAAGACGGTGATCCGTGGGCAACGCCCTTGCCGGAGTGAGCAAATAAAATGGAGTTTCATGTTGTCGGGTCGTGGCTGCAAATTCCAGGACTCGACCGGTTCCTCTGCCCGACCCATTTGAAGAGGGCAAAGTTCCTGGCAACACTTGAGCAACTCGCTCTTTGCAATCGCCTCGCCCATGGGACAGCGCGAGGCAGCGACGAAAAAGAAGTGATAGGACCGCTGCCTTTTGGAAGAAAGCAGCCGGTGCTTTATGTGCTGACGCTGAAACACAACGAGATAACGAGACAGGTACGCTTGCTATTGCTTTGTTTACGGTCACGGCAAGATGATTGCGATCAACTTCTTGCTGCTGGGCAAGCATTTTGCTAGAACCAGGCATGATGGGCAGACACGACTTGCTAGGAGCTTGCGGAGTCGCAAGAGTTATGCAAAAAAATCCGATTTTAGGGACCGGCACCCCAGCCTTGGGCCCTGAAGGGTCGGTCCCCTTTTTGCATGTTTGTTTCGAAGAACATTACTATCATTACTCTGGGAGACGGCAACCACATCCAACAACCATGCAAAAAAGTCGTACTTGCATGGGGTTGTGTTTTGGTGTCTGCCATTTTCATGCAGATATCTGACATTGACAGATGTCCTCGACGGCTATTAACCTATTAGGAAATCCATGAATCAATCCATGATGCAGTGCTATGCCAACATGACTTCCATCTGTCGCAGCCTTTAGTAGCTTCCACTCGCCGACTACGTTGCTTTCCTTGCCATGGATTGCCATGTAGCCACGCGCCAGTACAGCTGACTGCAACGATGATGAGTTTCTTTCCGTCCTAGCCAAGCAGAGTAGCTTTGGCTGCTGTGCTGAACGGATGTTTTCAGTTTGTATTCTCTGAGCTTGCAGTGCGTGCCTTGCCTCAGCGTGGCGATAACGCTTGGTACCATGATGAGTTCCTTTCCGTCCCAGCCAAGCNTTCGGCTGCTGTGCTGAACGGATGTTTTCAGTTTGTATTCTCCGAGCTTACAGCGCTTGCCTTGCCTCAGCGTGGCGATAACACTTTGTTGCACCATGATGAGATTCTTTCCGTCCCAGCCAAGCAGAGTAGCTTGGGCTGCTGTGCTGAACGGATGTTTTCAGTTTGTATTCTCTGAGCTTGCAGTGCGTGCCTTGCCTCAGCGTGGCGATAACGCTTGGTACCATGATGAGTTCCTTTCCGTCCCAGCCAAGCAGAGTGGCTTTGGCTGCTGTGCTGAACGGATGTTTTCAGTTTGTATTCTCTGAGCTTGCAGTGCGGGCCTTGCCTCAGCGTGGCGATAACGCTTGGTACCATGATGAGTTCCTTTCCGTCCCAGCCAAGCAGAATGGTTTCGGCTGCTGTGCTGAACGGATGTTTTCAGTTTGTATTCTCCGAGCTTACAGCGCTTGCCTTGCCTCAGCGTGGCGATAACACTTTGTTGCACCATGATGAGATTCTTTCCGTCCCAGCCAAGCAGAGTAGCTTGGGCTGCTGTGCTGAACGGATGTTTTCAGTTTGTATTCTCTGAGCTTGCAGTGCGTGCCTTGCCTCAGCGTGGCGACAAATGATGAGTTCCTTTCCGTCCCAGCCAAGCAGAGTGGCTTTGGCTGCTGTGCTGAACGGATGGTTTCAGTTTGTATTCTCTGAGCTTTCAGTGTGTGCCTTGCCTCAGCGTGGCGATAACGCTTGGTACCATGATGAGTTCCTTTCCGTCCCAGCCAAGCAGAGTGGCTTTGGCTGCTGTGCTGAACGGATGTTTTCAGTTTGTATTCTCTGANCTTGCCTCAGCGTGGCGATAACGCTTGGTACCATGATGAGTTCCTTTCCGTCCCAGCCAAGCAGAGTGGCTTTGGCTGCTGTGCTGAACGGATGTTTTCAGTTTGTATTCTCTGAGCTTTCAGTGCGTGCCTTGCCTCAGCGTGGCGATGACGCTTGGTAGCACCATGATGAGTTTCTTTCCGTCCCAGCCAAGCAGAGTGGCTTTGGCTTCTGTGCTGAACGGATGTTTTCAGTTTGTATTCTCTGAGCTTACAGTGCGTGCCTTGCCTTAGCTTGGCGATAACGCTTGATTGCACCACGATGAGTTCCTTTCCGTCCCAGCAAGGGAGCGTGGTTTTAGCTGCTGGTTGAACAACAGCAGTCGGTGCACGCTTTGGGCTCGGGGGTGCACGACAACGAGCTTGCTTACAACCAAGCTGCGAAGAGCGGCCTGACTGCTGCCCAGGGCTTCACTGCGCTGAGCCATGTCCGTCGTTGCCTGATACCGACGCTGATCCCACTGATCCAGTCGTGCGCGCACATGAGTGTAGCACGTGCAGCTCAGTAGGACCTCGCTGCTCTGCGATCCTGAGAGCCGGGTAGATGAGCTCGGCTGTAGAAATGCGGGCGTGTGAAGCAGAGCCTAGGTCTTTCTTCGTCGTTCTTGGTGTTGGCCATGAGCTTGTGAACTCATGCTGTAGTCTTTGCCTGGTAGCCCTGGTGAGAGGTGCAGATGATGTGTTTGTCTTGCATGATGCCTGCCGCTTAGCCACGGCTCGGCACACACGACGACGACGGTGTCGGTGAGAGCAATCGAGGTGTGGGTCCTTTCTCGGGTGCGCAGCCCGGCCGGTTTTCTGAGAGCCCGCATTGAACTTCCCTGACTCCCAGCGCCACGGCACCGGTGAGATGGCCCTGGCGCGGCGACTGTGTCTGGGCGTTTAAGTCCTTTTTGGGTTCGGTGGCGGTGCTTTAAGGCTTTGGGTTTCTCAGTGCCGCTCATGCTTCAGGTGGTCGATGTACTGCAAAGCTGGAATGGCGATCTTCGCGACATCTGCCTGGAATCCCAGGGCCTTGCAGCAGTCTCCTGAAGTTGGTTGCATCTGCTAGACGCATGACGCATGAAACAACTGCCCGAAGCGTAACATAGTGTTAGCAAACACAGGAACAACACGTGAGCAAAAGCATCTTGGATCCTAAACCCCGCCTTCTGCGTCCATTCCCAGAAGCTTCCTGAAGCCAAGGCCACGACGGCCGCGTCCTTCTTTGCCAACCTGGCCAGGTCTTTCCCTCAAATCGTCGAGGCGAGATGGTGAAGGAGCTTCCAATCAAGGCATGGTCGCTGAGAACTGTGGAGTTGGGTCAAGTTTCGGATGTTTTGGTGGTATGTTCAGAGGGTCTGGATTTACAAAGATCCCACTGGGTGCAGCGCCCAGTTCCATTGGTCCCTTGCGGCAATTCGGCTTCTTCATGGGCACTTGCATCACTGCAGCTTGGCAGACTCTTCAGACAGAATTTGGCTTCCTACTTCACGATTACTAGCACGCTGAGCTGTTGCTGCCCACGAGGTGAACTGGATCCTTGTTGCGGTGATGCGGCTGGGCAAGAGTTTTCCATAAAGATCATAAGTAATAATGTTCAAACAAGGATGTCAAGGGCTTGCAGTCTCAGAACAGCTGTGTCAGCCGCCTTTTGAACAAGTCTGATCTCTTCAACAATCCTGTCGAAATGTTCTTTGATGTGACGCAAGAGCCCAGGTACCCGCTTATCCTGGTGAACTACGAACGTTCCACTTGCAAAGGTCTGCAGTTTGCACTCGAGAATATGTGCCTGGTTTCTCTCTAGCTTGACTCTGCGTCTTGCGTCTTGCAGCCTTCTGTTTGAGGAGCCCTCATCGAAGCCGAGCAGTCCTCGCCCATGGAGGCTTGTCCAGTTTCAAGAGCAGAACATGAAATCCAGCCAGCGATTTTGGGCTTCCATGCGGCATCTTTGACGCATCGTTTCCGTTCGAAGCGAGTGACCATACAGTCTGGCGGCGGGCAGGAGCAGCTGGTTGACAGCTGCCAAGGAACGGACCTGGACGTGGAGGAGCCAAACTCCCAGCATGCCCCGAAAATAGCACCAATGCCACCCCACCAGCTTCGACCTGTTTTGCACTACCAGACCACGGAAGGATGGCTCCGGATGCTCTCCAGGCACCTTCTTTCCAGTGACTTCCTGCGCCTGTTGCATTCGTGACTTGTCGAAAAGGGGATGTCGTCCGGCGAGCTTCCTCGAAGGCGAGGGCTTCGAGCTTCGCTCGTAGAAGGAAAGTTTTTAAAAGCCGACAGCCGACGGCTCTTCCAGGGCACCCTCGGAGGTGGCCTGGCAGTGAAGGCTCGTTTCTGGAAAGTCGAAGGATGCGGGATGCGCTGCATCTGACTTGAGCAGATGCTGGCATTCTGCGTCAGCTTCCTTGGCATTGGCGCTCGGCACTCGGAATCGACCACAGGGAGTCGTTGCTTCGGAGCAGTGCAGCTGCTCAGCTCAGGGGAGTGTCTATGCTCTTCACTCAGCTGCTCGAGACTTAACTTGATATCGGGTCACTCGAGCAGTGTTTTTCCAGGCATCGCCATCTGCTCAGGTTCGCAACCTGCGCCCTTCGAACGGTCTGCCAAAGTTTTTCCCTGAGGACATCGGGCGTGAGACCTTGATTCCAAAGCCGGAAAGTTGTAAACGTCAATCCTGCAGGACAGCAATCTCGGCGGATTGCAGGAGCTTCAGATGTGACTTGGCCTGATGTTGCGCTTTGAGCCATGAAGCTCCATGGTCTGCATCGTCAGGCGCTTCGGCAACGAGACAAGCATTGAGTCGACGGAGAGGGGTCCATGCCCATCCCTCCCTCCTGCTGAAGTTTGCGCATGCATGCATACCCTGTAAATCGCCAGCGAATTGATTGAACGCGGACCAAGTCTCTCGACGGCTTCAACGGCCTGCAGGAGCTCAAGCTTTGCCATGGCAGGGCGCAGGATGCCAAGCTTGTCTGCGACGGGAAGAGCGGGTGCGGGCCCTTTCCCTGTCACGTCTCATGGGCTTGAAGTTTTGACAGTGGTATACAGACACGGCTGGAAAATGGCACGGTCCAAGGCCAACAGCGACCGTGGCACCGCCAACAGAGCCACCGCCGCTTCACCTGCCAAGCCCTGAAAGGAGATCTCTGTCTTTCCATTGCAGAGAGATTCCGTTTGCTGCGCTGCTCAGCTGCTCAGCTGCTCACGCCGCCCTCGCCGCCCTCACCCCCACCGCCTCGGCCGTGGTCTCAGGCCTCAGGACAAGGACATGGAAGTGCCGCAGGGGGCCCATCCCATTCCGTTCGCTGCCTCGATGTGTTGTTTTCTGCAAGGCCATTGCCGCATCCGCCACTGACACCAAAGCCATCAGAAAAACACCCTCAGCCTCAGCCACGGCCAGCCTCTGAGTCTCTTGGGAATTATATCTGAGAATGACTCCGGCAATGCGGGAATGGCCGAGTCCACAGCCGACGCTTCGGCCAGTCGCACCTTCTCAGAGGTGGACACTGCAATGCTGCAATGCCTGTCTTTCCGTCTTTGTTTCCATGCTCCTCGCTTTTGGTGAGGCCTTCGCCTTCGCCTGCAGCCGCTCTCGGCTCATCTTGGGCACTCGGGAGGGGAACTCGAGGGGGGCTGAGCTCAATCCGAGGCAGCCCCAGTCGCCGCGAAAGGCTTCGACCTGCAGCTCGAGGCCGGCACGGCACACAACAGCTGAACTTCGAGAATGGAAGCTCCGCCACGCGGCCATACGCATCCGCTGCGCATCCGCGAGGTGAAGGGCCACTCCATTGCTGACATCCAGGCATCAGATTCTGGCAGCCTGGCATCTGCACGGTCACGGTCGGCTGAGCCGAGCTTGAGCTCCCGACTCTTCAGGAGTTTGAGGATCTCGTGCGAGCCGGGAGCTGAAGAGCATCTAATCATCACCGCAATGGCGAATGTGCGGAGTTCAGGACCAGATCGTGGAGAGCTTGCGGCTTTCGCCCGAAGACCTCAGCTTCGACATCAAGAAGCTTAAGGCCGGTTGAGGACACGGACACGGCATCAGTCGGAGACTCAGGGCCTCAAGCCGCTTCAGGTGCTGGACGGTCGCCGCCTGCAAGAGGGCCAATACGAGGCACCCTCCCAGAGCTTTGAGACAGGGCTGCTCTGAAGAAGCCGCTCTCAGCTGCTCCCTCTCGAGGTGACTCTTCATTTCCAGCACGTCACCCCAGAGAAGGCCAGGCCAGTTCTTTTCTGTGGAACTTCGAAGTGTAACACTGCGCATGCGACCTCCATGCCCGTTTGCAGTTCCTTCAGGAGCGAGAGATCCGGGAGTATCTTCGCCAACATAAGGATCTGCTTTCCCTCCTCGGCGCTGAAGCGCCCACGCCAGCCCAGAAGCCACACCCACCGCAGCCGCAGGCACCTCTACACCCGCCGCATGCATCGCATGCAAGCCCGCAGTCCCCGCAGCCCCCAATTACAAAACTCTCTTCCACTCGCCAACCGGCTGCAACAACTTCAGAACCAACCCGTGGTCCGGCAACATCACATCCGGAAGCACCGCACACGCGACGTACCACCGTTCCTCCAACACAGTCGAAGCTGACCACGTTACCGTCAACTGTGCCTGCAACATCCACATCAGCAAAGCTTGCGCCTGTCCTCAGCTAAGCTTGTCGAACCCCTGCTGCTTTGCTGGTTTGTTACTTGTAGTCCGAAAGTTCGATCCGAGGCAACCACAGCAGTGTCCTCGAAGTTGAGGCCGACGTCTTAGAATCAGTCGCGTTTGCAATTTCCCCTGTGTCCTGCTGTGCAATCAAAGTCCTTGCCGCGTCTTGCCATATGGGCAGCATAGCAGCAGAGAAGCATTTTCAGGCCCAGCACGACTTCCATGACGTCTTCCACAGCCCCCGGCTCAGTCCAGTCGGCTGAGAGGCATGCCCCTCAGGCTCACTGTGCGAGTGACAAGTGCAGTGGCAAACGAGGTCATCTGAGTCTTGCTTGGAACAGTTGAGGACATGATAGGACTTGTCAAAATACGATTCTCTGCAGGAGGCTTGTGAATGGCTCGTCTCGCAACCAGCTGTGAAGACCTTGGGCGAATCTTGCCAACAAACTTCGGGAACCGAGACCAGGCAAGCCCCTCACACGGCAAATTCTGGTCGCTGCTCTCACAGACTTCTCGCAGCCACCCAGACCGGCTGCAAATGCAACACTGGCTGTGAGAAATCCGGACTGAGGCAATGCAGCTCCATCTCCAGCCGCGGGGAATGCCTCACGACCGCCAGAGTCCTAGCAGAGTGCTTTCGGCACGGGTTTGAGCGTGCCGGGAGCCGAAGCACATCCGAAACGAGGCATGTCCAGTACTAAACATGTACTACAACGCAGCCAACATCCAAGACAGGCATGTCCAGAACGAAGAAGCATCAGCATCCAAAACGAGGCTTTTCCAATATTATGACGACGACTTCTACTACAGCACTACGACTGCTAATACTACCACGACGACTACTACTACAACTCTACTGCTACTACTCTACTTCTGCTGCTACTACTACTACTACTACTACTACTACTAACACTGCTATAATATCTGTTACTACAAAGGAAACTTCTACTACTACGACGACTACTTCTACTGCTACTGCTGCTACTGCTACTACTTCTACTGCTACTGCTACTACTGCTACAACTGCTACAACAACAACGACGACGACGACTACTACTACTACTACTAGTACTACTACTACTACTACTACTACTAGTACTACTACTACTACGACGGCTACTACTACTACTACTACTTCTGCTTCTACTGCCCAAACAAACAACCTCCCCAAGAGCTGAGCCCGCACTTGCGGAAGCAAGCCCTGCAAACTCAGCGAAACAACCGTTGCGGAAGGGTGCCGCGGAAGCGACATGAAAATTGTGGCCCGCGGAAGCTAAAGCCTCGCGCGCGGAAGCATGCGGAAGGGTCCTGCGAAAGGGCTTCCTTATTTCCATTCACACAAACAGGAATACAAACCACAGCACAGGTCAGGCCGTGATCCATGTTCTGCTGGGTGTGCGAGAGGCAGCAGAAGATCGCCGAAGCGAGGGAGTGAGAGTTTAGGTCGCGGTTGCCCGCATTCCGCAGGTGAGGGGCCTTGGCAGCGCCTACACCTATGAGCTCGACGAAAGCTTCGACTTGTCTCGCCGGGAGGCGCCACGCCAAAGAAGGAGCGGGAAGCCTCGGTCTTGGCCATTCGCCACGACTCTCCGCGAGGCGCAGCTGGCCATCGTCGAATTCTGCCAGCGCTTGCGACAGGAAGCACGGCTCAAGGCAGGATTAGGATCATGATGGATCATGCTTCCCTGTGGATCCTTCTGCCAGGTTGTCAAAGGGCAGTGGAGCTGCTGGCCATCGAAGTTGAAGGCCGACACACTATACCATGAGACCATGACACTCAGAACGGGATTTGGTTTGGGCTTCGGGATCACGGCGGCGTGGCTCACACGCAATGCACTCTCATGCCACACTCTGGCCAGGACTTTCTGCTGCAGGAAGCCCGGATTTCTGAGACGAGATCTCTCCGATGTTCAGCTTGATGTAGCCGATCAAAAGTTCCGAGCATTTGCTGTTGAGCCTTTGGACCCTGGTGTTTCAGCACTGTCTTGTTTCTCATGTCTCGACGTACTGCTTTTCGTGACCCGTTTTCTGAGGCGAAGAGGAGAGCAGTTCCCCACGTATGCAATATGGCCGGCTGTAGAGAGCTTTCTGGCCCAGGCTTGGAATTGGGAGATGTGAGACGGCACGCTTGCTGCTAGCTGTCTCTTGTGCAGGTAAGGGGCGAGGCGGACCACGTGGGTTTCGTGCCATCCTCGGGCCGTATGGCCGTCCAGGCCGGATGTGCCCTTGGTCCGAGGCCGAGGATGGCAGCGTATCCTGGCCGGGAGCCTTGTCTTTGTGTTTCTCGCCCGACCCGGATACGCCGGAGCCTCCGAGCCAGGGTGCAGCTGGACTACCGCGTGGAGTTCGACATTTGGAGCTCAGGGCGCCAGGTCCAGCCGTTGCCTCGGCGATAGACCCAAAGAAAGGCAGTCTGCAGTCTACGAGAAGTCCGCGTTCCCAGGCCCTACATGGACCTGTGGGCCGCCCTCTTGGCCACGACGTGACGTGAGCCTCCGCAAGGTTTCAATTGCACTAAGGAAGACACCGCCAAGCGTGTCTTTAACGAGGTTACACAGAAGTACAGGGGTCTGGGCCCCGTTGTTTTGGCTTTCAATTCTCAAGGTGCTTTCTGATTGCGCTGCTGCCAGGATGCTTGCTGGTAATGCTGCTTTCGAAGCTCAAGCCATTCGACTGAATGCAACCAGATTAGCAACAGACGATCCCGCCGAAGTAGCTACCTTTGCCAGCAAATTCCTCAGCGAGAGCGATGCTGCGCTGGACATGGCCATGGCCGGACTCAGCGCAAAGCAGCTACTGAACTCGCTTCAGTTG
Organism: Symbiodinium sp. clade A Y106; assembly: GCA_003297005.1. Taxonomy (NCBI): domain Eukaryota; class Dinophyceae; order Suessiales; family Symbiodiniaceae; genus Symbiodinium; species Symbiodinium sp. clade A. The sequence continues at coordinate 54,624 of BGNK01000250.1, read as the reverse complement.
GGGATCTGTGTGATTGCCGCCCGTTTGCGTTTGTGCTGCCGTCACACTGTGCTAACTCTAAGCCCTCAGCCTAAGCCTTTATAAGGAGCGCAGTCTCACCGAGGACAGCTGCTCTGTGCACAAAGCAGCTGGCGAGTCTGGCCTTCAGCCTACAGATGCAGTCAAGAAGCTCCAGGAGAGGGCTCGAAGACGGACGTACTCCTGAAATCGGGCACATTCTGTTTGTAGCAAGCCGGTTGCAGAAGTATTGTTACACGGCTACAGTACTTCTATTGAGTCAAGATATGTGAATCGAATATGGCTCGATGATGGATCCGCGAGCCCTGTGGAGAACAAGACGTCTAGGTCCAGGTCCCACAGCCGAATGCTTCTAAGTGCAGCATGTGCAGCAGGGCCGTGAGTTCATGCGACCTTTTTGCTGTCCGGCCAAGAAGGGCTCTCCGACTCCTCCGGTGAGAGCTTGACAGAACTCGCGAAGTTCAAAGCCGGTGGCGTCATTAGGTTTCGACTCAGCTCGTCGCGAATCTACGAAAGAGTTCTCACTTTCAGCGTTTGGCCTCCTTCTTCCCTCTACCGACTCTACCCCATTCACTGTGCAGTGCCGCGCGCCGAGGAGGTCTTTAGGTTTCCTGGAAAGCGTGGCCGCAAGGGACAGCGCTTGGACAAGCCTGGCTGAAGGACCTTGGCTTGAGAGTGATCTTGATCGTGTACGACGACGACGCCGAGGCCCCACCCATTAAGTTCTCCCATCCGCTAGCCGCTAGCCGCTAGCCGCTAGCGCTTCTTGGGCAAGGTGGAGTCCCAGTCCGCTGGACTGCTGCTTCACCGGGCATCCTTGGACGACGGGGCGGAGGCAGAGCGCGCAGTGGGGAGAGAAAGAGAAGAAGAGCCTTCTCAGGTTGTTCGAGTTGCTGCTGAGTCACTGAGAAGCACTGGCAGCTTCATATCTCTTTGTCGCATCGCAAGCTCTATCTGCACAAAGGTACGAATGCGCTTTCGCCGTTCCGGCAAGGGCTGGTGAGGCTCTCGCAGCCAGCAGAAGCTATAGTTGAAGTATGCCCGGCAATCTGCACTCAAGAGAGAACTGCCAGATTGCCATGGGAGTGCAGGCATCATGGCCATGGACGTTGCAGATGGAGTACAAGCCGCCAGACTTGTTCAGAATCCGACGCAGTTAAAATTCAAGCCTGCCTCAGTACTCGTCGATTTTCGGCGCTGTGCTGGTGGAGTTTATAAAGGATATCGCGCGAAACGATATATTCTCCGACAAGATGGCGTCGAAATCCAGTGCGTAGCACAGAAAGACATGCGCGTGCATGTTCAGAAAACTTCACTTAACTTCTCTATGCCACGGTGCCAGAATCATTCTTAAAGCAGAAACATTATCACCAACAGCCTGCAGTATTGGTCTCTGTGCTTGCTGGTTGCTGCCTTCATGTTTGTTCCCTTTTGTCATGCCCGGTGTACTATGTCTGCGTTAAATCTAAAGATGCACGGTCCTGGGCTGGTTCCTGTTACTGATGCTAACACGTTGGATACACGGATGACCTGACCGAGCTCGAAGCTGTGAGAATCCGTTCCCTCTAGCAGAGGCACTGGGTGCAAGCTGCGGCTTCACTTTGTGAGGCCACCGCTACACGGATTGAAAGCCTTGCTGGGGGATCATTTAGCGGGATCCTGCCAGGAGCATGTCTTTCTTGTAGCCCCTTGCCAGATTCGGCTGGCCAGGTGCACTTCACTGTTGAAAGCAGCGGAAACTTCAATGCCCGGTGGCTTGCTGCCGTTGGGTCTGTGCAACGTAGTCTTTAAAGAGCATGCAGGCCAGAAAAGTGCTTCACTTGTGGCTCAGGCTTCCTGAGGCAATGAAGAAACACTTGCGGAAGCTCCGCTACCAGAAGCACCCAGAGGCCAGAAGTGCTTGTGAAGATATGGTGAAGCAAGCAAGGGCCAGCACCCGCCCGGACGATCCGCCACCATGGCAACCGGATCCGGAGACCGCTACGATGTCCCAGAAAGATCGAAGGGATGCTGATGCGATGTTCAATCCGGCTGGAGGCTTTGCAGAAGAAGTCTGCCGTTTGGGGAGGCAGTACAACCTCAGGGCATATTCCTGCTGGACGCTTGTGCAAAGGCCATGGGACAACAAGAAGCTCGTGGCAAATGACATCAAGCATTTACCTCACGATTTGGAGCTGCATTTTGACCTAGATGCTCCCGAGGCCTCCTACCCTCCAGATTGCAAAGGGCAGCCGCTGAAAACTCTGACTCTGCACAAACTTGGCCATGGCGCAAAAAGGCAAGTGTATGAGTGCGAGCAGTGGCCAGAGGTCGCAGTGAAGATCAGCTTGGAAATGGCACAACATGGTCGAGAGTTGGAGATGGGACACGCCACGAGTCCGATAAAAAAACTGGTCCCAACCATGTATGGGGTTGTGAGAGTTCGAATGTTCTATTATCATCCTGGCCAACGACATCCAGACACGTCACTGCACAATTGTTTTTAATTTACAAGTCGCCAATTTTCTGGCCTTTTCCAGACCCCCTCCAAGCCCCCCAATTTGGCTTTTTTGCCTTTTCCAGACCCCCTCCAAGCCCCCCAATTTGGCTTTTTGGCCTTTTCCAGACCCCCTCCAAGCCCCCAAATTTGGCTTTTGGCTTTTTGGCCTTTTCCAGAAACCCCTCCAAGCCACCAAATTTGGCTTTTTGGCCTTTTCCAGACCGTCCAAGCCCCTAAATTTGGATTTTTGGCCTTTTCCACCCCCTCCAAGCCCCCAATTTTGGCGTTTTGGCCTTTCCAGACCCTCCCCCCAAATTTGGCTTTTTGGCCCCTTTTCCAGAACCCTCCAAGCCCCCAAATTTGGCTTTTTTGCCTTTTCCAGACCACCCCCTCTAAGCCACCAAATTTGGCTTTTTGGCCTTTTCCAGACCCTCCAAGCCCCCAAATTTGGCTTTTGGCCTTTTCCAGAAAACCCCTCCAAGACACCAAATTTGGCTTTTTGGCCTTTTCCAGACCCTCCAAGCCACCCTCCAAGCCACCCTCCAAGCCACCAAATTCGGCTTTTTGGCCTTTTCCAAACCCGTTCCAAGCCACCAAATTTGGCTTTTGGCCTTTTCCAGACCCCTCCAAGCCCCCAATTTGGCAAGCTTGCACGAACCTGGGCTGGGGACGATTGCCCCGGCAGAAGCACGACTGCGGGACTACCAGTATTCAGTACCAGTACTGTGTACCAGTCGCAGTAAAGAAGTAGAAGTAGCAGTACTGGCACTGGCAATAGGGTACGCCCCCAACGCTTGCCTGCACAGGCTTGTCAGCAAACGCCCGGGACATGGTTAAGTCAGCGTGGTTGATTCTACAAGAAAGGAGCATCACTAAACGTAAGAGTTCAGAGATGTCGACGACGTTGGCGACGACGGCGACGACAAAGCCGTACGATTTTGACCAGGTTTGGGCATGCACTCTGGCCCATGCGCGCGGCTGTCATGCGGAGAATTCAAAAGCTTCCCCATCCTGGCAGTCACTGCACGCCCTCCTGGAACCAAGAAGGAAAGGGGTGGCAGCATCTATCCAGGATTCCAAGGAAATCAGTAAGCTGCAGGGCGAGGTGGCTCTCATCCTCCGCCACAACTACGGCTAGTTGAATTCGCTTTGACGGCACGCAGATTATCCCAAGCTGCGAGACAGGACTCTGACTCGAGTTCGCACGACCGGCGGGAGGTCGCAACAGCATTACGCTGTGTCACATTGTGTAGCCCGTGCTCTGCCCAGCAGCAAAGTAGAAGCAAGGCAATGCGACAGTATGAAACTGCCGGAAAAGAGCCTTAAGCGCATTGCGGTATTGGTAGGTGCTCGCAAAGAACAGAAAGGGGTCTTTGGAGATGCAAGAAAAAACACAGCATTGAAAGAAACGGCCAAATGGCTTCAAGTGCAAGTCTGTGATTGAGAATGCTTCCTGAAGTTTGGTCTTGTGGGCAGACGTTGCAAGCGGAGAGTACATCATTGATTGAGTGAAAGATGCTCGTGTGTTATTCCAATCTTCTTTGGGAGATAGCTTGCAAGTGATGCTTTCCTGTATCAGATCTTATGATGCAGTTACAACGTGCTCGCAGGTTCGATCCACCTCTACGCGCGTGATTCAACTGCTTCAACGATACATGAATCGGTGAAACAGTGATGCAAGCCTCTAAATTTGTGGTAGCTTCGCTTGCACCAAGTTTGCTGGGTGTTTGAAAGAGGAGGCTTTAGTGGACCAGACACAGTATAGAGTATCCAGTATGCATTGTAATGAAGTATGGTGATGCACTTGGTTGCAGAGCAGATCGAAACACAAACACGAATCCGGGTCAATCTTCCTTGCACCCTCCATCTTTCTTTTAAAGATTTGCATGGCTATCATTGCCCGAAGCCGCTTCGACATCGTGAGAAACGACCTAGGCAGCGTTGCTGTGAGAGGAGAAATTTGCAGGTGTCCACGACGAAGCAGCCGCAACCCCAGGACTTCAAGGCGCTGGGCATCGCCAATGCAGACGCTACGGTTGAAGAGTTGCAAGAGTTGAAGCAGTAGGGAACTGTTTCGTTACGACAGGAGCCCTTGCAGTGGGACGCAGGACAGGCTTTCGTGGTGACCGTGACTCGAGGCCTGGCCGGGACAGAGGCTTTGTAGTTCAAAGGCCAAGGCGGTTTCGGGTTTCGTCTGGAGGCGAGCGATGCGAATGGCTTCTGTGCATTGGTGAGCTGGAAGATGCAGCGCAGCTTGCCAGACTTGGATGCCTTGGTTTCGCGGTTTTCTGATGTCATTGCAAGCGAGAGTTTTATGTTCATGAGACAGCGCCGGGTAGGGCTTTGTAGGGGTTGCTGGGGTTCAACGGTCGAGTGGTCATCCTTTTCTACAAGGATCCTACAGGAAGCATCGCACTTGGCCTATTACCTGTTGGAGACCCACGGGGCTGACTCGTGGATCGAACGTGCGGGGCCCGGATACGTGAGTGCCCTTCATATCGAAGCTGTGAGGATTTTGGGGTCACGAAGGTGAGGACGACCCCAGCATCAGTGACGCTCTATGCGAGATCGGTGGCCTGACGCAAACAGCCGGACGGCAGATCTTCGGTAGGGACAGGCTGTCTGACAAGTCTGACAATCCAATCCGAGAGGCACATAACAGACATAGCATCCCTTCCAAGTTACACCAAAGGATGTCAGGCAACTGCTGAGTCCCCTTATGCCTGCAAAGGCGGTTTGTGGGGTGCGAGCCGGTCAACACTCCTTACCGCGGCCAGCGGCCCGCACGCGGGGCCGCTTGGTATTTCAAAGCCCAGCTCTGCCTTCCTGAGTGTGCAGTTGGCGCAAACGAGCAACCGGAAGAGAGCGACATGTCCTAAAGCCGTAAAGTTAGCGTTTCAAAACCACCGGATGCGCGAAGCAAGCGTTCGAGGCTCCGAGGTCTGGGCATCGGCAGCAACAAAAAACTACGGCAACGAGCAGCCCTTCTGGCGCTGGTGCGCTTCGGGGAGTGTTCGTACCAAAGTGTGAAAGTCTAGGTTCAGAGATGCTTCCACTGTTTGTGGAATCGCGACATCGACGACAGTTTCAAGGTCCTAGGTGCAAAGGGATGGGGGTCGACTTCGCAAGCCTACATGTAAGGAGACGGAGCAAAAGAAGGGGGTTGGGTGACAAGCAGCCACGTTCCTGCAGGCCGCTACTGCTTTCGCCCAGTGGGGTTCCGAGGACGGGCATTTGGCAAAGCCAAGGCGCGAGAGATCGCTGAATCCCAAAGCTCAGCACCGGACTTCAGGAGCCTCTTCCAGGCAGCGCTGCCTCACTGAAGACCCTGGCGACGGCTGTCCGCGAGAAATTGCAGCCAGAGGGCAAAACGGGCCGAGGGCCGAACGGCACGAGTCGCTGTTGCATGCGTGCTTGTCGCGGCTGGTTCGCTGCCATCCTTCTTGACTTGCAATGATTGCGGTGTTGCCATGAGTGGATGCTGGGTGGTGATGTGAGTCAGGCTCCGAGAATTGTCTGGGAATGCCGTTGCCGTGGCCTCAATAGAAGTGCAGTGAGAGTGCAAGTCTGGCCGAGGCCTCTTTGAAGATACGGCAGTGACTTCCGACTTCCTTCGAGACTTAAGCAGAGTTGTATTCAGGCCCTTGTCTGACCTCTTCCAGCGGGCGGAGGCTTCCCATGCACCACACCATCGATGAATCGAGGTGTCAGGCCAGTTTCGAGCAAAGTCGCAGGCAGAGAATCGTGTCGTGAACTCCGCGCTGTCCTCGTGGATCGTCAGTGTGGCTTGCGTGGAGGACTTACTACCGCAAAGCCGCAGCATAGCCGCCTTGTCTGGGGATGTTTGGCTGTTGCCTCCTCGAGGCTTTGGTGGCGCTCGGGGCCTTCACGCGCAGCCTTTGGCTCTCCGTGCCCTTGTTTGCATCCTTGCAGAGGGCGATAGGCCCGTCATTTCCAAGCTTCCAACACTTCCCGGTCCGGCTGACTTCGGTCTACTGAGTCCCCAACCAACCGAGGGCATCGCCTGCTTCGCGATGCTGTCCACCGCGGCTTGCAGTGCACGCCCAAGTTCGGGTGGAGTTGGCTCCATCTTTGCCAAAAGCCAAGAGCCTGATTGCAATCCGAGGCCTCTTCTTTATTACGAACATCTTTCAGTGGAGATTCGGGCTGATGGAGGCAGAGCCAAAGGAGTCTGCCGGACTCGAGGAGGTTGGAGGTTGCAATTGGTTATAAATTGGCTCAAAGTGAAGCAGGCGGTGTCGCTCATCATTTTCTGCGGCTTCTCTGTGGACTATCCCTTGCACGTGCCCAGGCAGCATAGGCAATCGAACCGCTCAGTTCCTTGTTAAGTCCGTCTTGGCTCGGTTAAGCTACTCGGCGAAGGTGGTGCAGGCGTATGTCCAAGAACGTAGCAAAGGCACGCCAGTCAGGGGAAATCTGTCAGGGACGTGTCCCTGTGCCGGATTTTGGGGCAGCCAGCACTTTGTTCCAAGGGTCTTGGAGTTTGTAATCTTTGTCTGGGGTTTGCGATTCTTGGTTTCCAGCGTCCTCGTTTAAGTTAGCCACGGCAAGGTCCTGTGGAATCGACAGTCCACGGTGATTGCATTGAATGGCATCGCAGCAGTCCACAGAGTCGCAGGCTCTGGCGTTCGTCGAGCACTTCGAGAAGTCGGGGGAGCAGTGGCATCAGGCGGTGCAACTAGTATTCTGAAGAACTGTATGTTTCATTGCCAGTCTGCATGAAGCAGGAGTCGCCTAAGCTAAAGAAAGCGGATGTGAGGTATGCAGTATGCGCTGCAGGTATGCAGTATGCGCTGCAGTAAGTACTCGTGACTGTGTTACCATCTGTCACTCGAGCAACACAGCAAGAGCATGGACTCACGCAACGAGAATAGGTAGCAGTAGCATCACTCACAGTCCAGATTCCTCCTCCTGCTCCTGCTCCCCTGCTCCTGCTGCTGCTGCTGCTTGTGCTATCTTCCACAGCTACTGCTGCTGCCACGGGTACTACTCCTACGACCACTTAGTACTTCTACTTTTACTACTAGTACTATGACTACTACTATTAGTATTACTACTATTTTTATTACTACCTCTACTACTACTACTGCTGCTACTACTACTACTACCACTACCACCACCACTACTACTACTACTACTACTGCTACTCTACCACTATACGACTCTACTACTCTACTATTCTTCTTCTTCCTACCACCACCACAACCACCACAACCACCCACCGCCACCACCGCCGCCGCCACCACCACCACCACCACCACCACATATACATATACATATACATATACATATACACATTGTATACACATATACACATATACACATACACATGCACATACATTAACATATTACATACAACATTCAACATTTAGCATATACATATACATATAACATATAACATATACATATACCATATAACATATACATAAAACATATAACATATACATATAACATATAACATTTAACCTATAGCCTATAACAGATAACAGATAACAGATAACAGATAACATGTACATATACATATACATATGCATATACATATACATATACATATACATATATGCATATATACTTACATACATACATACATACATACATATACACATATACACATATACACATATATACATATATACATATATACATATATACATATATACATATATACATATATACATATATACATATATACATATATGCATATATACATATATACATATATACATATATACATATATACATATATACATATATACATATATACATATATGCATATATACATATATACATATATACATATATACATATATACATATATACATATATACACATATATACATATATACATATATTCAAATATACACATATATATACATACATAAATAAATAAATATATATATATATATATGTGGAGGGTCCTTTATGCATAATGTGATCCGTTGGTTTGTGTGATGTTTGTATACCATAAACCTGAGGCATGTGCATACTCATTAAGCCCAACCTCTGTTGAGCTTTATCCGAAACACCTATAAAACTTAGGTCCTCGCAGTCTCTAGCCGCTCGCGGCAACTGGTACAATAAGTTGGGCTACACCTCCCTTAGATCCTAATCCCAACAGATGGAAGAAAGCATACGCTCAAGAAGAAAGGGTGGAGCTCCCCCCAACCTTCAAAGGAGAAATCTGGTCCTCCCCAGCCTTCAAAAACAAAAGGTATATAAGTCCCCCACCTCATGCTCCAAAAAAAGAAGAGAGTCCCCGCCCCCAAGTAATTCGCAGTAAAAGAAGAGAGCTTCTTTCTGGAAGAGAGCTCCTGTACCTCTTGGTAAGTCGCCTTTTAGCCCTAAGAAAATTGAAGCGACCTCGCTCTCAGCAAGAGAGCAAAGCTCCCCTAGCTTCCAAAGGGAAAAATCCTCTGCCTCATGAAGAGACTAACAGCTTCCTCCGAGTGCACGAGAAAAGGGGAACTCCATCTCAAAACGCAGACACCTTCGAGAACGAAGAGAGCTCCGTTTACCCCTCAGTCGGCAAGAAGAGACTTGTTTCTTTTTAGGTAAGGGAAAGAGATCCTGACTCGCTCCTTTACTTCCGTCCTTTACCGCGGCATCGCAAAGAAGAAAAGAGCCCCTTGCCTGCCTCTTAGTCGACAATAAGAGAGAGCTCCTTCTCGTCCTTTCTTCTCCTTCAAAGATAGAAGAGAGAGAACTCTCACGACGTGACAGATCTCCCTTAACCTTCAAAAGAAGAGTCTGGTCCTCCCTTTAGCCTTCAACCAGAAACTCGTCGTCTGGAACAAGATAAAAGCTCCAAATTACTCTTGGTAAGAGGAGATTTCTCTAGAAGAGACTTCCGTTACCTCTTTGTGAGTCTTCATTTCATGTGAGGAGGAATGAAGGGCCCCCACTCCTAGCACGAGAGGACAGAGCTCTCCCAGCCCACAAAAAGAAGAATAGAGCTTCCCCCAAGTTCAGGAGAAAGAAGACAGCTCCATCTCAAAAACAGACGGCATTCATGTTCATTGGCTTTGCTTTCTTCCTTCGTACTATGGAGTTGGTCTTTTTGCAGGCCTCCCACATTCAACTTTTTCCGGATGACGGTACAATCATCATTGCCATTGTCAATGCCAAGACTGCCAAAGGCCTCCAACAGTCACTCTCGCTACTGTTATTTCTTTTCTCTTGGACCGGGTACGCCCGAGCGAATTTGCTTCACTCGTCAGTTGTGTCGGCCTCCGACCAGCAGACTACCTGCCATATTCGTTAGGACGTGGCGGATCCTCTGAGTTTACCAACGGTCGCACCAGGGTGCAAACAAGGTGGAAAGATCAACAAACTGCCCGCATCTACATTGACGATGCTGGGGCAACGTTGGTCCAGCTTTCGCTTCCCCCTCCCACGCGGCCCTTCAGCGCTCTCTGGCTTCCTTTTGGCGAGTGGCTCTGCCAGCTGGCTGACCCTACTGGGACAGTTGGCTTGGGAAAGTTGGCTTCGTCCTGGAGGTTGAAGGCTGTGAATTGGGGTTCCTCCTACGCTTTGGGCTTCCTTGTATTCAGGCGGCAATGACCGCCTGCGCCAACTTTGATTACCTCCAACTCTTCGGAAAATGATGTCTTCTGTCATGAAATATGTATGTGTATATATATATATATATATATATATATTACATACGCATGTATACACACACACACTTACTTATATTACATAAATATATGTCGCGATTTTCGCTCACTCACTCACTCAGTACAGCTAGTTCGAGCTTTCCACTTTTCTCACAGCTTGGTCCGTGGGTTCTGCGACGCTTGATACCACGACCACCGACAGCACGAACTGCCAGTGTCCACCAGGCTGCGCGACGACTTGTGGAGCGGCGATGCATGCGACTCAGGAAGCCCAGGCGTGCGAGTACAGCCCTTCTGGAATCAGTAGGAGTGGTTCAGGAGGAGGAGGAGGAGGAAGCGTCATGATGATCATAGCGAACATCATCATCATCATCGTCATCAGCACCCTGGTCCCCACCACCTTCCACCAATGCAAGCAAAGTACCGCCATCAGCAGCTCCGCGAGCTTTGTCCTTGCAATATTTCCGGTGCTATTGCCGGCACGATCCAAGTCATCCAGGTATTTATGCATGGTAGTCAGATGCAGCTGATTTGCCGCAGTTTGCAGCCAAGCTCCGAGATGTGGCGGAGGGATGATTGCCCTTCCGCCCAAAGTGCCACCTCCGCTTCTCACTTCTGGAGACGAAGCTGAGCAGGTCCAAAGTAAGTCATGAGTCTTTCATCAGCATCATTTTGTTAATAAGTTGTGCAGGACGGTTCTGTGGGACGGCCATGAGCTGAAAAAACAGAATTGAAACACAATACTCGAGTATATACCCTTCTACACACACTTGTTGAGGTTGTCAGTTCTTGAACATGGCGAAAATCCACGCAAGTACGTATATATATTGTATATGTAGCTTTATGTTTGTATATGTATCTATTTGTTCGTACATGGATTTGTTTATGTGACCAGTTAGTTAGTTATCTGTGTAATTGATATTTATATTTCGCACCCCACCCCCCAAGCGGGTGAAACTCAACATTCTTTGAGTTAGCTGTATTATTCGTATTGAACCACACCCCGGGTCCAAGATCCAAGATCCACCAACAAGTTTGTTACTGTAATCTTGCATCCGATACGATATAAGTTTCAGTATAAATCAGTGTGCTTCAGTCTTCTTCCTGAGATATAGTTGGGATCCAAGGCTCCCAGCACTGTTCTGGTGAATCTTGGATCTTGGATAGTAATGGTAATCTTGATGCTCAAAATATCGTTTGGATCCAAGTACACAATGCTCCCAAAGCCTTTCTGGCAATTTCGGGTCTTGGATCCGGTACTGGTTTAGAAGAATTTAGCATGCTCCATTACTTGTGTTGAAATAGATTGGATCCCAAACATCCTAGCAAAACCTTTTCAGGTGAATCTTGGGTTTTTGATCTTGGATCCGGTGCATGTTTTGTTTCAGTATCAAATATTCAGTATTTGTACTGAAATGTTGTTTGGGGAAAGGGTCCGCGATGCTCCTCAACCTTTTCTGGTGAATCTTGAACCTACCAGTAGGATCCGGTAGAAGATCCAAGATTATCCAGCATTTTTTTGTGTGAATCTTGGATCTTGGATTCCAATGGGTTGCAGAACAAGTCAGCGTCTTTCAATATTCATATTGAAATTCAATGAGCACGACGACCGGGATTCAACAATCCACATGGTCATATTTCCGAGCTGCTGATGCCGGCATGTCTAAGATGCACATGACATCGTTTGCAGAAAAGCATGTGCAGCGATTGCTATTCTAGGAGGTGTAGCTGTCATCGGAGAGGCTACGATACCCAGTCTCGGTGCAATGTCGCGCAAAGTGCAAGGTAAGGTCATGAAGTCCTGCAACATAGGATGCAATGAGCATTTTTAACCCTACTTATTCACAAGCCCTGAATTGCAAAGGACAACCTGTAAACTGTAAGCGGCAAGACATCACCCTAAACACGAATGCAAACCCTGGACCGTAAACCGTGGCAGCTTACATAAGGCCCGCCTAAAGTTGCCAAAACGATTAAGTCCCAAACCATCGTTGCATATCCGGCAAGCATGCGGGAATCGTTTCCCCACTTCTCTGTAGCCCATACTGCTTCATGGTCTAGGATGTTGTCCGGTATATTTCAGTTAAACTTAGAGTATATACTCCGTTCCATTTCCATTACAAAGAGATAGTCATATATACGTGAATGCATTCACCACTGCAACATCATCATAACCATCGTCTGATTTTCACAGAAGCTCGAGATCACATGTTTGGGTGTTTAGTCAGCCTTTCATGACACAAGATGAGTTGGAAATTGTAAAGAAACCGGTAAGAACAAAAACCCATCACTGGTTATTTTTTACATATGACGGAGTGTTTATCTAAAGTGCTACATACAAGTTATTTGGGGTTTACTTGTCATCGAACTTTGTCGAGTTAGGTGTTACGCCAGCAGAGCTCAGCATGAGAGATGGAGTGCTGGCTGGATTCAATCTGAGCATCAAATATTGGACGAGTATTGAGCACATTCCCGCTTAGACTTTGCAGATATGCGTAACCAAACTGCAAGTACAATTGCACATGTAGTATTGAATACGCATCAAACGAAAATTTACACAGGTGTTACTAGCTTACTGAATAGTTCTTCGATATTGCTTCAAAGTGAGTTAGCTAGATTTCGTAGATTACAAACGCATATTCTTTTCCCAGGGTATCCATCATACAAGCGCGTATTAAAACAAACATAAACCAAATACAAGTTCTAAATGAGTTGAATTTAGGTGGTACTTTCCTATCATAAAACACTTGTTAATGTGTTTGGTACGTAGCACAACTATCATGTACTCGGTTGCCACCTACATGGGATGATCATTTGTTCGATGTTGTCAACTGGATTTGCATGTTCTTGCAGATGGTCGTGATTGACGGTGTTGTCCCTGCATAAGAGGATTTGATTAACCGTGCTGGCATTGTACAAGAGGATGTGATTTTACACATGGTGCCAAATCTCGTGCAACGGTGAGACGACTGTCATAAAACGGATGTCCTTTCTATTCTGTAATCAGATGACGTTTTAACCAAGCTAGAGTCATCACAGGTTCACATGAAAGCTAACCATAGGTTTGAGGTGTGAATAGCAAAAGCATTGCAGGCAATAATTAGTATGTTAGCTGCGGTTGGAGGGGTTATAGGCAATGCTTAAAATGATGACTTGTGAGTGTTTGGATGGCTTGACTAAGTAACAGGCGATACTTAGTAGGCGTAAGGGAACTGTCCTCAACAACTCTTAGCATGGGTAGTAGTACTATGGCTGGTTCAACATGTTACGCTTCCTGTACTTGAATTATTGCCTGGACCTTTCAGTGGTAGAGCTTGTTTTCGTAGTTATATGTGTGTGTGTATATATATATATGTGTGTGTGTGTATCTGTATATATGGTTTGATAGCCTGAGCCATGACAGGATGGAGCAAACGTGGAGGAGACGGCGGAGGTCCTGGCTGAAGAGGTGCTTCCGCGCGCTGCGGTTGACACCAATACTGCTTGCGGCAGTGCTAAGCATAATCGACACCATCGTCATCATCACCCATCATCATCGTGCCACTGCCGCCACCACCACTATTCCAGCACGGCTATTCCTGCCATTGCATGTCGTATAGTCATACATGCTACATAGAATTATTACATGCTTCGCTTGATGGCAATGACAATGAAGATCAGGACTTGCATAATCATCAAGATCATTCAGGCAATGCCGGAAAAAGCAAAATAGCGATGATTTGAGCATTGCAAGGTGACGTGCATTCCAGTTGCGGCTGTGTCGTTTGCCAAGCTCGCCGAGGATTTGAGGCAACTCCAGGACTGAATTTCGTGGGCTTCTTTCTCTTTAGAAGACCCAACTACGACTCGAGGCTGACAGGCACAGCCAGCAAGACATGAAGGAGGTGTAGCCATGAAGGTCAGACCAATGCGCAGCACAGCCGGAGTGGCACGCAGTCTACACAAACCTGCATGGACCGGCATCGCTCGAAGATGACTTAGCTTTTGGGTATGGTTGCAAGCATGAGAGGAGCAGCTCGTCGAGGCTCATGCGAGAGAGGTGTCTCTCGCATCCGGCGATGGCCGCCGATCTTCAGTGCTATCCGTCCGCTCCACTGCATCTGCTCCAGGCCTTTGCACTTGGCATGCGCTGCTGATGCAATTACAACAATATCTGAGCTTCTCCCGCAGATGGAAAGTCACGTGCAACCACAGCACGGCACCGGAGCGGTTGTGCACAGCAGCTTTCAGGCATCAGCCCTTCGCCCTGCAGCGCGCAGAGCTTTGCGACAGGACAAGGCCAGTTGAGCTTCAACACAGCAAGCGAGCAAGCGTGTGAAATGCATCCATAGAATGCAGCTTCTCGATTGACCATGTAATTAGACAGATGCGAAAGTAACGAGTCCACCGCTCTCGTTGCACAGCACGAGATACACGTCCTTCGTGTCTGTGAGCACGAAGCAAGTCTCTCGGTAGTCAATTGCTGATACCCTGGCGCGATGTCTGGCAGGGAAAGACAGGAGCAGTTTCTCCCTGAAGAAGGCCAGTGGCATCGCCATCCATGCAGGGCAAAGATCCAAAGCCTGAACATCAGTGGCAGAGCATCTGCCAGCTTTCGCAAGCTTGTGCAAGAACAAGACACACGTCAAAGCTCGGAGCAGGATCCCGACAATTCCGACTTTACCCCTGTCTCTCCGGTGCACGCAGCTTCGAGTGCTCTGTCCGAATTCTGACGTGAAGGACATTTGGAGGTTGTGGGAGTTAGGGGGAGCGCTTGAAGGTCAAGGTCCCGGGGTTGAGGCTCCGATCGTTGAAATACCTTGGAACGGCGAAATCTTCGAAGAGCTTAGTTTGCTCATCTCTGCACTAAGCCCTTGGGAGATGTGGTGGCTTCATGAGTCCTAGCCTTCTCGAGTTTGAGCGGGTTCCCTCCGCTCAGGCAAGGGCCACTCGCTGCTCAAAAGGGCACAGAGTGGAGGCAACGCCTGCTTTTGCCAGTTCAGGGCCGCACGCAGAGGAGAGAGCAGAGCGTGCAGCGGGTGCTTGCTTCGGGTGCTGCATTTTCTTTGGATGCAGCCAGAGTCAAAGTACCTGGACAGCAGATGGAGGAACCTCTCCGTCACTTTAGCAGATTCAGCCAGAATAATCTGGTTCAGAGCCTGCCGAGTGCCTTGCCCTTGCCAGCACTTGAAAGTGCAGGTCCAGGTGAACGGAGCACACTCATGCCTCGGCGGCCAAGCAGACACGAAGGTCCCTCGGTTGCGTTGAGCTGGATGCCGGGAAGACATTCGTGACAGCTCCTGTGTCAGGTGCAGACGTCGATCCCAACACAGAGGTCATAGGTAGAAGCAGACGCCCAGGCTGCAGTTTGGCTCTTGTGCCAGGCTCCAGTGGCGCTCACGGTAAGGAAATCTTTGATGGTGGAGGATGCTAAGACGATGTCCCGCTCAGTGGCCGAGCAGGCAGGGAGAAAAAGCGTTCAGTTTCCGAGTTTCCCGCAGTGAAAGCGGGACCACCGGGACCTCCCGGCTCAAGGCCCGGAGGCTGAGCAACAACTTGGAGGCCAGCGGTCGGGGCCCAGCCGGGCAGGGCTAACGCGGCTGCGAGAGTCGACTTAAGAGGGCAGTGTGGGGAAGTGCTCTGCTCGGCACCGCATGGAGCAGCAGCTTCGTTTCAGGAGCAAGTTCTGGAGGAGCAATTGTGCAGAGCTGTGCTTTCGTTGCTTTGGCTTAATGACCTGAACCTACTGCTAGAGGAGCTGGAGAACGTGCCGACCTCGTGCCAGTTGCGTGGAGAGTGGGGCATCAGTGACGAGGAGCCTCTCAGTTCCTTGAGGTCGAAGGTTGGACCTGCTCTGCACCCAGCTAGGACTTGGTCGAGCTGAAGAAGCGTACCATCAAATGCAGCCCAACAAAGCGCTCGACAGGCTGCCGAGGGTAGAGCCTGTGAACCCATGCTCATGTCAAAGATTTGAAGATGCGGCTTGTGACTGGGAGCTTTTCCCAGAGCCCTGAGCTCCCTGTCTTTGCCATACTTCCCAAAGGGATTGAAAACACCGAACAAGCTACTACTGTGATGTCATCGTAGCCGAACAGAACCAGAAGAAGCGCACGGCTCAACCCACGAACCAAGCGCTTGAAAGTCTGTTCGAAGGCTCGGCCCACTGGTCTTACTTGCCACCAAGTCATCGAGTCTACTTTCATGCTGGGGAGGCAGGCAGTATCCGATGGTTTCGGGTTAGGGTTCAGCATTGTGGTCACTGAGGCTCGGAGCTCGAGTGTTGCAGGTGTCTTTTCGGCGCAGATAAAGCCGATGTTGGAAGCTACTGCATGTTGAGGTGGTCTCCACGTTAGGCGGCACAGGGGTAGCAGGTCATGCTATCGGAAGATGCAAAGCCTTGGATATTGCGCCCCTCATCAAAGCCACGGCTGGTTTGGGATGTCCTTGCCCTATTTGCTACCTGGCGGCATGCTTCGCGGCGCAGGCCACTGGGGCAACTCACATTTCTGATTTCTCCTCATTGCTTCGGTGCATAAGCGTTTCTGAGGTGATCGTCCACGATTTGGTGACAGTGCCACTCCAGGCTTTCTGAGCTGTGGTGTTGCATAAGCACTGCCCCCGCACCCACGCAGATGCACTGGTGCCCCGGTAATTCGCCCGAAGGTCTTTGAACTGGATGCGGCCTTCCACGAGACCAAGCGTGGTTTGCAGCTCTTCACCACCGTCTTCTGGAAACTCGGCTCAGAACCCTGATCTTTGCCCGGCACTGCAAGAACTCACAGGGGCTTCGCGGTTGCTCATCCGAAAGGTTGAGTGAGTAGCTGTACTTAATATCTCAGGCTGCTGGACATCCCCACCAACTTCTTGACCGCTGTCTACATAAATGGCGCCTTGCAAGTGGACCCCTGGAAAATTGCTCAGGCCTATAGCCGATCCTGGCTCTGTTCCTCGATGCAGAAACCTCGCTCCTGCGCTTCGCTGCTTCGTCTCGGCTTCCGGCGGTCGGCCTCTGCCTCGGTCCCTTCCTTTGCGGAGGCTTCGACGTGCTGGTTCTGATCCCGGACGTCATGGCGATTGTTGAGGGCGCTCAAGATGCCGCAGAGGGTACCGAAAGTATAGGTGGGCCCTGGGTTCTAGTCCTGGGAGTTGTGCGAGAAAGCTTTCGATGCAGGTCTCCTCCGAGCTGCGCGAACCGGTCGTTTGCTTCGCTTGGTTCGTTTCCTTCGCATACTCAGGCTGGGTCCAGTCGTCCAGTCATGTCCAGTCGGTTGTCGGAGTCATGGTCAAGCGTAAAGGGTGTAAAGGGTGCAGGCTGGGGACTCAACTTGCAGGGTGTCTTGGCTTGATTACTCAGTGCAGCCACATTGGAGCCACAGGGTATTGCCTGTGTGAATGTCCCATACCACGCCTGCCTCGAAACCCCGCAGCTGGCATCAGCTGCCTTCGGCAGTTGCAGGCTGTCCGAGTAGAAGAGAAGCGACCACCATGCCTACTCCTTGTGGGGCTATGCCTTGCTTTTGGAGGCTCGCGAAGTTGCTCCAGGTGCTGGGATCGCTCTCGGCACGCAGTCTGTCTGCAGAAAAGCAGCGTCATCAATGCTGCGGGCTGGGTTCGGGTAAGGGTGCAGTGTTGGTGCAAGGGGAGATCAGGGACAGTTTTTGGATAAGCGCATGTATCCAGGCTTGCTACTTTGGGTTGGCTTTTGGTGTATAGCAGCTTAGCAGTGCTGCCGATGCAAGCCGTCTCCAGGCATCAACCACGAGATGGCATTGCTTGCCTTCGGCATCACGCGCCTGGTCGCAGTGGTTTCTGTAGAGTCAAGGGCAGTGGTCCCCGTGCTTGACCCATGTCCGCTCAAGTCGAAAGCTTGATTGTGGACGTAAAGAAGCCTCCTGCAGCTCTATAAGCTATCGAGCCGAGGAAAATGATCTTCCTGACGGCGTATCTCGGTCATTTGCTGTCCTGTCTTTGGCCACTTGGTGCTTGACATGATGCCTAAGCACCGGTGACACCACCGAAATTCCGTCGCGTGGCCCGCGGCCACGGTTGATTGAACTCAGGTTTGCAGTTGGTGATGTCGAGGAGAGGAAAAGAAGGTATGTCCAAGTTCGGGTATGCGTGTGGAAAGTAGGTTTGTGGTGCTTTCCTTCGCTTGTCCGCTCTGCGCTCTGCAGGATGGCTGGGTTTACACCAGGGGCCTGAACGGTGCGCCTTTCCATCTGCAGTACCTGACATCTTTGGAGTGGGCACTGCCCCTTGGGCACGCACTTGGACGGTGGACGGTCTTAGACGAAGTGCACAGAAGAACGGCCAGGTCTCGAATCCATCCCTCGGCCATGCAGAACAACATGGCCCTTCAAACGGGTCCAGAGCGAGCACTTGCAATCGCTGCGAGCTTCCTTGCCCTGGGGGTTTCTTCCCTTTTCATCAGCTGCTCGGTACTTCAAGCATGTTCAAAGTTAAAGTTTGCTCATGAAGGTGCACGGTCTTACATGCTTCGCATGACTTTGATGTAGATGGTTGGCACCGCACAGCGCGGTCAGAAGCAATCTGTAGCGGTTCGCATGCAGGCAGCATCACGAACACCATGGCCGACATAAACCGAGAGCGTCAGCGGAAGAAGCAGATTCTTTACTCGGTCCGCGACTACTGTGGTTCTCATCGCATCTCCTCCGGTCATACACTGCGCATCAAGCAGCCGCCTGATGATATAAAGAAGCACTTGTCTGCACGTTCATGTGCAATTCACTCTGTTTCAACCTGGCTGAGAGCCAGTGCTGGAAATGGTGCAGAGGTATGTTGAGCGAGAGCATCATCGCAAGAAGACGCAGCAGCTTCACTTGGAGCTCTTGGAGACCCTGCCGAAGGTGCAGTTTTGCAAACCGGACCCCCGCCACGCTGATTTTATTTTGGACGTAGTAGGACATGCTCTTCGAGCTCTTCCACGAAGGCCGTGCCTAGGCCGCATCGTCATCGCCTGAGCGGGTCGAAGCAGACGTTCTTGCACTTTTTGTTTCTTTGCGTGACATGGACAGAAGGGAGTTTCTTTCTTTTCAGATTCTTGGAAGAGCTCTACTCTGTGCTGTTTAGATTACGAAACAGGGGAGCCGCAGTAGTTTGCAACGCAGTTTGCAAAGGAAGAGTCCAAAAGAGAGACCATCGTGGTGAGCATGAGAGATCTTGATGAGAGTAGATCAGTGTGGAAGGGCCTTCGATGTGTTTGTGTCTTTGCGATTTGTGTGCACGTGTCTGTGCGTGTTTGTATCGTCCAGCCTAGGCAGCCAGGCACTGCAGCATCATTCCCTCTTCGATCGGCTTGGCCGCATTGATCCTGTTATGGAGCTCAACTTCTGCAACAAGGCCCCGCAGCGTAGAGTGCTTTACAAGGTCAGCCGACGTAGACCAAACTCTGATCTTGCAACAATGTGCCCCGTGTGCCCGGAGGTGCTGGCAGAGCTTCACGTCATGACCCTGGACAAGGTGTTCAAGTCTGAAGACGCTGGCAAGGCGCAAACCTTCCGCAAGACTTCGCAACTAACACAAAGCAGACAAAGCACCGCTCAGGCCATGTACATTCCTGCTGCGGGGCAATACAACTACGAGTACCTTCCACCAGATCGTCGGGCGGGGGTCCCCCAAACCCAAGCAAAGCAGAGCACGATGCGGCGCCTCATACATCGCCTGAGTCTCCGAGCCTTGGACCGAAGAGTGAGACTTGGAGGTTTTCTGGGGTGGCCGAAAGCTCCGAATTCGCCGTCTGTTATTCCGTGTTTCTACGGAGTGACCTCTTCGGGCAGCGTTCTTCGAGCATTGAGGCAGCACAGAATCCAAAGTCTGGCCGCCCCCGGTCTGCATTCGTCTACTGTACTGTTACTGTTGCTCCACGGGCGTGCGCCTGGCAGGACGGAGGTCACGGCCACCATCACGGCAGTGGGTCCAGGCGATTGCTTGAGCGAGTACTGCCTTTGGGTGGAGGGATGGAAGCACCGCGGCCTCTTGGCTAAGCCTTGGAGGCCTTGAAGTCGGTCCGCAGCTAATATCATCGACGAATCCAAGTTCAGCCAGGTAGCATTGGAGTAACCTCGCCTGAACAACGAGAGTGGCCTGAACGTACCAATTTCTCGGATCCAAGGCCAGTGCAGTCGTTTACACCAAACGTTGTCTCTTGCGCATGGTCGTGTCGATTGTTGGACACGTCCGACCGTGACCCCAATCCCGTTGGCGGGCAGTGATCATGGTTTCAAGCGAAGCAAAACTCACAGATCGTTTGCAGATTTCAGTGGCGCAGACGAAGACGAACTTCGTTGCAGTACATCTGTAGATCTCCCATCTGCCATCATTGTGGATATTTGACAGTTCTCATGGTCTGTAGTGACGGCTGTCATTGGTAACAATGTTATACTTGCGACTAGCGCTGGCATCCACTTTGTGCCAGCTTGCAATGGCCATCAGGGACTATTGATATTGGAATCGTGAAGCGTTTTGTTTTTTCTTGGTGGCATCCTGTGTCTTCTCCTTGCCTGGCTACATAGTGTCACTTTTATCGCCCCATCTGTTTTGATCCGTGACAATACCGCAGACACGTGTAGTCATGAGGCAGCTACGAGGACAGTAGCCGGGCCGACGAGAGTAGCAAGCAGCAGGAGTTGTAAGCAGGCGAGAAAGCCAAATGCTTCTTCATCGCAGCTGCTAGACACGAGATTTCGGCAATCTCGGTTCCGGCCAATTTTTGGTCACCGTTGCCATGACCATGATGACCATCTTGGTAATCGCTGGTTGGTTCTTCGATGTGCTTCATCCAAGGTAATCTACAGGCTGCAGTCGACGGCAGGTTGATCTCGGTACAGGTCAGTGAGATTGGCAAATTTCTGCCGTTTGCCTGCAACAGATTCTCGCGTCATCGAAGCATGTTACTGTCACCTCTGAATCATCTGGAACTGTATGTTCGGAACAAGCAGCTGCCGTGAATTTTCCGCTGTCTGTTGTTCATGCGACGTATGGTTACATAGTACATATTGACAGGAAGATCGACGGGAACGGTCAAGATCCCGTTGCATACTGGAACTTCCGGGCTTTCGGATTACAGGCTGCCATATTTCGGTGACAGTGCCCAAGTGTCCATTCCGGACGTTTGAGCTGGGGCTCGACGTACGTGTCGGGACTGTTGAGCTGGCGAGTACATGATGGTCGCCTAGGCTACAGTACGAGAATTTAAGCGGCCTTCTTGTGAGCTCGTTGCTAGAACTCCCCGTAACTAGTTCTTATGAGCCAGTTTCCAAGCGACATGTTGGCGGATTTACTTGCTTTTTTATTGTCGGTTTGCCATGCTGCAGGCAAGATTTCCCTGGAACTTTGGTGGACACAGTTGCAGTCTCAGCTTGACGAGTGATGCGCCGACCTCCTCCTGTGAGCTGCGTGCGACCTCCCAAACAGCAAGCAGGTTGTCTACGCCCGCTTCTTCTTGGAAGCCTTGAACAGGCACTTGCTCCTTCAACATGGCACCTTGCCTCGCAACTGGTCCACGGGTTACTTCAGAAACTCGAACGACCAAGGCATTGTCACCGACCTACCGCTGCCTTCCGCTTCTGAAAAGGAAGATGCATCCTTCAGCATGTTGCACGCACTGAAGTCCTTTCAAATCGCGACTTGGGCGGAAGCTGTAGCCGGTTTATCCTCGCTGGTCAGCTCGGCGTTGGCTACCCTCTAAGGTGAATCCAGCCGAAGAAGCATTGGCTCAGTGAACGGTACTTCTTCACTGTGCCAACTCTCGTCAAATGGTCACGTGAGGTTTATCTCTTGCCAGCCCCACGAAGGATGAGTTTCAGCTACACAGACATTGGTCACAAAAGAGACTGGCGTGTGGCGTCGATTTGCTTGTGTGGGGTTGGGGCCTTGGGGTTGCTGAAAGCATCCCCAGATTTTAAGCCATCAAAGTGTTTACAGCGGCGTACCTTTTCTGAAGACTTGGGTGGCCGAGCGGCAGGCCAACAGTGGCTGATCCTATGCCTGAGCCTTTCGGCGTCTTGTCGGCGTGCCGTGTTATGTGCGGTCGCTTTATCAAACATCCGTTCAAGGTCCCGAAGGGACCTAGCGCGCTTGCAGTCGTTCAAACAAGAAGTGGAGTACAACCGTGGAGTCGCAGTCGTTTTAGCCTCCTGATGCCAGCACTGAGGTTTTTGCTTTTTTGCCAGATTCGCATCTTCACGCGATTTGGACAGGCCGTCAAGCGTTGGCGTCACAAGCACCGCATCATCACTGGGTCAGATATTCCATAGCTAAGCCAAGGCAATGCATCAGACGCAATCGAGTATTCAGCCACAGCAAATCTAATTCCAGGCTGCTTGCAGCGCAGCTTTGCAGCGATCAGCTAAACAGAAGCAGAGGGTGGGGTTAGGGGCTGAAGGAAATTCCTAATAAGCATCTTCCCCTCGCATAAGGACAGGAACCCTTCAAGAAATGTCACAGCACGATGCTCAGGCGGTAGGTCGCCACCGATCCTGACACTAACAAACTTCAAGCCTAACCCGAGCCAGCTGTTCTTTTCTGCCCTGTGCAGGTGCTAGTCGTCAACATGTTGCCAGACCCCGAGAGCATTGACTAGTGTGGTTTAGCCGAGCACAGCCAAGAGTGTGATTTTTATCGGAAGTACACTCAGGACGGTCAAGGCGTATATAATCTGCCAATCGATCGGCAGTAACACAGCGGAAGACTCGCAAGCTCATGCATCACTCGTCAACATGAGGTTCGCCCTCGTTTTCGCATTGGTCTGGATTCCGGCAGCTCTTGAACTGTGCCGCAACGTGCAGTGTAGGCATGGGCCTTGGGCTGCTTTGCACCGTTCATGCACGGCGGCACTTCGGAAGCTCCTGCCACACACTGAAGACAAGCTCATTCCAAAGCGACCGATGCGCACGGCACCCCCCCAAAAAATCGTGCGCAACATGCATCCTGGAGACCTCCGCAGCGTAAAACTGCGCTGGCAGGAGGCGCAAGACGTCAGCCGCGGCATGCCCGGCAGATGGCGAAGAAGGCAACAGCACATCTCTACCACTTTGCTCTCGTGAGCAGAACCTTGCCTTTGCTGTGCGTTCAGAGGCTACGCTCTGGGACTTCTCGGAGGGCGGCCCACTCAAGGTGCCTTTCGTTTGTCATTGCATTCCCTGAGGGTGATGTGCCTAGCATGCCATCGCTGGTGCAAGGCGCGGCCATGAATGGAGTGGTGTCAGCAGGATTCCTGAGGGGCACGGAGTGCCTGGTCTTGCCATGCCGTCACAGACCTAAGTTCTGGCTACATGCTGGCCATCTGCAAGACTCCCTCTCTTGCCAGATTCGCGTTCTCGCCGAATGTTCCGTGGGGCAACAGCAGACGATCGACTAAGTCAGCTTGACTCTATAGTTTTCATGCTGGAGTTGCTTGCGGGAGCAAGCTTCTTGTAGGAGCCTCGTCCAGATCGCCTGAGCGCATCATGATGGACTGCTTTTGGTTTCAGACTCCCTGCAGTGCGGGTTCCATGGGTCTCTGGAGCTGACTGATGCAGGAGCTCGATGGCTCCAGTCAAGGTCCACTCTGCGTGAGAGAGATGCAAGCTTATTCTTTTTGGGGTATCTTCCTCAGGCTTCTCGGCCCTTCAAGGCTCGCGCCCTAGCTTTCGAGGACTCGTCGCATGACTTGTTGCACAGCTCGCTGCCTTCCTTGAGGCTAGCAAAAGCCAGTTTTCCTTGGTCAAGCGATGACCTTCAGATCATCTTGGGATGGTCCTCATTTGTTCATAGTTCACATAGCTCAAGACGACTTCTTGAGCTTTGGTGAAATCCATTTCCCTTTCCCTTCGCTTGGTTTGAGAAACTGGTTTGAGAAACCTCTTCGAAGCAGGGCTTCTCAGCTTCTCTGATTGGGAAGTGGAGATTGCGATAATGACCGTGCCCGCGATGCCTGTTCGCTGATAGCAGCGGTGCGGGCGGACGACCGGCGTGATATTGATTGAAGCCGAAACAGAAGACGCTTTCAGATGCCGACCTCGCAGCTTGTGAAGGAAGAGAATGTTTCGAGAACGCTGCTTTCTCGCTGCCGCTCTGCTCCCAGCGACCAGCCAAGACTTCAAGAGTGTGTGCTTTGGATTCGTGCTGCCGCCGCGTCTTCGCAGCGGTGAGTGGATGGAACTGCCCGGCCTTGGCCCATTTTTCGCCAGGCTTTCCTCAGCTTCCACATGACTTCGACTTCGAAGAGCTCTCTTTCTTCCCGAGTTGAGGGGGCCTCAGGCACTCTTCGTTCTGTGTCTGCTAGGGCCTTTCGGGCTCAGGCCTTCTGGGTGAGCCCCGAACGGATCGCCCTGGCAGGCAGGGAGGGTTGGGCCCGGTCGGTGCATGGCTTCGCGCACCAGCAGCGCGTCAGACTTGGGTTTGCATGGGGGCTCGATGTACACGGCTTCAGTGCCCAGTGGTTTTGTACGGGGGGACGCAGCGAGTGAAATGTCGCCCCTGAAGTCGTCGTTGCGGCTTCGATCAGCGCCGCTCTGCTCGCATTCGGACCTCAGCCTCGTCCCCAGACAATCGACAGCGTGAATTCGTCTTGATTCTCAGTATGGAATCCACCAATGCAATTTGAGGTCACCGACATCTCCAGGCATCCTCCGCAAGGATGCGCCGGTGGTGGTGTGCCGGGCATGGTGAAACGTCGCAGAGTGGGATTGAGGGGAGTGCCTGACATCTGACGTCCGCGACCTGCCTCTTCACCTGTTGGCTCGGAGCGTCCTATCGCAAGCTGTTGCATTTCTGCCAGGTTGTGCCTCAAGCGCCCGTTGCCCAGACGTCTCCTTTTGAAGCTGAAGCGCCACGAGAGTCAGAGTCGCAGTAGCCCAGGCCAGGATCCCTGATGCGCCGCGAGCCACGGACCGAGCTACCGCCACTCGGCTCGGAAGCACCCGAGAGGGGAAGTATTGCTTCGCAAAAAGGGCATTCTGCAAGATTTCTCTGTAAGCAGCTGTAAGCTGCAGATTCTATCTCCCTCTGTGGGAAAACTAGAGGCGCTCCTAAGGCCCCAGGATGTGCGCATAGGAGCGATGCTTCGCAACTGCTACGATTTGGGGTCCGAGAAGACGAGGGCCGCAGGCCTCGAGGCTTCCTTCAAGGCCTCATGATGTTTTTCTTTCTTGGAGAATCTGCGCAAGGAGTAGGTTCCTGAGACCCCGAGACATGACAAGATGGAGAGGGTGGCACGCTACTCGGGATTTTCGAAGTGGGTCTGCCACGGAAACTCCAAAAGGAAAAGCATCGAGTTCATTTCGATGCATAAACTGATCTGCAAACGTGGGCAGTCAGGGAATGTGTCCATTGCCTCTCGGCCGTTTCTGAGGGGGTCCGGGAGTTGAGCTTCGCTCCCAGGCCAGTGCCAACGGAGCGCCCGGTCGAGTGGGGGCACATGATGCGGAAGGAGGCCAAGGCAGGCGGATGGCCGTGAAAGTCTTAAGCCTTAAAGAGCGCCCAAAGGCTCCTACAAAGTTGCATGTAGCCATCGCTATGCCACACGTGGGGAAGAACTCAGCTCCGAGCTCTCAGGGATGCATCTCACGAAGTTTCAAGATTCAGGGTCTTGTTCCGACGGCCTCACTAATTCAGTCATCGCCTGCAATGTTGAGTCGCAATGTTCAGTTGTAGACATGGCGAGACGTGGCATTTCGAACGTGAGTGAGAACAGCATAAGCTAGAAATGCCAGCGACGACAAGCATGACATGGCTGCTGCCTTTTCCCCGAAGATGCCGCGCATCAGGATGCAGTTCCTGTTGTGACGGATCGAGGCACGTGCCCTGAAGGGAGCTGCAAAATTCGGTGTAATAGCAGATGGCAAGGGCACGCAGAGAGCATGGCAGAGCATCGGATGAGTTGCATTTTCTGCAGCTTGCGACCGAGGCTCGGGTTCCACCATGTACGTCGCGGCGGTGTTTGCGGTCCTCGCGGTTTGGAGCTTCGGGCAACAACTCAGGACGCAGCTTGAGTCTCACTGGCAGAATAGCGACGTCGGTCATTCTGGCTCCGTAAGCTTTGCTTCTCTGGGGTATTCTGGGGTATCGGGCACTTCGACGCAGTTTCGGGGAGCCGTTATGTGACGTTGTCTTGAAACACACAACCGACTGCGGCTGCTAGGAGCACCTGGAATCTGCTTCTCCAGGCATGGAGCACATCAGTTTTCAATGCTAAAAACACAGACAAACTTGATTGCAACAATTCTTTGTGCCTCCAGGGTTCTGGAGTTCACGGCATGCTCGCCAAGAAGCAATGAAGTTGTACTCGGCCTCGGACACTGTGTGACACAACAATGGCTTAGCACATGGCCTCATATGTTGTTTTGAATCTGAAACAGCAGGCTCGGTTTCTCAAATACTATAAATTTCAAAAATTTCTTTTATAGAATTATTTGGAATATTCAGGTTTATTTATTATTTTAAGAATTATAAATTTGCCTCGTCTAGAAATCGATTTATCTATTGCCTATTTATTATTATAGGTTTTTTTCTTATTATTATCGCCCACACATCTATCCTCTAATCTTCTCTCTCATCTTCCTTTCTTCTTTTCACTCATTAACTCTCTCATTCTCTCTTCTTCCTTCTTCCCTCCTTTCTCCCTCCTCTTCTCTTCCTCACATACAATACGCGACACATAACACACCCAACCGACAATAGATAACACATACAATCGAAACAACACACGACGCATACCCATAGGGTATCACACAACATACGCACGAACGCACCACAATTCGATTGAGCGTTGGCTCTAGAGGATTCTATGGGATGTGGCGTATATGGGAATCCCCCTTCTTTCTGGAAGATTATAATATGATTAAATGGTGTTTTTAGAGGATTCTATGGAATACGGTCCGGCTTTTCTTTCGTCTCTAGGATATAATCTCTCAATTTTTATTAAAATATATAAATATATTTTTGGATTTATATATCCTCATATAATATATAATATTTNTATGATCTGTATCTACGAGGATAGTCCTTAAATTCTGGATTTTAAATTATTATTCTTCTAAATGATCTATATCTGCGAGGATAATATTTAAATCCTAGATTCTGGGTCTTAGACTACTATTCTTCTTTATTTTCGATTCTACCTTGAATATTATAATATTGAAGCTTTCTAATTATTAGGATTTTCAAATTCTACGAGATCAGAGGCCTGAAATTTTCTGGCGCTTGAGAATCTTTGAAATTGAGACGTTCTAATTCTGCGATGCTTAGAATCTTTTTGTTTAAAATTTTCTAATCTTATGATTATTTGATCTTAAGTTTCTGCTCCTGGGGTCCTGGTAGATCCTGATTTCTTATTTCTCAACTACTGCTTTTCTATTATTCTATCTTATATCCTCTATTCTATATTGGGGCCTTCTAATCTTACGGGAGCAGGTCTTCTATTTATTTAAGATCCTAGGATCTATCTAATTATTTGGTTCCTAAAACCTTGCCTCTGGTAGCTCCCAAGACCTTGCCCTGGAGGGGGATCGGGATCCTAAAATCCTGACTCTAGGACTCAAACTTTAAGATCTTGATCTAATCGATTCCCAGTCCCATCTCTTTCGAAGCGCAACCGATTCATAACCATATCATAGCTTCGACCCGAAACATATCCGAATCGTAGTCGAATCACCGCAACATGACAGACTCCGAATCCCAGCCTCTGAGAAATCGTCGATCCACTAGCTCTTACTTCAACCTCTGAGAAATCACCGACTCATTTGATTCAAAATCTGAGAATTCGCCGATCCATATATTTCAAGCTCTGAGATTTTGTAGACCATATCGGTCAAGCCGCCTATTTCAGAAGCATAGTCGAATCAGCCCCATCGCAACCATATCACAGTCGGATCACAGCCTGTCAGCGGCGGCTGCTGCTGGTGCTGGTGGGCTGGCTGCTGTTGCTCACGGAGCGAACCACTGGCTGCTGTCGCTCATGGAGCGAACCATAGGTTGTGGCGGAGCGAATCACAGGCTGTGGCTGATTGGTAGGTAAGCCAGCGACGGCTGCTGGTGCGGCAAGAAGTGGCGGGCTGGCTGCTGTTGCTCACGGAGCGAACCATAGGTTTTGGCGGAGCGAACCACAGGCTATGGCTGACTGGTAGGCAAGCCAGCGACGGCTGCTGTTGGTGCGGCAAGCAGTGGTGGGCTGGCTGCTGGTGCTCACAGGCTGTGGCGGAGCGAAGCACAGGTTGTGGTAGCCAGCGACGGTTGCTGCTGATGGGGGTAGGCTGGCTACTGTTGCTCATGGAGCGAACCACAGGCTGGGGCGAACGAACCGCAGCGACGACTGTTGCTGGTGCGGCAAGCAGCCCTCAAAAGATAGATTTGGAAAAATAGGCCTGCATATCTAGATTTGGAAGAATAATGATAAATATGAAAAGATAGGTCTGCAAATATAGATTTAGAAGAAAAGGCCTGCATATATAGATTTAGAAAGATAGATCTGTAAATATAGATTTAGAAGAATAGGCCTACATTGGAAGAATCGACCTGTAAAGATAGATTTGGAAAAGACAAAGGTAATTTTAGGAAGACACGCCTGAAAAGATAAATTAAGAAAAATAGGTCAATAAGAATAGGTATCCAATAAGATTATCGAATATAATTAAAAACTAAAGAAATATATATAGAAAGAAATTAAAAATATGCCGGGTATAATTTAGGAATAAATATATAATCAAACAACCTTATTCTGAAATAATTATTTTAGATATAATTTTCAAGACATACATAATTATAATTTTAGAATATTCCAATATATATATTGAATTATATATATCATATTAATTTATAAAATATATATATCATACTTTATTTTTCGATATTTAATTTTTTAAGTTTTCTATATATATAAATATTACCTATATATATTTCAATATTTCTATTCTAGAAATTCTTCGTCAAGAGAGATTCAGATTTCGATTTCTTATCAAGTTTCTTAACCAAAATCTGAATTTATTTATTTAAAAATATCGAGCCTAAGTCTCATTATATATTAGCCGCCGAGATCTTTATTTGAAGGTCTTATAACCTCAAAGCGGATATTAAGAGCTAGAGAACGAATATTAAATTAGATTTATACGACTAATTCGTAAAAATTTCGTATATAATTTATATGTAGAAATAAAATAGATCGGATTAGAAATAGAATGAAGAGACATTTAGAAATCGAGAAATAATAAAAGTGTTATAGAGTAGCTTATAATATGATCCAAAAATCTATAAAATTTAGCTCTATATAGAGTTCGAATTTAAAATTACTAAAAATATAAGATCTATGAAATCTATTCGATTTATAATGAGACTTATCGAATCTATCAATACGTATTCTTACTTCGTTTTTTTATTTATTCTATTATTCTATATCCTTCTCTATCTAATTTCTCTTATCTTAATCTTCTTATCTTATCTCTCCTCTCTTAGTCTCTTTCTCCTCTTCTTCTTTCTTTTATTCTCTCTTTATTCTTTCTCCTCTTCCTTCTCTCTCTTCTATTCTCTTTTATATTGTTTTCCCTCCTCTTCTTTTTCTCTCTTCTTCCCTCCCTCATTCTCTTTCTCCCTCTGTTATTCTCTCTCTTTTCTTCTCTCTCTCTCCTCTTCGTTTCTCTCTCTTCCTCTCTCTCGTTCCTTCTTCGTCTTCCCTCTCTCTCTATCTCTCTCTATCTCTTTATCCCTCTCTATCTTTCTCATCTCTCTCTATCTCTCTCTCTATCTCTATGACTCCGCATAAATGCGAAAAATCGACGCATCATTGGCATCGATTGTTATGAATCTTCTTGCACTCGAACTACCTTTCGCATCGGTGTTTCGTCCTTGCAAGCGGGGGTAGGAGTTGGGTGGTGGTGGTTTTCCTAAGATAATCAAGTGTTTAACTATTTTTTCCCTCCATGCAAAAACCTAATACCGGCCCTACTCTTCCTACAAGAGGCGAGAATTTAGAACAACATCCATATAGAAATACCAAATAAGAGGCAGGCAGAGGCAAGTAGAGCTTGATAGAAGCAGGCAGAGGCCAGTAGAGGCAGGCAGAGACACACAGAGGCAGGCAGAAGCAGATAAAGACAGGTAGAGGTAGGCAGAGGCAGGCAGAAGCAGGCAAAGGCAGGTAGCCAAGCAAATGGGCACAAATAAACAAGCAAATCCAGGCAGGCAAATACAGGCAAGCAGGCAGGCAGGCAAGCCAGCAGAAACAAGCAACTAAGAACAAGCAAGCAGATGGGCACAAGCACGTAAACAAATACAGACAGACAGACAAACACAAGCAAGCACAAGCAAGCAAGCAGGCACAAGCAGGCAGGCAAAAATGGGCAGGCAGGGACAGACACAGCCAGCCCCAGCAGACACAGACAGCCCCAGCAGACCCAAATAGACCCAAATAGACACAGACAGAGACAGACAGACCCAGACAGACCCAGACAGACACAGACAGAGACAGACAGAGACAGACAGAGACAGACAGAGACAGACAGATATAGACAGATATATGATATAGACAGACAGATAGGCAGGCAGGCAGAAATAGACAGACAGAGACAAACAGAGGTAGAAAGGCGGAGACAGACAGAGGCACGTAAATCAGACAGAAACACCCCGAGACAGAGGTGCTCTGCCGCCAATGTGCCTCCGCACTACAGGCTCGGTCGCTGACTCGCCTCGGGAAGGTCATGCTATGGCTGATGTTAATCCGGCGAATTGCAAAACCAAAGAAATGGTTGTCAGATAAACTATTAGCATTTATAGCCCCCGCAAACAGCCAAAAGCCCGGAAAGGTGCCATCCGGAGTTGTGCACAGGCCAATTTTGGCCTGGTCGTCCTTGTCTTCGACTGAAAGATAATAGAGGTGCATTTTTCCTATCTCAGGATCATCCATGTAGAGCAGAGCCTTGTAGCGACGCAAGCCTGAACGATATGGGGTCGAGAGTGTGACTATCTTCGAAGGGCACTAACGGTCAAGATGATGGAACATCTATGGAAAAATCCGGGCGTTCGGCCCTGCCACGACTTCAATATCATCGAGCAGTGCGAAATCCAAAATGAATCTGTATCGAGCAGGACACATCCCAAAATACGCAAGCTATTTTTGGCTTGCAGGAGACTGTGGCAAGAGCGCGATGTTGGAGCAAATCGAACACCGGGGACCTCGAACACTGCGCGGCTTCAGTGTCCTCGTTCTCTTTAACCTGAAGATCGTACCACACTGTTTGCGAGAAAGCACTGCTATGCTGCTATGCGATCGGTATTAAACGGATGCCTGAAAATCACTAGCTTCATTTTTCATGACAGGCTCACTCATTCGCACACACGCCTGTTGCACTGCTGCAGGCTTTGTGCCACGATGCACCGTCTCCAACCTGATGCGTGGAGCTGGGTCTTGCTCACCGGCACGTGTCTCGCAAACACCTGAGTGCGGCGCTTCGGCCTTCACACAAAAAGCCAGGCGGGCCCGACACCTGTTGCAAGACTTGCGGTCTTGCCTGGGGTTCTTGGAATCTCTGCCTTTGCAGAACCGCTTTCCCCTCATGTCGCCGAGCACATCAAACGACCGAATCGTTTCAATCAACACGGCCTTAGTGTCTTGAAGCGCCGGTTCGATCTGCACCTGCCAGAAGATTCTCTCTTTGACACTGTCGTCTGGAATCGCTAGGAACGGCACTTTTCACTGTCATTCCCACTCCATCGTCGAACAAAGGCATGGGCTCCTTGTCGGCGTGGTCTCGCTGAGCATAGACTCGTTGACACGCCTGTTGCGGAAGTTTTGTCACTGTGTCGATATATGGCATCTGGCAGTCGCTGCCTCAAGGGATCTCAGAAAGTCAAGCAGAGACCCAAGTTCAGCTCCTGCCAGGGCAGAAGATCGAAAGTCGTGCGGATGATGGCGGGTGCATGCTGCGCCCATCATGCACGGAAAGAGTCAAGCAAGCGCGCCTTCCACTGCCGGAAGGGATTCGTAATTGAGCAGAGCTCGACATCTTCCTGTAAAGCAGAAACGGATAACACGAAACACCGGCACGGAAAAGAGTTAGAAGGCCTTGCCGGCATTCGAAACCCGGAAGATGACAAACTTGCCTCCCTCCTGGTCGCGACCAAATTAGGGACCAAGGCACACGATGTTTTCATGATCGAGAACTCCGTCCTTCTGTGCAAATGTCCATTCCCTGTAGCTCATCCTGAGGCCACCCAATGTGCAAACAGGACGACAGGGGCAGCACGGCTTTGTGCTTCCAAGCTACTCGAAAAGCTGCTTGTCCTCGCAACATGGCTGGTTCACTGCACGTCACAGCCTGTGCTTCACTCATCCTTCGCTCAGATTACACACATTCCCATACAAGCACGACGAGCTAGTAGCTAGCTAGAAGGAGCATGGACCGGAATAGGAAACCCTCACAACTGCTTATCAAGGCTGCAAAGTGCGACCCTCAACTGAGGACTGTCGAAAGCTGTCCTTGGCACGCGATGTTTTCACCTCCACATAGGCCTCTACATCTCCGCTGGTGCTGTCCTGTCACGAGTGATCCACAGTTCGGTGAAATTACGGACTGTGAACCGCTCAGTGGCACGGATATAGACGGTATAGAGACTGCGGAAGCGCTCTGAGCAGTCTGGCCTCAATTCGGAGGTCGTACTGGAAGCCCGTCTCCTTCGATCCACAGCTGGAAGCGCTGCCGCCGAAAGTGACTAGGTTTTCGCCACAGTCGCCACAACAGTAACAGCCTTCCCATAATTCGAGCGACCGAACTAAATTCCGTCCTCCACCTCGTTGACCCATATCACGCGCCTCGAGCCAAAGTTACGGGAAGCTGACACCACACACAAATAAAAATCGCGACAAGTGAGGTCGGCACTTTTGGCTGTCCTAGCACCCGAAGCCCGAATGCAGCATTAAGGCAGGGCCGCAGCCACAGGGGGCCAGGCCAACTCCCCCCTCAAAGCTGCTGCAGAGTCCTCATGCTCGAGCTTCTTCTGCAAATACTCGTAGACGAACCTGGTCTGTATCTGGACCCACCAACCTTTTAACCGTCGGAAGAACAACATGAAGCCAAGTCTCTGCTCC
The DNA here is from genome assembly GCA_003297005.1 of Symbiodinium sp. clade A Y106. NCBI lineage: Eukaryota > Dinophyceae > Suessiales > Symbiodiniaceae > Symbiodinium > Symbiodinium sp. clade A. The sequence goes on along the minus strand of BGNK01000250.1, from coordinate 21,437 downwards.
CCCCAGCGCCCAACCTTTTCACGCTCCTGGAAAAATGGGATTGATCAGCCCCACTCGGTCACTCGGGTTAATCTGACAAGCATATACAAGTACACATTACCTATGACCCATGGCCTACAGCCCTATGGGATCATCTCCGTTGCTTGAACGTCCTCCTGTGGCAAGTCATTCCGGCTCGGCAATGGCGCAAGACGCATCTTCTTTGACTGGGCCTCGCATCGACTAGGAAAGTCGAAACCACTCGAGAGATCAGCCCACTCAGTGCCCGACACGAAGATCTTCTAAATCGTACACGCGCGTTCTGAATGCTTTCTCCTTCTTTGCCTCAATGCTGTGTTTCGAGATTCTTTTGTGGAAATCCGGACAAAGCTGGGAGACATTCAGATCCGCATCCCTCCTGGAACGGCTGATGATATCTGCCCGGCCTCCGAAGACTCTTCTTCCGGAGCATTCGAGACACCTCTGGCAGCACGGTCACAGGATTGATTCTTTTTGGACGGTCTTTCATTTCAGCATGAACTATCAGAAAAAGCTGTGGACCAGTGTCGGCCTGGAAGCCGGTCTAAGATGCGTCCCAACTCCGTTGCACTGCGCTCCTTGTGCCGGAAAGCCACAAGACAAACGCAGAATTTGGGCCAACGTCTACCCAGGCTTGGAGATCTTGCATGGGGCATGGGGGTCCTTGTCGTTCTTGCCTGGCTTGTCACCTCCCTTGCCGCTGCCCTTGCCCTTGCCTTTGCCAGCACCCTTTCCTGACACCGAGAAACGCTGAGTTTTGGGGGCACCATGGGGCACCATTCTTGGAGTTGGCACACCACGGTGTTCGATCAAGTGTTGCGAAGCTCACGCCTTCGCCGTTCTCCCCAATTTGCTGGTCGATCACGCTGATGTTCTGATGAAGCAATGGGTGTCGCAATGCTCCCCGAACATGTAACACTGCACAGCTGCAGGTTTAACCCTGCTTGTCAGCCTTCAACAACGCCTCTGCATCTTTCATTTCGGTCTCACTCACCTCTGCAGGAGAACACAAAGCCGCTGCCGGATTTGAGGCCAGCGAAATTCCCACCTCTTCCAAGGCCGTGCCACCATCCACCTGGAAATGGACAGCAACAAGGCATTTTCAAGCGGCATGCCGATTCTTGGAAGGTGTCACGACTTGACTCCGGCATGGAGCCTCCCCGTCTCTGGCTGCAGATGAGCCCGGCTCGTGCTCCTCACTCCATCACGTGACTATCAGTTTCCTCTGCGACCGCTCTTCAGTCTTAGGCATCTCCTTTCCGAGATACATCTCTGCCAAGCGGTCCTGTCAAGGCAGATCTCTGCTCTCACATGCATTCAACTAACAGAGGAGATGCATTCCCTGCCAAAACGGCCTTTGCGGCACCTTCCAAGATCGCAGCCTCCGCAATCACGGCCTGAGGACGAAGCAAAGGCGCTGGCCCCAAGCCCAAGCTACAGAAGCGGCCCTGCACTCAGGGGGGCCTCGGGCCCCTCCGTCCGTGCTCTCTTGCGCGGAGGCTCTGCAGGTGGCTCCTGATCCTGGTCTCAGCATCACGACAATGCCGAGCCCTCACGAAGACGAGAACGAGGGAAAATGCCTCGTCGTCCCTTGGCGGCAGAAGCCTCTCAGGCTCGGTCTCCTGCAAGGACAACACGGTTTTGCGGCCTCGAAACGGCTTCGGGAGCAAAGCCCAGCCTGCGCCGCCTCGAGCAGCCGGCGCTCCAGCTCGAGCTGCTCGGCGACCTACACCACGTCAAGCACCGCCCCAGTGCGGCTTCCGGCCGGGCTCCCATCTCTCTCCCCAAAGCTCTGCCTCCTTCGGCATCGGCCAGGGTGACGTATAGTCAGGTGAGTCCTGGGAGCAACAGATAGCACACCTCGCCAAAGCAAACTCGACAACTGAGACTAGCCGGGTAGGCTGTCTGCTGGCCTCACTGGGCAACGCCGGGATCTGCAGGGCCTCGCGAGAGACTCTGCGTGCGTCATTTTCCCAGCCCCACCAGCTTCTGAGCAGCATTTCTACGAGAGACGACGGCCAACTTCCATGCTCTCCTGGCCTCGCAAAGCGATGATGCGCCCGATTCTCCTGCCAAGGCTGCTGAAGCCAGGAAGGTGGCTAAGGCCTGGTCAGCGTGCAACGCATTGTGGACAACGTAAACCAAAGCCCTCTCAGGGTGCCACCTCGCGCGTCTGTCGCACCCTCGCCACCTCGTCCTTCCGTTCACACTCCATATCTTCTCTTCGCCGAGGTCCGTGAAAATTGGAGCAGGGAGTTCTGCCCCTCCATTTACAGGTCGGGCCCCGTCCCGCCCACGCCCAGTTCTATCAAAATCGAATTCTAGATCAACCGGCGGCGCATTCAATGCAGGCCGCAAGACTGATATAACTGATATAAGCACATGTCAATGCTCACATTGGACATGGACACACAAGAGTACAAGAGTTCGTGAGCTCGGAATGCTCGGATTCATTGCGCTGTGGGAATGCTCCGCCCCGCCTGCCCTTTGCAGGCAGATGTGTCGGGACATCCAACGCCCCAGCACCCCAGCATCCATTATTTTCGCGCTTGCTCTTCCTCGCTGAACGATGCATGCTCCGACCCTGCGAATCATCGCAATCCACGCCAAGACCATTACATGTTCGCAAGAAATTTGTTTGAGACTGGAGCATTCTGTCTGGTTTGGCTCTACCTGCAGACGGCGGCTCTGAACCGCCGCCTTCGAAATCATGTAAATAGCACAGGCGGACCATAGCATCCTGCGAGTTCGACAAGTCAATAGCCAGAACATCCTAAGTTTTCGTTGGCTTAGAAGGGTATGGTTTCACAGCCGCAAGGCACTTTTTAGGACGTCATACATGACAAGCACGGGTAAGAAGAGTTGCGACGAGGACACGCTGCTAAGCTGAGTCTTTCCGCTCGTGATCAGGCTGAAGCTTCTTTCGTCAGTCATCAAGCTGAGGCTTCTTCGAAGTCGGATGCCTTTTAGGATTATTGGACCCAGCGAAGGAATGTCAAACAAAGTGTTGCTGGGATCTGGCAGTGTCCATGGTATGCTGGTGTCTTGCTGACGGTTGTTGCTGCTGTTGCAGCACATAGCAGCTACTACTGCATTGTGTGTGATCTCTACGTGCGCGTCAGGTTGGTTCAGCACTTGGACAGGCAGAAGTTCTGCAACTGTTCCAGCCTGTTTTTGCCGTGCATTGGCAGTGCATATTCCCACAGGCTTGCACGGGAGTGAGCTGACTGGTCGTATTCGGGGGCGAGAAGCAGGGACTGAGCTCTGTTGTCCGTCTTCGAGCTCGTGATTGTTCAGACTGCGATGCTCAGTCAGCGTAGATACATGGCTCAGACGGAGAGGGACAAGGAGAGACACAGAGAGTAGAGAGGAGGGAGAGAGCCATGCTTGGATGAGCCTTGCCGGGCGGTCGGCCGACGAAGCTTGTCTTCGGCGAAATCGGTCAAGTCGAGAGGTTCTGTCGATTCGTTACAACTCCCGCGATCTCCGGTCTCCTGCTTTGCTGGCTTCGCCGAAGGAAGCAGCAGCCGTGCCAACTCCACACAGAGGGCAGGGAGTGTGGCTCCGGGCACCATTCGCAGTCGCACTTCCTTGTGCAGCAATCTGTAGGGGCGAATGATCGTAGCTTCCTCTTTCAGTCTCTCTCACCGGACTTCTCGCCGCCAAGACTCATGGGAAGCATCTTCCACACGCCCACCTCAACCGGGGCACCAGCGAGCATTCATAGGGCTCTGCATGGGTCTGCATGTCGGCTGCTGCTGGCTGCAAGCAAAGGCGCTCCTGACCTGCAAGTAGCAGTCACTCTCGACCTCCGCCTGGCAAGACGACTTGCAGACTTCCAAGCTCGGAAGAGACTCGTTTTGGGAAAACCCACCTGGATTGGATCTTGGCAAGGCACCACGGAGAAGACGCAGCGAAGCTTCAAAGGTGGATCTACTTCCTGACGCATCTGAGCTTGGAAAAGGCAGTCACTGTGCATGAACAGAAGTTAGAAACTAAGGCAACCAAGTCACACGGACAAGGAGTTTCTCCACTTTTGTGGTCAAGCATGTCGCCTGCGCGGAAAGCTGCTTCGGCAGAAGAATAAGATGCAGTGTACATTCTGCTCACATGAATCCGGGAAGCATTGACAGAATCATAGACGGCTCGGTGCTTGTGGATGAGGAAGCGTTGTGCGAGCGGCAGCAATGAAGCAACAGCTTTTGCAATCACCTCCAGTCACCCGAGGTCACCGGAGGTGCATGCATGTCCATGACACGGTCCCGCTTTCGTCTGAGATCTTGGCAGGAGCCGGTCTCTCCTCGCCACCGTGGATTGAGGTGATGGAGCACACCTACAGAGCTGCGAATCTTGCGTCATGAGCACACAGACCTTCGTGCTCTTTGCGTTGTCTGGCTTGTGATGATCAATGCAGAGAGATTTGGTACTTCTTCGAAGGCCCCGGCCGTGCTGAGGCTTTGCAGCTTCAGTGCATCGGCCAAGACCGGCCAGTGCCTCACAGCAGAGCCCACCGCAAGTACCAAGTTGGCCTGCTCTTTTCTTTTCTGGGCTCCGGGCTCCGCGTCTTTGGCTCCTCGGGGTGCCGGGGCCGCCAGCGGCGCCTGGGCCCTCAGCGTGGCAAGAGCCGCCTCGGGCACCCCCGTGCCCTCCGCATCGTCCTCGAGGAGGACGCCTACCAAGCAGAGAAGCGGAGCTGAAGCTCGGCATGATCCTACGTAGCTTTTGCGTACGCAGCTTCCGGTTGGTTCCTTGTGCTCAAGCCACATCGATGATCGAAGGTATATTCCTGGATTCAGCAGCCTATAGAAACCCATTTACAATGGAAAAAGCCCGATGGAAACCTGCAGCCCAAGCTGCATAAACCCTTACAATACCGCCATAGACACCGAGGCACCTTCTTTCGGAGCACCCAAGCCGCCCAGCTGCAGAGGCACGCAACGACGGGTCCCGAGTGCTGCTGGCAAAGCGGCCCAAGCTGCCAAGCATAAATCATGTCGATGTCGGATAGAGGCAGACAAAGGGGGGAAGCCAACATACTCGATGTTCAACTAGATCATTGCTGGCTTCACTAGAGCCTTCTGCGTCAGCTGAAGAGGCATCTGAGAGTTCCTCCCACGAAAAGTACACATTGGGCCAGGTCTTACAGGCTTACAGAGATCGTTTTCGCTGGTTGCTGAGTCGATGCGCCAACAAGTACCTGCAACATGGAATAACGTGGAAAATCCAACAATCCCCCTTTAAAGCTGTCCTTGGCCACACGGAGGAGCAGCCTCGGAGAAGATCACTCCACTCTTTGAATCTCGTGGTCTTGAGGATGTGGGCTATCAGGTTTGGGACTTCTAGATGTTGCTACATGGACGCTTCCAGGGCCAAGGGACGGCCAGAGGGCAGCGCTCGGCGCAGTGCTAGCACTGAGCTGGTCCAGGCGCCTGAGGACCTCCAAGCTCGGTCGCGAGCACTCTCACAGCTTTCTTTCGGATCCGTCAAAAGCAAGCGGCGGTGCAACGATGTTTCGCGACTGCGTCGGGTTACATGATGCGAAAGCTTTGATCTGGCCTGCTCTGCTGTGGGACGCTCGGGCACTCCCAGGCCAATGACGAAAAAACGACGCCATCGTACCTTCATCTGCCGCCCAGCCGTGCTAGAACACACTCACTCGAAACTTATGGCCCTACTGCACAGAGTTTACCGCACTCTTTTCTGAGGCAGCAGCGCTGTAGAGTTGCTGCAAAGCCAGAAGGTCGCAGTTGGCATCCTGCATGTAGCGCACAAATTCACTGCACTATTCCGTCAAAGTCCGCGGCAGGACCACACTTGGAAGAGATCTGTCGGCATTCATCCGGCTCCTCCCACACGACATCAGCAGGGATGCGTGCTGCTTCTCCAGCCGCGACTACGACGGACCTTGCTCTATTCAGGAGTTTGCATGTTGAAGCCGCTCTCTCATTGGTCAGTCGAGTGGATCTCTCAGAGGTGGTGGCGGCATCCTCTGCAGCTCTGCCAAGTCGGCACCTGGTTACTGTGCAGGCTGAGCTTCTTTGGCCAAGAAGTCGCAGAGCGTCGCCTTCCCGCTCTAGGTATCCGTAGATTGCAGTTGCGCTGTCAGGCCCGACCGGACTGTGCGTCACGAAGCCACGTAGAACCTAGGACTGGGGCTGTGGCTTTTTGAAGCCCTTCGCCTTGCTACACATTGGCCTTCATCACCAGCTCCACCGATGGCTCTGTGACCACGCCCAGAGCCTCTGCGAAGGCGCCTCACAACCGAAAAGCCCATGACAGCACCGTCAGCTTCCCTTAGCCCTTTGCCTTACGCTTTCAGGCTGCGGCCCGAGACGGCGGAACAGAGGCGGCCTTTCAGCAGCGCGGCATCCTCGGAACTCGAAGAACCGCCACCACCAAAAACTCCGGAGACCGCTTTCTGCCCAGCGGCCGGCAGCGCTGCACGGACGGCCGCAGTGCCGGCGACCAGTTCGGCGGGGCAGCAAAGAGGGGCCTTGGGCCAATGTCATCCTCCTCCCGTTCCCGGCAGTCTCCGGCTCTGCCTGTGAGGCCTGGTCACCGTCCTCTTCGGCCAAGTCGTCGGGAGGAAGCCACGAGGACGACTGCAGCGCAAGCAGGAAGCTGGAGACCTGGGCAGCTCTCAGATGACATGGGATGCGCGCACGCCTGCACTCTAACTTCCGATTCCGCGAAGTCTCGCTCTCCGACCTCGATTCCTGCCGATTGTGTCGTTCCCCGATTCGGGCCAGATGTGGCACATAATGCAGCACGCAGATCATATGCAGATGCCAGAGATAGAGATTGAGAGAGAGAGGGAGAGAGCGGGAGCGGGAGCGGGAGAGCAAGAGGCAGGCTGTCCTCGACTGCTAGATCACTTAATGTCGCCGGCAGACTGCATCGACTGAGTGCTCGTGGCCCCTACATGTTGAGTCACCACGAATGTCCGAGAGCTTACTAAAGGCACCAGAAAAGGGGTTCCAAGGATAGGGCACGCTTTTCGATTTTGACGCGATAAAGGGGTGCATTTGCTCGGTTGAACGTCGCATTTCGCGCCACATGCCGCAGCCGCAGCCTCGAAAAATCCAGAACTCAAGCAAGCCTTGTATTGGGCCAGAGGCGAACATTGCAACCTCATCTTAACAGCAGCCCTCATTGGTAGTGTCACTGGAATCGGCGTCACTTTGTACGCCGTCCGGAATGACATCCAAATTGATTTTTGCAGGTGTTCTTAAGCCGTCGAAACGCTTCATGCCAGACTGCTCGGTGCGCAGCACCTTCTTGACATGCATGTTGTAGGCCTCCTGGGGCAGTTTGTCACAAGTGCAACAAGAACATGTCCCTCATATCGCAGAGCATCGTCGTGGAGGCAATTGCGGGCGAGACTCGATGTGAGAAATGTCTGCCGGCTTTGCAGGCACTATGAGTCTGAAGATGAACTGGACAAGCAACACAACATGTTCGCCGATGACGAAGATCATGAACTTTTCACCTTCCGCTGCGGCTGCAACTACAGCTCCAGCGCATCATACAGAGCTGATTCTGACCGACTTTAGCCCTGCCACTTGCTCGCTTCACACGCATGGGATAGAAAAACACGGCCGCCAGCCCCACGTTGATCACCACGGCCACCATGTTGATCCTCGTGTGGCGGTGCTTCTTAGTTTTATGCCGGGCCTTTATTGAAGTTCCACAGCTGTCAGTTAAGTTTGGGTTCACATGTAATTATTCGCCATGTCGTCAAAGGCTTTCGAGCCTACCATGTAGACATCATGTGCACCTTCGTGGTGTGTCTTTCCCAGTAATACTGCTACTCTGAACACTGTTCCGCGTAATAGGTGCATCAGGGCATCTCGACCCAAGGCCTGAAATCAAGATGACTCCCATCCCGACATATTGCTCACGGCAGCGCGATGGGTTTCATGTCAAAGGAAGGATTGCTCGCCCGCAGGCAGGCTCTCTGTGGCTCTGTCTTTCCCTTCTCGGCATAAGCCTTAAGCAGCGGGAAAGCGGTTGTGCTCCCCTAAGGAATTCCAAAGACCCAGAGAACACCTGCGCTTCGTCGCGATCCAACGCTCCGCTGAGTCGAAGCTGACATGTCGGCTGAACTTTCGAGCCCCCGTGGACGAAGCACCGACAGGGCAGCGAGATGCAGTTGCAATCCAAACTGAGCAGCGGCTTGGGGGAGAAGCAATGTCTAGTGGGACTTGGGTAGTTATACAGCATGTTGGATATCTGGATCCAAGCCCGCCGCAGGGCACGCCTTACATTCCATTGGTGCACCTGTACACCTGCAATGACAAGCGATGAATCCGGCCGAGGATCCCAGTATATATGTACTCCCAAACGCCCAAGCCAGTACTGGCCCGCGGCAGGGGCCTCGACAGAGAAAGGCACTAGGACAATGGGCTTCTGGATCGCGTCCACCCAAATCCGAAGTCGCCTACATGTTGCGACCGACTACCCCACCTGCGCGTCGCGTAGATCATCCTGCCGGCGCGCTGTTCCGAAGTATCCAGAATCTACTATACAGACTATACGGCTGTCGGGATCTGCTGCACTTCCGGAACTTTGGACCGAAGGGCTGGTTTTTGAGCTTTCGCTGTAACGACATCTTCTGCCATTGCAGTCCTGTAGCAGCGCAAGCGGAGAGAAATCCTTGGTGTCAGCTCTTTTGCATCTCCAGCTCTCTCACCCGTCTTTGATGCAGTCCAGGCTAGGCTTGACTTTGTCAGTTTTGAAGCTCAGAGGGCTTACATGCAGCGCCGCCCCCAGTACTCAGTCCTGCGTTTGAGGCGTGGCACTCGCCATGTGGCTCGATGGCTGCGCCACGATGACAGGCATACTGTGCAACTTGCTCCCATTAAGCTAATTGTTCAAAATCCTTGGTTTCCACTTTTGTTCTGTGTGCGTCCTTCCCAACTCTTGCAGCTTTGCTTCCAGCAACTGTGCTGTCTTTAGGGCCTTAGCCGGCCTTAGCCCCGCCCCAAGAAGCTAGTAGTGCAGACGGTAGGACTGCAAGCCCTGCACTTCTGGCTGCAATATGCCGTCCAACGCTGCCTCGCCTGCGGCTACACCATTACACTCGAAGTGAACAGTTTATAAACAGCGATGGCCTTCTCTGTTCTCCTCACATCTTGGCCGAGGTTCAACAGAGACAGCAGACAAACAGTGGCCATGATCGGCGAGATGATCCCGAAGCAAACAACCACGGCATAGGAGATCCTCGGACAACGGGACAGAGAACCGCAGTGGTCGGGGTTTTGTTTCGGCTCCGTGGTTGTGCTAGAGAAAGAAACGAAATTCGCCATGCTGCTGAGTAGCGTAAGGTCCAGATTGTCGTTAATCTTGTCCCCACCCCACGAATTCCACTCGTACTTGAACTTCTTGGCTTCCCACTGTAGCAGTGAATATTCGAAGTCCTTGCCGGCTCTCTCTTGCTTGCGGCGTTCCTGCCGAATCTCGTTGGCTGATATGACGATCGGAATGATGAGGAACACCAAGTCTAGAGCAACGGTGAAGAAGAAGTACCTCAAAGGTGCGAATACAAGCGTCTTAGCACCATTGCTGCTCATCACTGGAGTCCTGGTTCCCGACGATGCACGGCAAACACTCAAAGCCCAAGGCGCCGGCCACATTCAGCAAACGTTTCTGGGTATGCAAGGGCACGGCACTAGAACGTCAGACGGAAAAGCTTGTACAAGTAGCAATCATTATCTGCTTTCTTGTTGCTTCTGGGTCTGCGCGGTCGAAGGACATCGAAGACAAGGTCAAGCGTGATATGGCAATAGCTTCAGGCTACTCAAGGTTATGTTGGGCAGCGCAGATTTTTGTCCGTAACAATTCAGCTGACGACATTCAGCCCTTCCGCACCACCGCTGCCAACACAAATCAGGATCAATTCTTCGCACAAGGAACGTCTTCAGATTTGCAGACACACTCTTGTCGCAGGTTGTCTCAGCCCACACCTCGGTCGGCTTGCGAGCAGTCGCTAGGCTCAGCCTTGCAGAAATCCCATTAGCTTGGGCATCCGTCGGCCAAGTGACCTCTGCTGCTGCGGCACTCGCAGGGTGGCAGCCATGAAAGCAGAAGCGGCCGTCCTTCTCGAAGCTGTAAGGCTTCAGCGCCTGGCCAGAGCACCCAGAGCCCCCAAAGACGTGATGCGACGCCAGCCGGCCTCCATGCTCTCTGGCGAGAGCGGGGCGAAGCTGGCATAGTTTGGGAACGTTGCAGCTGCGGCCTCCTCGAAGGTGTCGCCACAGGTGGACCTCGCATGTTCGCCCAGGATTCATCAGACTTTCGTGGTCTGCCGCAAGTCAGCCAAGCTGCTGATAGAGGGTCGCCAGAAAGCATGAGGAAATGAACGGGAACAGAGCCACAAAAATCCTGGGCGCTTCAAACGATGTGAGTGGTTGAAGGCTGCATCGAAGGAAGTGGGAAGACATGACGAGCTGTGACATGCTCCAGCCGCCAACAAGTGATTACTCTCGCAATGAACTTGAGTTGCATGTGGTGTTCTGCACTTCGATCGTCCTTGGATCATGCCGAGTGACTTCACGACAGCAAGAATGACAGAAAGCTTCTCCACTTTGTCATCCTCACGTCGGTGGTTCCTTGCAGAGGCGGCCCAGGCTTCATGACTCCAAGGCTTTCGAATTCTGTCAAATGCAACCGAGGGTCTCGAGACGGACAATGGCTGGAGCTATCCAGGTCCATGACAGGCTCCCGAACTTGATCAACACTGTCAGAACCAAAGGGGCGTAAGCACCGAGGCCGGGATCCTCGTCATCCTGAAGTGAAAACTGCCAGTTCAGGACGGCTGAGATGGCCCCGACGTAGGCTGCCAAGTATCCACCGGTGAGGACCTCAGGTTACTTGGCTCTCGCTGACCAGTCAGGCTGCAGGCTTACCAGGGATGTGTCCAGCCAGGCAGCATTCACGATGAGCGGGCGAAATGCACTTGGTGGCCTCGGGTCCCAGTCGGGATTGATCTGCTCGTAGTCTTCCTTACGGGACTGCTGTGACCGAGAGATCAGGGGAGCTCTGCTGAGAAGACGAGCATCTATGTCGTTCACCCCCCATCGGACGCAGATCCTTGCTGTGGTAATGGTCCAGAAGATCAACAAGATAGCAGCCCACACCTGGTCACGTCGAAGCTCTTGAACTGCATCTGCGGGAGTGTTGATAGTAACATGCGATGAGTGTGGCGACAGGACAAAGTCGACATGGCACAGCTAGGCAGGCAGGAGACCGAGTAGACGAGAGCCAGTCCGCTGCGGAGATATCCCATGGACTGCTGCGGAATGTAGCTGTCCGAATCTGAGTGGAGTCATGTGGGCACTGCAACACCCCCCACCTGCTCGCAACTTCTCCAAACGAGTGGCGCCAGGCTGGGTGGCGGGACACATAGATCACCAGCCCCACGATGCCGAGAAATGACATGGCATGACCTTTGAAAGTGCTGGGAGCGGCAAGCAACGCAGCAACAGCATCAGTTGACTTGCGAGCGTGAAGACTGCGGTATGAGCAGAGCCAGTCTCCATCGATTTGTATTGACATCGACTAGGCGCATACATATCCCAGAAACCGGAAGTAGAAGCCAATCTCCTCGCCGAAGTACTTGCCTTGTACACTCAGTCGGCATTTCAAGGACCCCTTATTGAGACAAACAGCGTGCATCTGGCAAGAGCATGCTGTAAGGCCAGCCACGAAGCTCGTCGGCCTGCTCTCCCTGGAAATGCACCCACTTGCACAGGTTCAGAAAGTGGTTGTGCAAAGTTTTCAGAGCTTCACCCTCTGGGCAAGGAAAGTAGCATTTGATGATACCTGGAGCAAGATCAACCGAAGGATATTCTTTGAAGCAACAGGAAGCAAGGCTCCCGACCTTGTCTTTCCATCTCGTCCAGGCTGACCCACTGGTCCAGCCAGAACTCTAAGATCCGAATGGAATCCCTCATAGAGAAGTCTTCGAAGCGGCTAGCATCCTCTACGGTGAACTTGTCCCAGGCCACCAAGGGTCGAAGCTGGATGTCTCTCATGGGCTCCTTACCGGGATAGGGACCGTGCTCCTTGACCTGCTTGTAGACGCTCTCTTTGTAGGGCATGGTATACTCTAGATGTTCAGCCATGTGCTGAATGACTGGGCCATCGAGTGGCAGATAAATCTTCAGGAAATCCTCATCTTCGTCCACGCTGGGAAAGCTTGACATGACCAGGCCGGACTCTGCAACAATCTCTATCAGGAAGCGTCTGACATGCGTTTGGTACTCCGCCAACGGCAGAGCTTCGTCATCGAGTCTTTTAGTAAGCTCTGCAAATTTGTCTGAGCTGTGCTCGTTGCCTGTCGCAATGAAGATTCTCTTCAGCTTCTCATAGGGTTCTTCCACGATCTTATCTTGATCCACTTCTCGAGGAAAGACAAGGGCCATTGTGCAATCATTGGTGTCGTCACGCAACGGGAGGCGTGGCAGCAGGCCCGGGAGCTTCACCATATTATCCTCTGCAACACGCGCCACGCGCAGGGAAACCCTGAGACCCTGTCGTTCCTGTTCCTGTCGCTCGTGCCCCTCCAGCCTCGGCATCGCTGCCGACGAAATGGTACGAGGCCCTCGCCATGCCGCTATGTGGCCGGGTGAGGGTGAGGCCCAGTGCGCGAAGGGCGCTCTCTGCTTCTTTGCTTCGAGGTGCAAGAATGTGTTAGGGAGTTGCATGATGCTGCATGATGTTGCATGATGTTGCGCGATGCATGGTTCAATCGGGTGCCAAGACCAGCCAAATGGCTGAGATTAGGACGGTTCAGTGCTTCCTGTCGCTTCTCGGAGAGGTCCACATGTAGTGGAGACTGCCACAGGCATAACCTGTGGAGACCAGTGCATGCGAGGACGAGACGACTGCCGAATGTAATTGCACAGTCATGGAGTTCTGCAATATGGTCCAACGAGTGCCGCATTCCACTGCAATAACTTTTCCGAAAAAGCGTGGTGCGTTTCTGCACACCCATGTACCGCAGACCAGTCAACTCACGTGCATGTATGTAACATACATATACCCGGGTAGCAATATAGAAGTTATAGGAAGCAGGCGTCTGCATGCATGCATGCATGCATACATACATAAATACATACATTACGTACATACCTACCTACATACATACCTACTTTTTGTGTCCATCCGTCCGTCCATCCCTCCATCCGTGCATCCATCCATCCATCCATCCATATTCATCCATCCATCCATCCATCCATCCATCCATATTCATCCATCCATCCATCCATCCATCCATCGGGACACCCATCCATACATGTCCTTTCGGAGCAGGTTTTCTTGGTAGGAACTGATATTGTGGTATCGAGTGAATCAGTGGGTCCCCCGGCCATACCGTCACCACGACGAGCGTAGCGCAGATAGCTGCTCTGCCACGCAACATTGAGCGCCTGTTCAAAACACAGTTACGATTCTCCTCACGACTGAGATTCCTGCAGCATTCGTCCCCGGAGAGTCGTGCGCCCTATGGCCCAGCTTCTGCTTCAACCACGAGCTCGAAACTCTTGCAGGGAGGATAGATTCATCCCTGTGCCAATGACAAGGCCTGGGCCAGCAGACGGGCCCTTTCGAGACTGCCTGCAGCCAAAATCTGCAAGAATGCTCTTGCCGGCCTTGTGTCGCCGAGTATATGCACTATGCTGTGGGCAACGTGTCCAAGTTCAAGCAAGCAAGTGACAACTCAATCCTCACATTGCTACAAGGAACCCCTTCGCTACATCCATACGCTACTCGGCATTTCAGCACGGCCTGTTTCACGAGCTTCCTTTGTGATGGCCACTGTCAGCTGCTCGAACTCAGGACCTGAGGTGCGCATCCCGCTGCTTTCCTCCGTGCTCACCGTCTCCGGGCAACAGGCTTCGGAAGTCCCCATCTGCTGCGGTGACCAAGGGACCTCTCAATGTTAAGGTTCCTTCGATGAAAATTCCAAGGTCACAAACCCTTTGCCTGGCCTGGCAAAGCCAGGCCCAAGGTCTCCAAGGCCTCTCCACGGCAAGCTGGATTCGCTGTCGCTGTCGTGCAGACGTTGCCTCACCCAAGGCTGTGGTCGTTCCAAGCTTCGTAGGAGCCTCGGCAATCGTGGTCCCCTTTCTGTATCCTTGTAACCTGCCGTCCTCTCTACCACGCCACTACGCTCCACCCAAGTACTCTCAAACCGACCGGATCACCTATGTGAAGCAGCAGGGTCTGGGCACAGTCTTTGATTAATCTGTCTTCTTCCCAGCGTCTTGCACTCACAAGTTCTGAAGGGGCATGGCATGCACGTCTCCCAAGACAAGCGACCGCCGGCAGGTGAACATCGAGTACTCCTTTTGCTGCCTGCAGGCTTGGTATGTTTAATTTGAGCTGAAACCTGCATCACACCTAGCTAGGTAGGCAGGTAGGTAGGCAGGCAGGTAAGTAGGTAGATCATGTACATGTATATATATATATATGTATATATATATATATGTATATATATACCTGTACATGTACATATACGTATACATACACATACGTATACACATACGCATATACATACACAATATAGATTCAGTATATATTATATACTATACACTATATACTAAATAATAGAGACTATATACTACTATATACTAAATACTATATACTATATACTACATACTATCTACTATGTACTTGTACGTATACGTATGCTTATGCTTATGCTTATACTTATGCGTGTACATACCCATATACGTAAACATAAACACAAACATATAAACATACAAATTCATATACATAAAGACATATACATAAACACATATACATCTGCACATACATCTACGGCATACACATGCAGATGCATATACATATACATATACATGTACATGTACATATACACACACACAAATGCATACACATTACACATCTATGTATGTATATATTTACATACAGAATGCCTGATATGTGCTATGTGTTTATATGCCCGCCCGCCCGCCTGCCTGCCTGCCTGCCTCATGCATGCATGCATGCATGGACGGATGGACGGACGGATGGATGGACGTGTATATGTATGTATGTATGTGTACATATATATATATATATATATACATATATACCCACACACACGTGTTTTTGCATTCACATTTGTGTTCATGTGCTTATACATTCACTTATTCGTTTGTTGTCTGTACTTCTTGTTGTGGTTTGTACTTATATTCATGCACACACGCACATACAGCCCTGTTGAGCACCAGCAACCCCGAAGCAACGCCGAGACCTCCAGGAAAGCCGCCGCACGGGGCGAGTGCAGTGCCGGGGCGAAGAATCGCCGTCCCACAGCCACCTAGTGGTTTTCGCGTTTGGCCCAGAGGGTTTGGGGGAAAACTTCGGCTGTTCACCAGGGAAAGCCCAGTACGGAAAGCCCTCGAAGCGTGAACTGGGCCGGGACCAGGGCTAGGAATGCTGGAGGCCCTGCCTTGTCCAAAGCTTTGAGTGGCCAGCCGATGGCCGAGCTTGGTCCCAGTTCTTCCGCCAATGCTGCGTTTCTCGCCTCGGAAGCTCTGCAAGCTGCAGGCAATCTGCAAGTCTGATCCTGTGCTGCGCGAGCCACCAGGAAACCGCCGAGAGCCAGCAATGCCGAGGGCGATCGAGGCGCCTTTGCAAGCGACAGAGGTCAGAGGTTGACAAACTAGGCGCTAAGCGACATAAACGTAGCAGCTGCACTGATTCGGGCATGAGGCGGTGGGTGCAGCACTGGCCTCATCCACCGGAACGACGCACGGAACAACGGCACCTCGGCTTGTGAGTCTCTGCGACAGATTCTCTCACCCTTATCTTCGGCTGGTTTCTGTACAAATGACGCTCAAGTAAACAAAGCGAACATCCCGAGAGTCCAGGCAAGTTGAAAAGAGAGGCCCGATGATGTCCTTCACGACCTTTGCACAGCCGCTGGCTACAGACCAGATGATACTCAAGGCAACATATCGCGATGAAGACAGGTCCAGGACTTCAGGGGCGACTGCACGTACAAGCTTTTACCGCAAGTTCTTGGGGCGTCGACCAGTCGAGGCGTCAGTGGGACCACGCCCAGTCTGCGCAGCAACTTCCTGCCAGGTAAACTGAGTACGGCAACTGACTGCTTTGTTAGAGTGACTGTTTCGATCAGAGTAGTTTTCTTGATGATTTGAGAGGTCACAGGGTTTTTCGAGCTTGGGGCTTCCCTAACCTAAGCGGATGCATCATGCGAACCCCAGTTAGAACTTTGAGGACAAGAGCTGCTTGCATGCAAACACTGCACTTGTCCAGCCCTGCACATTCCCCTGGTTCTCGGAACCGGAAATGGCAAATAGCTTCTGTGCGTCCTGATTCGAGCAGCGGCTAGGGCATCCAAGCTTCCTGACATGTCTGAAAATCCCATGGAAAAACGAGTTGCGAGGATCCCAGTGCTCCGCTGCCCTGTCCGGCCTTCATCAGTATCCGCCCTATCCGCTCCGCCTCAGGCACTGGGCAACAGTTTTTAGAAGTCTGGCGTGTTTGCCCTTCGAATCGTTTCAGAAGGAGGTGGAGAGATGCTCAGGCAACAGCCTTCAGCAAACAGCCTGCCATCAACGGCCGGCTGGAGATAGGCTCGCGCAAGGCGAGTTGGGGACTGTTGGCCTTGGATCCACCGCACGCAGCTCCGCCAGCAGCTCTGGCGGAAAGCCTTCCACCTGCCGCAGCAACCATGGCCTGAGCCTAGCGGCCTAGCATCCGGACTGTTTTTGCCTGTTCCGGCAGGTGCGCCTCCGGCTTCACGGGCGGCAGGACCAGCTTGCTGGCTGCTGGCTGCAGGGAGCCGTCTCCCTGTAGCGGAAGCAAAGGCAGCTGTCGGGCCACCTGCAAAGGCAAGGGCGGCTCAGGGAGCGCGGCTTCAGGCGACCCAGGGCCATGTCCAGCGCAACATCCTTTAGGCATTTGCCTCCACAAGTCGGGAAGCATCGTTGCGGGGCGCTGCGTCTAAAAGCTGGTCCTGCGGTGACCCAGCACGAATCGAGCTGAGTCCTGTGACAGCCGATCCTCTGACCTCAACCCACCTAGATACACACCCGACAAGCAGTCCAGCAGTACCAGGATCTGTCTCCATGAATCCAGTCCGGGGAAAGCCTGCACGGAAGTGGCACAAAGCTAAAGCTCTGAAAGCCTGCCCAGCTATTACTAAAATATTGCTGCTACAAGCAACAGGGACCTCGACAACAACAGCAACAGCAAGAAGATGAATAAGGATAAGGACATAAATTAGAACATGAATAAGAGCCAGAGCAATAAAATGTATAAATAAAAATAAACAAGAACAATGACATGTGCCTCTGTCTTGGGCAGCAGTCGGAGCAGCGCTGCAGCGCCGAGGCGGTGGACGCCGAGGCCTCTGAGGAACTGCAAGCGGTGTTCAGGCGACATGCTTGATTTCCCTCGTACTGCATGTGCAGCAAGGAAGACTTGAGGTGGATCGAGGACGCCGCCATCCAGCAAGCCGGCGGGTGCAGAGGCCTCGACCTCGCGTAGTACACCGTAGTTACCAGTACTACGGAGTACCCTCCTCAGCTGTTTCGTGTTGGCCTGGCCTTCTCATGCAGCAATTGGAAACCTGCCAGACACCGCCGTAAGTATTTCGAACCCTGGGACCATCGATACAACGCTGAAGCACCGAATGCGAAGCGACTAAACTGAAAGCTACTGGCGCTTGCCCACGCCTTGCGCGCGCAGAGCAGCACGGAGGGGCGAGCATCCATCAAACGCTTTGCGAGCCTTCAAGCAGCAGCAATAGGAAAGGCAAATCAGACTCGGTTGGAGAAGGTTGTGACAATCGTCGGAATTCAACAAGTTTCCATCTGGCCTCTTCTGAGCATCGCATCGCCTTCCGCGCTTCTGTGCAGGCATAACATATGTAAGTACATACACCTTTCGTGCACTGTCCGACTCGAAGCCGGCAACCATATCACAGCGAAGCCACGGACCCGAAGCTGCCTGCTGAGGCTGGCAGAACGTCTCTTCGTCCGTGAGCATGCAGTCGCAGCCTGACAGCCAAGGACGTGACGAGCAGAGAAAGCGAGAAGTAGCGGAGAAATTTCGCCTCGGAGCTTCGCCAGGACCTGTGCCACCACGGGCCTGGCTGCTAACGCGCTTGAGAGGCAACAAACAGCTGGCTGCTACTCCCGCCTGAAGAACGTGGAGGCCGTGGCCGTTGCAGGAATCTCAAAGACAATTCGACAGAACTCAACAAAGCTTCGCAAAAGGGAGTGGCGGGCGAGAGACGGGCGAGAGCTACCGCGAGGCCACGGCCGCAGCGTAGTAGGTCCAGCGGAGGGCCGAGTCTACGGGCTCCGCCCGGACGGCGGCCACCTGGAACAAACGAAAAGCATCACAAGCTCCTCTCTCACCGTCACCCCTCTCTCTCTCTCTCCCTTTGCTTTGCTCTGGGGCTTGGGCCGAGGGCAGACCCCTCTCCCCCTCTCTCTCTCTCTCTTGCTTGCCTGCTTGCTCGGCGTTTGGAGGTAGGGGTAGCACGCTCCCCTCCCCCCTGCGCGTCAGCGCTACGCCAAAGTCTCTTTCTGTCTCTCTTCTTCTCCGGGGCATGAGGGGTGTCTGACGCCCCTCTCATTAGGCCCCCCCGTTGTTCATGGGGGCTTTGGAGGAGGGTCGCTCTCTCTCTCTCTCTCTCTTCTTTCTCCGTCGCACCACCAACAAATCAGCACAAGCTGAGGCCCGCGACGAGCTCCAGGATCAGATGCGGCACCTGCGCCTGCCATGCAACAACTGCATGGGTCGTATGGGCCACACATACGGCACTGGCTGAGAAGATTCAAGCCTCCAGGCCTCTGAATGCCTCCCAGCCCCGAAACGACTATCATCCTCTGTCCTTCAGGAACTCATTCCAGGCACAGCCAGCAAGCAGCTCTTCCCTGGAGGAGGACACGGCCCAGTCCTGTGCAAACGCAAAGCTTGCACGGCATGGAACAGCCAGGGAACAGCAGATGTAGCATTGCTCTGTAAAGTTAAAGCAGCCCGGGTCTGCCCTCTGGGCGAGGCCCCGACGGCTTGTAGAGCGAAGGGCAAGCCGTAGGATCGTACCGGAAGGAAAGCGAAGACCTGCTCGGCCGCTTCTGGCTCTGCTTCCATCGCTTGAGGCGTGGGCCTGCTGCGCGCCGCGGCTTCGGTCGAAGCCACCTGGGGAGCTGAAAAACCATCGGTTCTCGCTTCGCCCGAGACGAGGGGGCCAAGGGGCCTTCCGGGCTTTTCGGCAGCGCCAGCTCCAAGAGCGTGGACGGGGGCCCGGGCGATGCCAAGCCGGGCTTGGACAAACCCTCAGCTGCCGCTCCGGGCTCGAACCATTCCGGGCTTTGAGGCTTCCGCAAAAGCTCAGATGCCAACCTCTGGCACCTGAAAACCATAGGCCATGAGCATGAGGGAGAGAAGGAGAGAAAGAGGGCAACACCAGAAAACTCCACCTCAGGCTGAGGTTTCAAACCTGAACTCCCCATTTCCTCCAATCTCGCATAGTGCCTGAAACCGTCGGCGGAGGAGCAGCCATTGGTCTGCTTCCCAACTCCGGCCTGTTTGGTCTTAGCTGTTAGCACCGTTGACGGCTCTTTTGTGATGGAGCGGCTGCTCCCACACCTTGCCTCCATCTCGAGACACCTCCCCATGCCACACCGATGCCCGAAAGCGCAGACATGCTGACATGCTCACGAAGCCTCAAGTTTCACGGGGCCCGTCATCTCCTCCCAGCGCGCTTCGACGGCTGCGTCCTGCAGCTCCAGCCGCTCTCCAAGCGGAGTCCGGTACTGAAAGCAACGCCCCGGTAGGGCGACTGCCGCGGCCGCTGCCGCGTCCGTCCTCCGCATAGCGAACGCGCAGGCCGTCGTCTCCGTCGGCTCCTCCCAGCCGAGCGGGCGCAGAACCGACGGAACGGAGAAGACCGGAGCCCAGCTCAAGTCCGCTCGGTCCTTCCTCGTCCTTCGGAGCCGAAGCCGCCGAAGCTTCGGACATCCCCTGAAGCTCCACGGAGACCTCCCGCAGACCCGGAAGAATTCCTTGAAGAGAGGAGAGCTGGTCACGTGACTCTGCCTGGCGGAGTCGCTTCAAGAACAGAAGCAGCGAGGGCGGCAAGGAGGCAAGGCGTCGGAAGAGCTCCTGAACAGAAGCACGAAAGACTCCAACTGCGCGCTTCACAGACGTCAACGTCACAGCCCACTTCCTCCTTTCGAGGCTGAAGCTCCATCCGCAGGGGCATTCGAAGCACGGAGCCCCAGGAGGGCCTCGTCTCAAGCAGTGAAACAGGCCATACCACGCCCGCCCGCGCCCGGCCTGCACAGCTCGCGAGCTTCCTCGGCATCTTCCAGCCATCGGGGCAGCACCTGAAGCAAAACTGAAGCTATCAGAGAGCAGATGTAGTGCCAGAAACAGGCCGGATGGACATAGCCAATTCCGCTGGGATGTTGTGAATCCTCAGATCACTTGCTGTCACTGGTGAAGGCTCAGCTCCAGCAAGCTCCATCTTCAGGACTACG
Source organism: Symbiodinium sp. clade A Y106 (assembly GCA_003297005.1). NCBI lineage: Eukaryota > Dinophyceae > Suessiales > Symbiodiniaceae > Symbiodinium > Symbiodinium sp. clade A. The sequence goes on along the minus strand of BGNK01000250.1, from coordinate 891 downwards.
ACCAGAGAAACTTTCAAGGCTTGAAGCCGAAACCCTGCAAGCACCGAAACCATCAGGGCCGCGGCAAACTCCAAGCGGTAAGGTCCAGAGAAAAGGCGTGGGCGGTCTGTCAGGGCGAAAACTGCCTGGCGACTCCAAAATCCGAGACGCGAAAGCTCTCGCAGCTCCGCAACTCTGTGCCTTAAAGCCAAGGCCTTTCTCACCAGTGGCAACGACACCTCAGTGGCAACGTCCGCAGCTTATGCCTGTGTTTGCTGTGGCCTTCAGATCCGTGAATCTGAGAGCACCATCCTGGCTCTTGTGTGGTTCAACAAAACCACAATCCGCAATGAGGCTCAGATGCTTCCTTTGAGACACATCACCGGCATCTGTTGTGAATCCCGGAGTTTGGTAAAGGGCTCGCTTCGTGTAAGATTTCACCACTCCGATCAGCCAAATCTCGGTGTGCAGACGACAAGCACGACACGACTGGACTGGCAACTTTGAATCGCACGACCGCCGGGACCGTATTTGGCAACGCCGACCTCTGGCGTGAAAACAGGCGAATCGCTCGACACATTAGGCTTCGTTGTCGTTTCTCCCTTTCTCCGTGCCTTCGACGAGTTGCCAATGTCGCAGATCGCTCGGATATCTGCCTGGGCAGCCAAGGGCAAGCCGTTGGTGGGGTGTGTGTGAGAGAGAGAGAGAGAGAGCGAGAGAGAGCGAGAGAGAGAGAGAGATAGATTGAGAGAGAGAGAGTGTGTGTGTGTGTCAGTGCGGGTATGTGTGTGTAAGTGTGTGTAAGTGTAAAAATGTGTGTATCTCTGTATTTGTATGTGTGTGTGTGTGTGTCTGTGTGTGTTGTGTGTGTGTGTGGGTGTGTGTGTGTGTGTGGGTGTGTGGGTGGGTGGG
>BGNK01000249.1:246455-292044 GCA_003297005.1 Symbiodinium sp. clade A Y106 | reverse complement strand
CTCCCCCCCAGGATCCGGCCAGCGATCGCAATGTGCCCATGCCGCATCGGGTCGATCCAAACGACCGCGTATACTTCACTCCTTCTGGTGAGGTGTGGCACTTCATGTCAGGATGCGCCCGCCAGCGCACGACCTCTCGCATTTCCTCATTGCGGCCATGCCAGTTTTGCACCACAGGCTACTCGCTGCCAAGGTTGAGGCACATGCGTGATCGCCAGGGTGGCCACTGGAAACAGCTGCCGTAGATGCATGATTTTCCAACTCCTTGTGGGATGGCCGCTTTTATAGCACAGGTGGCAGCGATCATTTTTTTGTCGAACCTCCACCGGTGTGGATTTTCGTCCCGAAAACCTTTAAGCAGACCATTTGTGCCCAGGTGACCGCGCCCTTGGCCGCTGGCTCAAGGGAGCACTTGTGTGCTTAGGGTCTGCCGGCTTAGATCCTCGTGAGCTACGGTGTGCGTGGAAGAAACAATCTGCGCCTTGCATTTACTGTGATCGGACTTCGTGCGCCGCTTATCTGCCTATCGGTTGCGACCAGTTTTCTTCAAGACTCATGTATAGTTATTTTCTGGGTCTCAGCCAACGCGGCAGAATCGACATTGTAGGTCCTATCGCTGCCCGTGGTAGGTCCCTTCTCTCTCCGCTGCCCTGCAAGGGTCCCCATGGCGCTCGCGACGGCGGCCATCACGCCAACGTCAAGCGACATGACCTGCAGGCTGCAGAAACCCAAAGCCCCAAACTCTACACCCTAGTGCCACAGCCTGAAGCCCTTGAGCCCGAACTCCTGTGCCCCGCATCCTCAAGCTGCATGGCTTTGGATTCACCCACTGGCAGGCTTGCGGCTTTCAAGCCCTTGTCGCGCCGGCTCAGTTTCAAACCCTCGTCGCGCAACATGCCAGGAATTTACTGCAATACAGTTACTTGGCTGGGAAAGTCTGGCTTTGGATCTGCCACATTGGACATGGTTTAGGACTTCTACTTTCATCTTCTCTACAATCCCTCTCTGTCCAGACTCCAACGCAAACACCCTCAAGGCTCCGAGAGAACTGCCATAGGCTGGGGCGTTTCAGGTTGGGCCGCCCACTGTAACCCGCTGTCCGGGTATGGCCAGATCTGCATGAAGTTGCTGCAAAAGTGGCTTACGTAGAAGAGTGCATCCCGCAAAAACACAAAACTTCCAAACCCACACCACATCCAAAACCCCAAACCCCACACCTGACACCTTAACACTTGTAGCATAATCTCTAACATCTCAGGACATCCGATGTCTAAATCCAGCTCAGGTACAGCGGTCAAGAAGCCAAGCCCCAGGAAGTTCACGGGGTAGGAGTTCCTGGTTTTCGATTTCGGGCATAGGAAGTTGAGCGAGTGCAAGCAATTTAGGGAGCTGCCTGGTCTCCACTTTGGGCTTCCCGGATACCGAAAGGCATGTTTCGGGTCTTTTGTTGTTGAGGTTCGGTTTTAGGGAGTTTCCTATAGTTCAGAGTTGACAAGTTTCAAGCTTTGGGGTTCGGGTGTTCTCAGGTCAGGCTCGAGGGTGCAAGGTCGGGGATTTCATTGCAGAGTCTGTCTATGCTCAGCGGATTCAAGGAAGCCTAATAATTAGACTAGGCTTCTGGGGTGTCAGGCGCTTTCCAAAATTGCGAACCCCGCTCTTTTGGAGCTTCACGACTTTAACAAAAATGTTGGGGAGAAGTAGAGTTCGCCTCAGCCAAGACCGAAACTGTCGAGATGCCAACCCTCTCGACAGCTCAGGGGAGGGGGTACAGGGCACTGAGATTGCAGGATTCTGGGTCGGAGCTTCGCAAAGACTCAGAGGAGCTCTGCTTTAGCTGTTGGTCCAAAGCCCTCTTTCTGCGCCCTCTAAGCAACCCTGAACCCTGGGTTCAGGGTTTAGGGAAGTGTAGGGTTTAGGGGGACCCCAATAAACACTCTTCTCCGGCCGAAAGCACTTGCCCACATGGCAGATGAGCAGGGCCAGGCCCGTGGCCAACCTTAGGACGAGCTTAGGGGCTTAGCGCCTCAGAAAGCTTTCGGGTCGACTGGGCTTTCCTATTCACTACATACAGTAATGTACGAGTAACAAAGGCGTATTAACATTTAAGGTTGAACATTTGGACCGCAAACTTTCTAGATCATTTAGATGTTGAAAGACCGACGTCCTCGAGGGTTGGGGCTTCAAGATTCCAGAGTTCTCAGGCTCAGGGCTCTGGGGCGGTCTCTAGGGCTTTGAGGGCTTAGGGAATAGAAGACTTGCAGGGAGTGGGGCGTAAACCCTACAGGGCTACAGGCTTTTGAAGCTTCTAGCTCCTGTCCAAAGTTTTGCTGGTGGTTTCTATGTGTGTATTTAGGGGCAGTAAAGTCACCCAAAATGACCTAAATCATCTTCACAGACAAGGCTGCACCTGCGCCTACGGATGCAAGGGTGCAGGGGTACAGCTCTGAGAAAATTCTACCTTCCGCCTGACTCGACGGCGACCGTCTCAGAGGTCGTTGTTCCTCACGTCGCTGCAAGAAGTCCTGAAAGCCCCAACCAACCTAGACCCTAAACCCTAAACCCTTAACCCTGAAGCCTAAACTTCCTGTTCCCTAAATCCTAAACATCCCGGCTCCCCGGCTTGCCGAGGGGCAGGGATCCCCACTTGAACGTGGAGGGCCAGTGCACCACGAAGCCTGCCGTTGATGTACGTAAGGCTTGGGCTTTAGGGTCTGGGGATGAAAGGTTCAGGGCTTAGGCTCCGAGGCTTTCTATGGGGCTCCGGAAGTTTAGGGCCTCTGCCACTGCACCCCCCGGAAGCCTAAGCCCTCCCCTCCTACGGCTTCCTAGTACTTTGCTGCCCGTATGACGGCATTAGCACAGGACGATTTCTGTTCTCGGGCCAAATTTCTCGGCACGTTCCTGGGGTATGTTTGAGGTACTGCTCGCAACGCTGTGAGAAGGCTGCCGAAAGATTCCGTGGGTGTCTCCGGTATGTTTTGGGAAGGTTTAGCAGTTGCTCCGTGTCCGTACTTAAGTGACCAAAAGACTCTGAACGTAAAGTTTTCTGTGCACGTCAGAGTTGATCTCTGATGTGGCGGTTTGGTGTGAATATTTTACGAGTTTCTAACATTAGTTTTGGGTTTTGGGATGCAATCCTTAGGACTATTGTATTTTCAGTTCTAGATTGGTTCAGAATGATTCGCGCGCTTGCGGTACATGTTCCAATGCGTGAGGGACAGGATTAGGTCCGCCAAAACTGCCACGTTGACCGAACTTCACCACAGAGTTCATCAGCACTAAGCGGCTCTAGACTCTAAACCCTGTTTGGAGCTATCTCCTTTGTCAAAGCCTCTGAAGCCCCAACACCCTGCAAGTCCGTCTAACCTCGTAAAGCGCAAGGATATGCTAAACCATGTCGCCCTTCAAGCTTCCTGATTCGTAAGTGATTTTAAGTGAGCAAGTACAGATATGCAGCATGTAAACGATGTGCATAACCACAAGTAAATAGACACTTAGATAAACGAATTAAGAATGAATATACAAATGCATGTACTTCTATGTAGATACCCACACACATCTTGCATGTATGTATGTATGTATGTATGTATGCGTATGTATGTATGCGTACGTATGTATCCGTATGTATGCATGCATGTATGTATGCATGTATGTATGTAGGTATGTAGGTATGTAGGCATGTAGGTATGTAGGTAGGTAGGCAGGTAGGGAGGTAGGTAGGGAGGTAGGGAGGTAGGTAGGGAGGGAGGTAGGTAGGGAGGGAGGTAGGTAGGTAGGTAGGTGAGTGTGGACGTAGGTAAGTAGCTAGTTATGCATGTATGTATGGATGTATGTATGGATGTATGTATGTATGTATGCGTGTACATATGTATGTATGTACCTTGCTACGTCCTATGTCGTATATTGCTTTACATCATTCTGTACTTCCGCTCGTGTGTTCGTTTTGTGATGTATACAGATGTGAACCCAGTACGAGGCTGCCATCAAGCCTCAGGAACTTCATTGAAGCCACGGAGCCTTTTCTTGAGCCCGCAAGTGCGACCCTGAATGCTAGAGGCACCAGCCATGCAGATGACCAAAACAACAAAATCAAAAACATGCAAGTCTCTGTCAAGCCTGCACCCCGAACACCAAACCGACAAATAAGCCCTCCCGAATCCATGCCGACGCTGCCGACGATGGTTGGGCGCAGGGGGCCCGCGCATAAGGCGGCCGTGACGGCCGTGGCCATCACTTGGCCTGGGTTCGAGTTTCGGAGGAGTGTAGGCTGAGGTCTTGTGGGGCGAAGGTGCAAGGTTAAGAACCTTGGAATTTGTTGCAATGAAAACATGTTGGATCGGGCTCCGAAGTCTCATGAGTTGAATCATTCACTGTTGCTGTAACCGGCTTGACGACATGCATGGGGTTTGGGGGACGGGGCTTCAATCAGGGTGTAGTGGGGTTTGTTTAGGTGTTCATTGCTGCTATGGGCCGTACGGGCTTTGAGAATATTTCGATGGGGGATCCAGCACGGCTCGATCAGGAGTTTATCCTGCATCGAGGTCTTGCGGGAACAAGCTTAAACCTTGCTTCCACGACGGCTTCAACCGGTTAAACAAACATCATGAAAAGGAATACACTGCGGCATCAACCTGGATCTACCAGTCAGCTTTTGGTGCGGATGCTAGGGTTTACCCAACGAGTCCTACGGGGAGCCCGAAGCCTCCCTGGTCCAGCAATATGCATGCAAATTCTCGGTGGAATACCTGACGGGGAAGCCTTCATTGCAGTTTAGGGCTCAGGGGTTAGGAGGGGAAGCCTTGGTTTGCATTCCAGTCAGGATGCAAGCGACGATGCCATAGACCTTCCGGATGAAGCCCAGGCGCATCTGTCCATGGAAAGGAGCGCAGAAGGACTGCTTTCTTTCAGACTCTAACCTTCAAGGTCCAGAGTGTCAAACCCTAGACCCTAGACAGTCAACCCTCAATTCAATACACCTAACCCCACACCCTGAACTTTAGCGACGGCATTCTTGAAGCCCCTGGCTCGGCTTTATACGCCTCGGCACTACGACTCACACGTTCTATGGCATAGGTTTTGGGTTTACGTATCGGGTTTCGTCTTTGGGACGACGGCTGTTCATTCATGACGGGCTCCAAACTTATTGATCAACTTCGTAAGGTTTAGTTTGGAGTTAAAAATTTTGGGCTTGTCCCCAAAACCGTGAATTCCTGAATTGACTCAAGGAGTGCTTCAGTGCTTCAGTACAGGAACGGATCCCTTGCATCTCGGGGGCTCCCTTCAAGCATCCTGTCTGGCTCAATCCCTCGTCTGTATTAAATCTACATGGCCAACCGCCCGAAGAAGAAAGCACCCCCCCGTAACCTGGAACCCAGACCTCCCACCCTCTTCTGTAACGATCAGAATCAAAAAAAAAATCTCTCTCTCTCTCTCTCTTTCGGCCTCGAGCCTTCGGGTTGCAAACTCCTCAGTAGTCTGCTTCTTAGAACAAGATCAGCAGGTCGCAAGTCACCCCACAACTTCGAGATCCCGACAACAAAATTCATCCACGACCGGGCCCCTGTATCGGAAAATCTACGCCAGAGCCTTTGATTTGCAGTTCTGCATCTTACAAGCTTCGCAGGTATAGGGCTTAGGGTTTCTAGGGCTTTCGGGTCTAGTACCTCTAAGGTCTCCCTCTTCCTACTCCATCGAGGGGTCGCAGGGCCTTTTCAGGGTTGGGTTCAAGCAACAGCAGTTGCGACAATGTCGCTCCACCGAAACTGAAGCTCAGAAGCTCTTAAGCTACAACATCCTGCCAGCCTACATCGGATGCCCGAGCCTCTGAAACCCCCAGCCCTCAACTCCAGAAAGAAACTCAAAACCTTGAACTCAAGACCTTGACAACCTCTTGAAAGAACTTGAAGACGACCACGCCGCGAAGCCCAGGAACTTCCCTTGCCTGCTTTTCGCTGATGCCCTGGAATTGAGGGTAGCCGCCCCTTGGCTAGGTGCTCTTCCTCTTTGCGAGTTGAGGTTCATAAATTGGGGTTTCGAGCTCGCGAGGGCGCCTTAGACTTCAGCCCTGTGAACTCGCACTTCAAGCCCACAAAAGCCAACACAATTCAAACAAAAACGCTTGAAGCCTGAAAAAAGGTCTTAACCCAACAACCCTTTGCAGCCCCTTATAGAGCTTCTTGACAGCCCCTTTAAGGGGCTTCTACAGCCCTAAGCCCTTATGAGCCGCCAAGACAGGATGCTGCCATCCGAGGGGCTGGGCCTCCATGTCGAAAGGAGCGAAGCTGGCCATGATTCCTTGTTGGCTACAGCTTGGTTTAGGGTTTAGGGTTTAGGGTTCAGGGCTTTGGGGTTTTGGGCTTCAGGGTTTGGGGGTTTTCAGGGTAATATGAAGGGGGGGGGGCGGGGCCCTCTGGGGTTGGAAACTAGCAGTATGATTTTTTGGATGAGGTACCTGGTGGGGCAGGGTCCATCGTAGACCACAGCGATACCAGGATTCTTGGTACATGTCTAAGCCCGAAAAATAGTCGGGAGTCAAAATTCAAACTTCCAGGGTTGGGGCTGAAGGCTTCTCAGTTTTGTGATGGGCTTTTGTGAGGTGAGACTGCTTTGATCTTCGGGGTTGAGGCACGGCTCGAAGCTCTGGAGACCTCAATGAGTAGAGGGGCTGTTCAGGGTTCAGGTTCCGTCGTTGCCGGCCCAATCCCCTCCCACGTGCGGGCATACCCCGGAAAGGGGGCCTCAAATGTTAGACACAGAAAGCACTACCGACCTCCTCCAACACTCCCTCAAGCCCCAATCCTCTACGAACTAAGGAACCCACCTTATTGCAATTACACTAGAATCGATGCCAAACCAGCCCCTCCTTAAATGCATGTTCTTGTCAACTTAATGAGCCGCATTAAGGCCCCCATAGTTTACGGTTTGCGGCTCCTAGCCTACATAGGAAGGTCACGAGGAGATTGGCCGAGGCTCCGGGCAGAGCGGATGAAAGCGAGGCGGCGTCTGCGATCTCTGATGAACGGCTGCAGATTTCGGTGTTCGGTAGCTTTCGGGCAGGCATAAAATTTAGGTGGGGTTAGGGTTTCGGTGCCGCTTAGGGCCTAAAACTCTAAGAAAAGTGGAGGCAGTGAGGCCGAAGAGTGGAGGTAGTCTTTGCCATCACTATCGCTGCTGCTGGTCATATCCGTGGCTGCCCGCTGTTACATTCGAGGTCCTCCCAGCCGTCGTCGTCCTCCCTCACCATCAACCCTCAATGTCAAGTCTGCAACCTTTACCCCAGACCTAACCTCCAAACCCTACACGCCAAACCTAATCTCCAAACCCTAAAATCCCAGAGCAGTAGCCGATGGAGACAGACTCTGCCTGAGCTTCTCCGCAACCTTGTGGCCGGATTCTTTGCTCCGGCCTGAAAGTCAAATCTGGGGTTGTATTCATGTACACTGGCAGTACAGCAGCAGCAGCAGCAGCAGTAGCAGAACTGCACGAGGAGTAGGAGGAGGAGTCCGGGTGCGAGTAGGAGGAGTAGTAGAAGTGGCGGCAGCAGCAGCAGCACTACGAGCAGGAAAGCGGGAGCAGGAGCAGTAGCGATGTTGCCGTTACTGTCAGTTGTAGTTCCTGTTCGCACTCCGATTATCAGTGTTAGGCTAAGCCTGATGCAAGAAAAAAGCAGCATAACCCTGCAGTCGACTTGAACGAAACCCTGAAAGCCCTGTATGGACTATGTTGTGTCTTCGGACAGCACTCCATGCGCGTTCGAGTACCTACCGGGTTCGAAGCCCGCAACGACTTCGATCTCGCGACACACGCCTGAGCCTAAGTCTCGAAGCCTTCAGGGTTTAGGCCCAAGAACTTTGACTGCAGCAGCCGTGGCAGCTACAACCACTGCCACCGCCACCACCGGCAAAACCGCCACGACACCACCAGGACAAGTACAGTCGTCTCATCCAAAGAACAAGCGCTAGTCCCAGACATTGCTATCGTAAGGAAGAACACTAATGAATGTGAAACAAGCTGCAGACACGGGAATGTTACTCATGGCAGCAGAAGTGAGCATCATGAGCATCAGCTGGAACCGTACGAGCGAGCATCATGAGCACCAGAAGGCTGACTGTCCACCAGCGGATGGCACGAGCGAGCATCATGAGCATCACAAGAGAAACCTTTGCGAGCGTCATGAGCATCAGCTGGGAAAAAGTTTTTGACAAACATAGTAGTACGAAAGCGCATCATAAGCACCAGCTGGAACCTCTTCGGCCAACAGAACAGCACGAAAGAGAGTCATGAGCATCAGCTGGAAAACTTTCTGACAAACAGGATAGCACGAGCGAGCATCATGAGCATCAGCAAGAAATCTTCTTTACCAACAGGACACAAGTGAGCATCAGAGCACCAGCTGGAAAGCTGTTTGACCAACCGAACAGCACGAGCAAACATCATGAGCATCAGCCGGTAAACTGCTTCACCAACAGAACAGTACGAGCGAGCATCATGAGCATCAGTAGAAAAGTCTTTCTGACCAACAGGACAGCACGAGCGAGCATCATAAGCATCAGCAAGAAATCTTCTTGACCAACAGGACACAAGTGAGCATCATGAGCACCAGCTGGAAAGCTTTTTGACCAACCGAACAGCACGAGCAAACATCATGAGCATCAGCCGGCAAACTCCTTCACCGACAGAACAGCTCTCGCGAGCACCATGAGCATCAGTAGAAAACTCGTTCTGACAACAGGACAGCACGAGCGAGCATCATGAGCATGAGATGGAAAATTGTTTGACCAACCGAGCAACACGAGCGAGCATCATGAGCATCAGCCGGGAAACTGCTTGACCAACAGAACAGTATGCGCGAGCATCATGAGCATCAGAAGGTTGACTTTCGACCAACGGATAGCACCGGCGAACATCATGGGCATCAGAAGCATGCTGTTTACCAATGGAGCAGCGAGAGAGCAAGCTTAATGAGCATCAGAAGGGGGACTTCTGAACAACACCACAGCGAGATAGAGCACCACAGCCATCAACACGAACTGTTGACCAAAGCCTCAGCGACAGAGCATACATCACGAGCATCAGCAGGGAAACGTTTCCGCTGACAAACGTAGCAGCAAAATTGAGAATCTTGAGCCTCACAAGGGACACCGTTTAACCAGCGAAAACGCGAGCATCATGAACATCAGAAGGCTGACTTCCAACAAACGGATCATGTATGACCCTAAACCCTAAACCCTGAACCCTTGGCCAATGGAGCCGCCAGAGTGGGCATCAGGGCATGAGAAGGGAAGCTAGGGGCTCTTGTGTAGCATTCTCCAGCCCTGTGCCAAACAGTTCGGGTTTGGGGACACATGGGGGCCCTGGCCTAGAGTCTGGATCCAAGTGGTGGTTTGGGCATCAAGTTTAGGGTTGAGGGTATCCTAGGCGATTGGAGTGGGGTGTTCTCGGGGTTGCTGGCTATCAGGTGTTGGGCTTGCGCTGCTGTTCGTGCAAAGGGGACGACAGGAGGCATGCGTGTTAAGCTCATCCCTGTGCTAGAGGATGGAGATTCTGGCTGTCACCAGCGTGATGCTCGCAGAAGGTCCCAAACTCGCACTACACCCCAAACTGAAGCTTGTACTTGAAGTTGCGAATAGTTCGTCAATCCGGGCCATGGCGGCTATCTGGCCTAGGATTTGAGATAGCATCCAAAAAATCCCGAAATCCACAACCCCGATACCTTAACCGGCTTAACCCAGACGGCTTGTTCCCATGCAAAGTAAACCCGAAACCTTGTATACCCTAATCCCTTATAGAGCCCTGGTTTACCCCATATTGAAACACTGTTTTCCTCTGCATAATAACCCAAATCACCTAAAGAGACAACCCCTATAAACTCCATATAGAAACCCCCCAGCCAGGGCTCGGGCGTCGGATAAGCTCACGGCGAGCTGCGCCCTCCTCCAGCTGTTGCCGCAGGCTGCGCTCCTCCAGGGCCTGGCGCGGGGTTGCACCGGGGCTTCTGAGGTATATTTAGGGTTTAGGGTTTAGGGTTTAGGGTTTGGGTTTAGGGGAGGCTGCGAGATGATTGGACCTGGTAAAGGATGGGGCTCAAGGTGATACCTAGCGGCGGGGTAGAGGATCAAGGTTTGGCATTTCGGGGTTGAAAGTTTCGTGACGGGGTGCAAACGACGTAGGCTCCAGAGTTGCCACGCAGGACGACCATGATCAAGTGGCCCAGTGCACAGCGCGGCCTCACTGCCACATCGCAAGGAATCTTCTGGCAATTCTGTGCGGAGCCAGGAATGAACCCCCTCCACGGCTCCGCGCACATCCAGGCCGCGAGCCAAACCATTGACTAATACAAGCACGAAAGGAACGAGATAGAAGGGTCTGGTGCTCCCGGACTCCGATTGCTGTTGTCTCGTTTTCCGATTTTCCCAGCACAACCATCCAGCACTGGCAAACTGAGTAGGGCAACAGACGTACTATCTCCTTCTTCAGGTCAAGGCTGTGCTTGTTGACGGTCGGGGAGCTTCTTCAGTCATGTTTGCACAAAGGACCTTCACGAACAGGACGACTACCTAGGGTGCGAGGCGCCACAAAGCACCCCTTTGAACTTGGCGACCGCCACAAGAACCCATTGCCCGAGCTTCCGTGGGTCGATGTTGTCCCCCTAACAAACGAGGAGAAGTTTGGATGAGCCTGACTCGGCTTAAAACTAAACCCTGAACCCCTAAACTCTGAACTCCTAATCACCCAAAATGCATTTCTAAGCCCTCAGTGCAAAATGAGTCCGAGTGACAGGTTGACGGTTTCGCATGTGGTAAGATTGCTCAAAGAGGGCATGGGTTTCTTAAACGGGGTTCTGTGGGGATTCATAATACGGGTCGGATAAGGGCTTCAGGACTCCGGCTTGTATATAGGTTTTGTTTTAGATACGGGTCGCTTATTCGGGTGTCCCCACATCAAGGAACCCCTGTATCTGCAGGAGGGCCGTGATGGCTCCTAAACTCCTAGCGACCTAAAAACCAGTCACAAGCAGTAGGAGGAAAAGCACTTATACCCGCAGCCTGGCCAGCATGGCCTACTTGCGAATTCGGCCATTTGATTGGTGGAGTAAACCTTAAATCCTAAGTCGATTCCCAACCGTGACAAGCCGGGTTTTGGTATAAAGCCGTGCTCAAGCTCTCGTTTCAATCTAACGCTCAACCCGAACGAAATCCTAAGCCCTAAACCCTAAACCCTAAACCCTAAGCTAAGCCCTAAACCTGAGCAGTTCGGAACCTGGCCGTGGGACATCACCCAGGCTGCCCATGCCTCCACAAGGTGCACCAATCCTTTCGACCGCTGAATTTATCGGGCGCCTAGCCCAAACTAGATTCCGTGTCTTTGCCATCGAGGGCGTCCACGTCAGCGAGCAGAAACCACGCTATAGAATTCATGAATTCGTGTGGGGGTCAGAGTATGAGCACACGTTGATTTGCTACTCTTGTGGGTTTGCTTGTCTGTAAACCAAATTCGGGAAACCTAAGCGGGAATGTTACTACTTGTGCCGGCCCTGACGCACAGCCGTCCAAGTTCCCGATGATTGGGTGCAGCTTTGTTGTTTCATGTTGTTGCTGTTCGCGGTCCCTTTTCCAACTGCCAATTAGTCGAAGGAACTTCTATACTATATACCGTGGGGAGGGGCCTCTTATTGCACCGGCATGTAATTCACCAAAATACCCGGGAAACCAAGACCAACTACCCAACCCTTCCCAGGCCTCCACCCTGATAGCTCAGAAAAGTGTACTTAGGTTAAGGGCTTACGTGTAGGTTTCAGGTTTAGAGATTTCGGGAGAAGACAGCAGCCATTGTAAGGGATGTATTTAAGGAGATCTGACTTACAGACATGTGGACCCCTAGGTCAAGCTCTAAGTTTCTGCCTGGGAGAGCCCTAGCCCTCTCTCTTAAGGCTGGGTACTGGGATTGCATTGCTTTGCAAGCATTTTGTGTTACAGCCCTTCAGTAGCAGGTTTTGGCGTTGGACGATAGACCGGTTCGTTCGCCCTTGTTAGAACTTTAGGGTTTGGCACATATGGGAGTTTCCGAAAATAGGGGACCCTAATATAGTACCCTAAATAGTAGGAACCTTATTATAAGGACCCCAAAATAAGGTACCCAATATTCGGAAACTCCCATATAGGCTTAGGGGTTTGGATTCCGGTTCAAGATCTGATTTTCGGGGTTCGAGTTCCATACCGAAGTACTATGATAATAAAAAGATATAAAAAGGAGCCCTTTAAAAGAAAACTGCATCTTCTAGAAAACGAAAGTCGAGAGACCCCTCAATCTCAAAACCGAAACCTTTGCCAAGACCTCTGTCACCAAGCCCATTTCTGTGCAGCAGCACCTCGTGGACGTCACTAGCGTTTAGGCTTTAGGATTTAGGGCCGAGGCAGTTGTACATCTCATGTACATCAGGATATCTGTAGGGTGAGGAATGAGAGTAATTGTCAATGTGGACGTTGCTTCGCAGAGCTGGTTCGGGTTCGGGATCTGAGGGATGATTGCATATGAAGACCCCTGCAAGGTTTGTCACTCAGGGCTTCCCCACTTCAGCGTTGGAGAACTTCAGAACAGGCATCTGCAAACCCTCAACTGTCAACCGTTGTGCTCAGCACACCCAGCCCCAGAGAACAACCAAGAAGCCCCAAATCCACAAGCAGAGCCCCATAGCTGCGAACCTCACTAGAACTGCAACCACCCTCAAATCGAAAAAACTAATTCTAGTTTTTCCCCTCATCACTTTGCCATCCACCTTCGTTCCCTAAACCTTAAATCCGAAACCCTGCAAACATCAAGAAACCTTATTCACACCTGCAAAAACCAAAACAAAAAACTAAACCCAGCATTCGGGCCGAGCGCATCTCTCGGATAATGCGCTGGGCGGTCGAAGACTTCGACTGCTGGAACTTTTCGATCTGAACGGGGCGGTTACATGGCTGTCGTAATTTAATCCGCCGAGGCCAAAGGCCTCTGGCGTTTTGATGGTTAATACTAACCAACCCTCTCTCTCTGCAGCCGAAATGCAAACTTCCACCCGTTTTTTAGCGACTGTTTTCGACCCCCCTGCCCGGCTTCCGTCCTTTTTTGCTGATCGTCGTGTTCGCGACTTCCCGCAGCCCAAATCAAAGTCCAGGTTGCCGACCGCGCACCCCCGCCCCTCCCCCTCTCCCTCCTCCCCCCCCGTCCCCCCCNGCCCTCGCGTGTTTTTTCCATTGCTTACTTCCCGGTGCACTTCTTTTGGCTTGTTTTTTGTTCTATCCTGCTCGTTTTCTTTCCCCTTTTCTTCTCTCCCGGCCTGCCCCCCCCGGGCCACACTTGAAAGGCTCGTCGTCGGCCAGGCCACCCTGCTGGCCCTACTGCAGCCGGCGGCCGAGGCGGGCTGCGTAGCATTAGAATTAGGGTGGTAGTAGGGCCAATAGGGTCTAAGGTTTTGAAGGGTTGCTGAATACGTAACTAGCTACGAAACCGTGCTCACCCTGCAGGGGGTGAAGCTGTTTCGGGTCATGCACAAAAAGATCAGACGCCCCACCGGGAACGTACTTCAACTGCGATTCACGTCCTTGGGCCCAGATCGTAGATTTCTTACTCGCAGCCAACAACCCTGTCCGTAAAGCCGATGTGCGGAACCCTAGACATGCAAATCAAACATAGTGCACCCTACCTGGGCTTTCAAGTAACCAGGGAGAAAAAAGTATAAACTTGTTTTTTCATAAGGGTTCCTCTAAGAAAAAAGTATTAAAGTATGGTACTCCAAAGCCCAGCTACAATCAAGGACCTCCGGAAAAGCAACTCTTGAACTCCTACACCCCACAAAACTATTCTCACTGACCCTTATACAGTATACAACCATACTAATTCAGAGATGGTATTGTGCAGCATATTCGACCAAAACCCAGCAAAAGAAGTCAAATTCATTGCAAAAAATCGACAAACCCTACAGCAATTCCCACAGGATCGCGTATAAAACCCGAAACCACCCTCGTTTGAAGGCCTGGATACACTGAGAGTTAAAGTATGGACTGCACCCCCCTCCTGCTGTTGGCTCTTCTGAAGCTGCGCCCGGCTGGCAGCTTCCTCGCACGAGGGCTGGAGAGCTGTGGATACGGTTTCGGCTTCGAATCCTGCGGAGTCAAATCAGTAGAACACTTTCAAGGCTCCGGGTTGCGGTTGCTACGCAGGATACAGGGAGGATTAACTGTACAAAGCACATGACATGCTATTTCCCAACACATGAACCTTGGAAACAACTCTGATACTGAACATCGTCAGCATCGCAAAACCCCCAAAAGCCCAGCTCGCGCCTCTATCCACTCCGAATCGGTCTACCTACACCCGCACCTGCAACCCGGTCATGAAAAAGGTACACACACATACCACACACACACACACACCACACACACATCACACACACCACACACACATCACACACACACACACCACACACACACACACACCAACAAACAACACCTTCGTTGGTTGGTTCCAGAATATCCTCGGCAACCTCGCGCCGAGCTGCAACAAAGGCCTTCGGTGTCAGAGGCTTGAGGTGAACACGAGGTCGGTGACTAGAGCTTTAGGTGCTCGACGATCACACGGGGCGTTTAGGGCAAGAGAGCTGCACCTGAGGGGTTTCGGGTGTAGTGGGAGTCATTCGAGCTGGATATGCTAGCGTTGCGCAGTGTCGTGCGCTAAAACTCGACAAGTGATACTGATCATGAGGAGTTTGCACAGCCATGACTGAAAGCGGCGGTCTTTGTCAGATATCTGTTTGCGGGATGTGCATTTTCCACAGGCTACTTGCGCATTTAATACGATGGCAGGCATGTGCTCTAAAACTACACGGACTGACTGCAGGAATGTAATGCCATGCCAAGCATCAGCAGCTGCACAAACTCAAAGCTAAACTAGGCTAAACCCCCCAAGCCTGACACCCGAAACCCAAAAAAGAGTTCCCCTGCCCGCACCTGGAAGCAGCTGTACATTAAAGCCGACTCGCCTGGAAACCGCCGAAACTCAGGGATTTTGGGGCCTAGGGTTGAGCATTTAGGGTTTAGGGTTTAGGGTTTAGGGTTTGGGGTTTAGGGTTTAGGGTTTGGGGCTCAGGGCATTTTAGGGTTTAAGGGTGCTGCGGTTTTAGGGTATATGGGAGTTTCCAAAAATAGGGGACCCTAATATAGCACCCTAAATAGTAGGATCCTTATTCTAAGGACCCCAAAATAAGGTAGCCCCTAATTTTCGGAAACTCCCATATGGCTTCCAGGGCTTTAAGGGTTTAGGGTTGGCTGCGGGCTTGAAGGTTTTCGGTGAGTTCGGGCCTTGGGTGGGAGGGTCGGCTTTTGGTTAAGGGGTTTAGGGTGAGTTTTGCTTTTATGGTTGTTGAAGGTCTGAGGGCGTTAGGGCTTCAAGGTTGAAAGTCCCATTCTTGGATCCAGAACGCCAAGTCTAGGGTTTAAGACGTTTGAGGTCTTTTCGCATTTCGCAGTTCTTGGAAGAATAGTGCCTTGGGCCCTGGGTTCAGACGGACTATTAAGTTTTTGCAAGGTCGGACGGTGGCCCAAACCCTAACCCTAAAGCCGGCCCGGATCCGAAAGCTCAGCCGAGAGCACCTAGCAACTCTGAAGTGGGGATGTTTGCAATGCAAGCTTAAGTAGAGGTTCAGGCGTTCGGGGCTTAGGGTTTAGGGATGTAAGGGTTTAGGGTTGAGGGTTTAGCAGACAGAGCGGTCACAAACGTGATTAACAACCCCGAAACACGAGGTACACCAATTCGAGGACCAGCCAATTTGCGCATGCATAACTCGTCGACAAAGGGTTGCCGAGCTCAGTGTCGGGTTCTTCTTTCCCATCACCTCCTCAAGAGATCCGATGGCACCCTAATCTAGTCGGTGGGCGAAGATGACACGGGATATGTGGGACTTGACTGAGGCCCACAGAAACTAATGATGACAAAAAGACCGGCCACCGCAGAATATCCGCAGAGATTACCCTAAACTGTCCCGAGATGGCACAAACTCGGCATGTCTCAGTTCAGAGTTTGGGGGTGTTTAGGGGTGCCTGTGCTGTGCGAAGGGACCTGCCGAGAAAGGTTCTGACCACAGTGACTCTCAGTCAAACGGGGTTCCAAAAGCATTCCCCTCCCCCGTAGACCTACCGGAAGGCAGACAGCGGCTGACGGTTTACACAGAGTAAGATGACAGCAAATTCATCGGTCGGATATGCCCCCACGCCAGGCTTGGGCGGATCCGAGGTTGTCCCCGTGCCGTCACAGTGTGACTCCGGAAACGACTTCTGCAAGCCGTTTTGCTCAGAGAGAAATCGCCTCCTTGCCGAGGCGCCAAGTCCGAAGAAGCGCCAGGTCTCCCTTACCCCGAACAGCACTAGCTTAAGCTACCGTATCCGATCCTGCCCAGCCTGATCTAACACTTACCTAACCTGTCCTACCCCCTAACCTAACCTATAACCCACCCCACCGTACCCTACCCCAACTAAGAGCCAACCTACACCAACCCCCGCACCAACCTATCTTCCCTAACGGAGCTCCAGCCTAACATAAGCCAAGCTACCACAGACTACTGTGACCCCGAAACCTACATCGTACCCCAACCCGAAGCGAACATCGCAAGTGAGCTACCCTACCCTAGCCCGCAGGCCAAAGTCCCTCGCTCACCGCTTCCCTGACCTGACCGAAGTCAAAGTACATTTAGGTTCCTGCTTTTAAAATACTATCATATACCCCGCAACCCTGTTCTAGCTTTTAGGCATTTTAGGCCCCTATAGCTCCCTACCCTGAACCGACCCCTACTCGGAGCGAAGCTAAGTGAAAGTCCGCCTGGTTCCCATGAAGAGCGACACTAGCCTACCCAACAGCTACCCTAGAGTTCCCCAGTCCACCCATCTCCTCATGTTGGCCTATGTTGGAGCCAAGATACCCCTCATGTTGGTATAAGCGTCATCTCCTAAACCCCGAAACCCTACGATAAAGCTCTCGAGACCCAAATTCGAAGCCTGAAGTTTACTAAACCCAAAACCCCAAACCCGAAACCCTGAACCCTAACTGTTCGCGCCGAGCAGCTGTAGGTGGAGGCCTTCAAGAAGAAGCTGTTTGCTTTCATGGCCTGGCTCGTCCCCTACTCTACCGCGCTCTCTCCTTCGAGGAGCTTAGTTGAAGGGCTTAGGATTCTAGACTTTGGGGCTTAGGGTAAGTTACATAGTAGAGATACATATCATACCAGGTGTGCATGTGTATACATAAGCGTATGTATATACATATATACTAGAAAGCCCAATAACGCCCGTATATCAGAAAAACATCAAACCCCTAAAGCTCAATCAGGCCCTTGAAACTCTCTAAAAACCCCGCTACAACCCTAGAAAGCCCCATCGAGCCGCATCAGAGGCCACACAGAGAACCCTCCAAAGGCCGACAAAAGCCCTAAAAAAAACCCAAAGAGCTATAAAATCCTATACGACTTGACCAGTGTGAGGGTGGGGTCCGAGCCTGAGCGGTTCTTTTGGAAAGGGCTCACCGGAAACCCGACTAGGCTCTAGGGTTTATGGCGAATCCTTGTAAAAACCTAGGGTTTATGGCTAATCCTTGTAAAAACCTAGGGTTTATGGCTAATCCTTGTAAAAACCTAGGGTTTATGGCTAATCCTTGTAAAAACCTAGGGTTTATGGCTAATCCTTGTAAAAACCTAGGGTTTATGGCTAATCCTTGTAAAAACCTAGGGTTTATGGCTAATCCTTGTAAAAACCTTCAAATGAAAAAGCTTCTGAAGAGCGTCGTTTGCCTGCGACTCTTTCATTCTTCTCAGCCGCGCTTGAAAATCCTTTCGCAAAGCTGCCAGGGTTGAGGGTGGTGGGGTCAGGGTCTTCGAGATTCAGGACCTACCCTGATGGCTGGATCTAAAGTACCTGGCACTGGAGGACATAAGGCTCAAAACCCCGAGCATTTCACGGCCTTGGGCCTAGGGCTCAGAGCCCTAAACCCTAGACCCTGCACCCTAAATCTTTTTTCATGGTTCAAGGTACCCTGAACCCAAAGCTCTATATCCTAAAGCTTTTAGATGGTTCAAGGTACTCATTTCCGGGATGCTCAGGCTCAGCTCGAAGCCCCGAACCCGAGGTCGTTGTAGGATAGTATGGTACTGTATAGTAAAGTACAGTACAGGATAGTATTGTATAGTATAGCATAGTATAGTATAGTATAGTATAATACAGTATAGTGTTGTAGCATATACCATATGATATGATCCCTGTGTCCTGCAGCTTCGTTGCCTCGCAACAGCGATGGGGCTGTTCGGGTACCGCGTAGGATTTCGGCTGAGGGCAGTGGTTTCAAGGCCGCGTACGCCCTGGGCTGGGTAGATGTTTAGCGTGTGCGGTGGCACAGGATTGCAGGGTGCATAGATATCAGCTTCGTGGTTGGCAGAGTGGACGTTTAGGGTATCGCAGTGTTTGGCGCGCTTTCGCAGCACTAAACTTGAATTCATTTGGATTTCAGCGAACTGCTGAAGATGAAGTACAGGCCTAAATCTTGATGCGTTGCAAAGCTGGGGCACCTCTCGAGTTTTCCACCCAGGCCGGTAAAGCGAGAGATTTTGACAGTCTACAGCGCTCTGACCTCAACACGGACCCGAAACCCTGGACTCAGAGACTCTGCATTCCTGAAAACCCAAACCCTGACAGTTACCAAATGCAAACTCGACGAAAATCCGGAAGGAACACGCGGGAATCCTCGCACTGCTGGAGCCAACTTTGCACCCAAAGCCTCCAAGCCCTAAACTACTTCCTGGACGACGAAAGCAATTGAAGTTTCCGTATTACAGAAAGAATGGCATGCAAAGCCCACTACAGTAAAGACCCTATACAGCACTCGTCAAGCCCTAAACTGAGGCAGATGCCAGATCATCCTCCGACTTCCTTTCTCGCACTACCTGGGACTCTCTGCACTGTTCCGCTTCCTCATAGGGATTCAGCAAAGTCGTTCGGGGGTTTCAGAGATTGCTTGATTCCTAGAAGCACTTGAGCCTTTCCTACAAACGAGTGAAAACTATAACGTGAAGCAAGTAGCTACTGGCGACAATAGGCGTGAAAGCTCAGTGTCGACCCACAATAGGACACTATTGCTAAGGACAGCAGCGATGATACTTTTGCCATATGGGAGAGAAGGAGAATCGCAACACTAGCATACTGGTGACAACACAAAACAGAACATAAGCATCATCGCAGCAATCAGCTGTGACCCTAAACGGCCCTACCTAAACAAGCAACGCGACATGCAAATGTTCTGACCATGACCATCATCGGTGCACCACCACCCACCATCATCCTCATCCTCATCTCTTCACCCTGATCATAAACACAATCATCACGTCATTATCACGAAAAGAAACAGAAGCATGAGCATGCCTTCCACTACGCCGGGGTAAGACTTCTGAAATGCTTCAGAAACCCGAGTCCATCCCCGTCAACGTAAACCCCAAGCGGACACCCCAAAGGCCTGCATCCCAGACCGTGCCCGACAACCTAAGCCAAACCCCCAAAGCCCTGAGCCCTGAGTCCTTGGACCCTTGCTCCGTGCCAGGACCAGAAGCCTCAGCAACTGTGCCAACTGTCTCAGGTGCTGCGCAGGTTTAGGGGTCAATGCTCATGGTGTGGAGGCTTACGGCTCAGGGTGTTGGGGATCTAAGCGTTGAAGTGAACAATTCTCTTTCGCAGGGTCCTATAAATCCAAACCGGCCACCCGTCAGAAAGTAGGCACATTGCAGGGAACGTGAGTTTAGAACAGTCCATGGTGAGGTGTGCTGCGCTGCGATGATTGATGGTTCCGAGGCCACCGTGCATGATATAGTATGATATGAGATTTGCAAGGCTTTACGAGTAGCGATTTGGGGCTTCAGCTTCTGGGTTAATGGGTGATGAAGCCTTGACGGTCCTAGGACTCAAAACTTTGTTACATAGGGGGCCTTTATGATTAGACCAGGGCGGGCACAATATACTATGGTTGTATGGGAGTTCAAGGAGTACTGCTACTAGGTGTCATTCAGACCCCTATATCAGTACGTCGTTTATGTGGGCGTTTAGGACCTGTGGGACATGTGAAGTTTGGGGTACATGTGCGGAGCTTGAGGGTCCAACAAGAACTAAAATGCATAAAGCTTGATGGAAAACTGAACCCACAGGCCACAGCCTTAGAATGGTTTAGGTCTTAGGGTTTGGGGCTTGGGACCCGCAATAGTCGATCCCATGCGCAATCCCAGACACGAAGCCTAAACCTGCACCGGATAGATAACCCAAAGAAATTGGCATAAATCTCACTCCTTAACAGTGAACTCCTATAACCCAGCGGATTTAACAACATAACGCATATGCATGCTCGTTTGTACAATACAGAGTAGAAAACATCAGCTCTCTCTTCTTCGACCAGGCGTAAGGGGAAAAATCAGCTCTCTCTTCCTCTCTTTCTCTCTCATAAGCATAATCGTATTCGCAATCATATTCATAATCTTAGTCATCGTCATAATCATAGTAGAGGTATCGCGGACTATTAATAACAATCATAAAGATCAAAAATTATGAGTAATAATAATGATACCACTAGTTTCTTGGCAGATCTTTCCATGCATAAGCCTACTGGCCCAAACCCAAAACCCTCCTTGACCCCAAACCCTCAAGGCCCTCAACCCTTAAAACCCTCTCTGACCCTAAACCCTGACCCTGGATCCCAAACCCTAAAACCCACCAAGCCCTAGACCAGCCCAAAGGCCCTAAAACCCTCCATTGACCCCTGCTCCGAGCTCTCGGACAGTCCAAGGCCACCTCCCGCTGCCGCGCTGCCGCCTGTCGTTTCAGGAGGCCGCCTCGGTCGCCGCCAAAATACACAGGGAAGGTGCTCTGTATGGCTTTACAGGCCTAAACCCTAAACCCTAAACCCTAAACCGCGCTTTAGGGTTTTAGGGGCTGAGAGTTCAGGGCTTGCGGGCGGTTTAGGGGTAAGGTCCAGGGCTAAGCGTTTTTGTCTGGTTTAGGGGCTTGTACAAGATTGTGGAGGGTCTTGTAGGGCTTTTGAAGGAGTTCCGCTGCGCTTTTTGCAGGGCCTAGGTGCTAATTACTAATGAGTTAGGTCTTCTAACCTGCTCCAGTGCGGGTGGCCTGAGGGGCGGGGCTTAGAAAGGGTAGGGTTAGAGGTTGAAAAAGGAGAGTAGGACTAGGATACGCGACGGTTGTTGTTCGACTGGGTTGTAAAGGGTTGCTCATGGGTGCGAGGGTCGCGCTTGAGGGCCTCAGTAAGGCTTCTCAGGCTTACCTCAAGCCAACACACCACCTGCCACACCCACCCCCACTACATCCAGAACACAGATTGTCATTGTTCCTTAACAGTTAGCACTGCCGCGCCATCATCACACGACAAATCCATTGAATGATGAAACAGACGAACCTTTAGGCAGCCAGTCAACCGACCAAGCAAACGACCACGTATTCAAACTTTGATACCACTGCATGTGCAACCTTGTTAGAATCCCAAACCCTGAAAGGCAGATTGGCCTAAGATCCCTAAACCTTGAACATGACAAAGCCATGAATAAAGCAAGAACATTATATGTCACAAAGAACACAGCTACATTTTCCTATACATCATAATCCTCATGAAGCCTTGCCTGGAACAGCCTCATATACGACCATGGACCATGTTAGAACCCAAAACCCAATAGAAACCTTAAATACCCGCAAACAACGCAACACGCGATGAGAACGAGGCTAGACCAACGCAAACACCTAAACCCCACTCGTTATACCCATCGTGGATCCTGAGCCTTTAGTACAAAACTGATGGAAACCCAAAACGAAAACTCAAAAGAACATCATAACCCTTTTTTCAACGCCACCCTCAACCCGGAACCTTACAAACGGGCCTTCCGATGAACCTCCGGACTCCTATACAAAAACCCAACCAACCAGGAAGTCTTCAATCCGAGATCCTAAAGGCCAACACCTCGCCCCGACCCTTGAACACATGAAAATCTGAAGGAAACCTTCCGTGATTGATACACCCTATAAGGAATAAAGAAACAAAGCATTAACCCAAATCAGAGTAAAATCCGAAAAGATGCTGGGGGGAACGGACCCTAAACCTTGAAGCCATGAACTCTGGCAACCCTGGAGCCCAACACCCTAAACCCAAACCTTAAAGCCGTAAACCCAAAAGCCTGAAACCCAAAATCATAGAGCCCTGCACGCTCAACCCCGAAACGTAAGAACTTGAAGCCCTCAGCCCGAATCTCAAAGCCCCGAACCCCAAACCGTAAACCTGAACCCTAAATTTTGAAGCCCGGGATCCATAAAAGCCCTGAGCCCTCAACCCGTAGGATCCCCAAAGTGCACGACCTGAGCCTCCTACGAGCTCCCCGAACTTGCCGCTCCTGTCACGCTTGGGGCTTCGGGTGTCAGTTACTTGCTGTTTACAGAGTTTCAATCAACCCTAAACCCTAAAACCCTAAGCCTGATATCCTAAAACCCTAAACCTGATATCCTAAAACCCTAAACCTGATATCCTAAAACCAAGATTTCGTAAACCGGTGTAGACTTCAGGGATCTTCAGAGTCTACGGAGTTTGGTTTTTCGGAGGGGTTGCTTAATTTCTCTAGGGCCGAGTCTTCTGAGCAGGCCGTGCGGTGTGAGCCGGCTACCCGAATGGGTAGTCTTGGGCAGTCGCTCTGTCCGTCTGCAAAGACGTCGGGTGCACGGTGCGCCCATTGACGGAAGGCCAGCTCGCAGCATGTGGGCATAGGTGTCACGGGGCTGGATGGTGTCGTCGCATGTGCTGTCGTCGTGGCTCCATAGCTCGTTCAGGTTGATGCAGTAAGTGGGCCTTTGGGCCTTTGCTGCTTGAAGCTTCCTGGAGCATATGGATCTGCAACCAAGCTTTCATACACAACATCTTAGTGAACCAGGTACGAGTACGACAACGGCATGACATTATGGTCAGTAGAGGCCTGGTTTCAGAAGACTGAGTCAGTGCGACCATTCAGGGTTTGGTCATACGGGTTTCCCACAACTGACATGGACAAACTGCATGGCAAGCAAAAAAACCCAAAAGAACAACACTAAAGGCCTGATGCCTAAAGCTCGTACAAAAACAGAATAGAACCCCTGGTGGAGCTCCTATAAACCCACGGATCCAAGCCCCTGCAGCTCTGACCCCAAACCCTAAAACCCAAAGCTCTAAACCTCTAGAGGACCCTTGTCAGAACCCTTTAAGACACCAAACCCCTAAATCCCTAAACTACGAAAAAAACTGTAACCCTAAAACCACCTCCAAGGGCTTCTCTTAGCGGTCTTAGCGCCTTGAACTCCCGCTTTTTCTGCTCGAGGTCTCTAAGCCTCTGCTCCTCAGAAGCTTAGGGCTTAGGGTTTAGATTCTAGGGTTTAGGGTTTAGGGTTTAGGGTTTAGGGGTTTAGGGTTTAGGGGTTTAGGGTTTAGGGTTTAGGGTTCTAGGTGCCTGGGTTTAGAGTTGAGGGTTTGGGGTTTAGGTTTCAAGGTTTTCCAGGCTCTGAGTTTGGAAGGGCTTCGCAGGGCTGTACAGGGAGAAAAATGAGCATACTTGTTCTGTAAGGATTTCGAACAGGGCTTAAAAGTTTTTTGATGGTTTTGACGAGCCTTGAGGCGGCTTGAGAGCGAGAAATGGGGGCTTCATACGCAACTTGTATAGGTTTGGTGGCTGATTGATGGATATGTTATGCGGGGTTTCGGGGTTAGCAAGAGCCTCCAGCCGAGCCCTTTATGGAAGCCTTCATGATCGTCAGCAATGTGTTTTGGGGCAGTATCAGACGGCGGCTGGGGGGGTCTCGGTAAGTTCTGGGTTTAGGCTTAAGGGATTGGCTCTTCGGATTTCATGGAACCCCACTTTGACCAGTCGTCTGCACTCGCCCATTTTGCGCGTTCCATGTTGGTGGAGGCTTTGCTACTTGACCCCCAGGCCTTTAGAGTCCTCGGGTGCGGGATTTTGGACTTAGATGCTTTAGTGTGGGTAGCCGGGTAGCTAGGATTATCCACGAAGCCATCCCAGTCACTCGACATCGAAGAGTACGCCCCTCTGCACGCAGAAAAACTGCGCAATGCGCCCGACAGACGAAAAAACAAGCCCAAAATGCCACACTCTGAGCCCTCAAGCCTGGATCCTAAACCCTGCATCCTGGACCACGCAGCACAACAGGCAGCACCGGAAGGGCACTAGTGTAAGGCAAACGGCAAAGTCCGCGGAAACCCGCCGTTCGTTTCTGAGCTCGACTGCCGCGACCTGCTTAACTAGGGGTTTCGGAGTTCAACAACTGCGGCAAACAACCTTGGGAGGAGATCATGAATTTGGGCAAACATAAAGGGAGAAGCCCCAGCTGCCAGAGGCCATCGATGGATGGCCTTGGGCTCTTTACCCCTGAGGCTCTACGGACTTACATCTTAAGGCCGAAGACCATACGGTGGGCGACTGGAGCCCAGGGGTAAGGGTTCAAACTCTACAGCAGAGCTGAACCCTGCAATCCGTCTGGCAGCAGTGGGAAACACAACGACCACCGAACCTCTAAACTCAAAAGCCTGAAACCTCGACCTAGACCCAGAACCTGGGAGCTAAGAGCTCGCCGCATAACCCTCAAGTCGCTGAAGCTTCCCTAGAGCATCCTTTTAAGGCACGTGGTCCTAGCCCAACTCCCCAAACCCCTATCTTCAGCTACAAGTGCTAAGCTCAAAGTTTGATCGGGTTCTGGCGAAAGCCTGCCAGGAGCGAAAAACGATGGAGCCGAGGCCGCGAACGGTTCCTGCGAATTTCTGATTTGGGATTTGCGGCTTGCGGTTGAGGGGCTTGCCACGCATGGGGTCTTATAGGGGTGTGCCGTCAAGGCTACATGCCTAGGGCCAAGGGTACGAAGCAGGATTTGGGGTTTGGGCTGAGGGCCTGGGATTTGGGGTAGGATGTAGGGTTAAGTGCTTCAGGGGAATTTGAAATTTTGGGTACGGCCAAGGGTTCAGGGTAGGGTGGAGGATGTAGATTTTCGGTATAGGGCTGAGGATTACTGGTATAGGATGGGATGGAAGGTTTGGGCTTTTCGTTGGGGGTAGGATGCACCCTAAACCCTAAAACCTGGTGTTGCGGCCTTCCAGCTAAGTTTGGGGGTTGGGGGCTGCCTGTCGGGGTTCAAGGTCTCCTCCACCTTTACTGTAGCACCTCTCCTTTGATCTTACAGATGTTAAGGCAAGCTCAGCTTACAGGAATGAGTTCAACGATGCGGCCTTCGACAAAGTGCAGGACAAACTTGTTAGACTTCAGCAAGGCCACATTGCGCCTCGCACCTTGGGCGTCGACTTTTCGGGTTGTGGGGCTACTAGCTGTGAGGCTTGGGCTGCCTCTGATACAGGGGGTAGTCCTTGTAAAAGGGCTCTCTAGCAGCTAGCATAGCTAGCATAGTCCTTCAGTGGGAGCGCGTTGAATCAGGTATCTCAAGCGATCTATCAATTCTTGGTCGGGCACCTCTAGAGTGGACAGCCCATAAACGCGATCAGGCGTAGAAATCCTTAATGTAACCCTAACATAAGACCCTTATCTTGATAGGACGCCTGTGTTCGGGCCGGAGACTGTCACATTTGCAAGTTCCAGAAAGTACGGGACCATAGTTTAGACCGGCAGAAGGAAACTTACATCTCGACTCTGAGTAGTAGGATCCTCAAACCCTAAACCTTAATACATTATAAGGAGCCCGTACCAGGAACCTGACAGGTGGGAAAGAAGAGACAAGCAAGAAGAAGCATTTCCAGCTTTCAAATTTGACCATGCTGAAAGGGGCAGAAAAAGCTCAAGCGTCACAGAAGCTATATCTCTGTCTGCCTTTCGTTGATACTGCATAATAGATCAAGCTCCTAGTTTGTTTCAAGGCTACGGAAAGGGTGCTGACTTCCTTTAACTTTCGCACAGACATGGGCTGAGGTTGGACGCAATTGGAACTTGAATGAAAAGAAACCCTCATGCAGGGTTCGATCTTGCAAAATAGAAGTCTGAAAGATATTGGCTAGGGTCTCTGGTGTGTTTTATGCAGTGTACATAAACAGTTTTATAGTACCACTAGATCTATTTACAGAAATAGTACATATGCAATATACGTATACATATATATATATATATACATACGCATACACATATAGTACACCTACACCTACAACCACACCTACCCCGACACCGATGCCGACACCGACACCCACACCGACACCCACATCCACACCAACACCTACACACACATACACACGCACATACGTACATACATGCAAGCATACACACATTTATCTGGCCTGTATACTAACCGCTTGTAGTAACCCTTACATACAAGAACTGACAACGTATCGATCCTTACAATTCCTTAGTAACCCTTGAAAATCAACCCTTTTGCCCATAGAGTACTTGGACGAGTTGCTGAGCTTGGCCTGAGCCGCCGCCAGCTTTTTGCGGGCCTGGGATGCAAAGCTAAACCCTAAACCCTAAACCCTAAACCGGCGAAACTGTCCTAGGGCTTCTGTGGCTTCTTGGGAGGGCTCAGGGTCTGGGGGTTCTGGTTTGGGGTTTCGGGGACTTGGGCGTAAGGCCGTAAGGGTTTAGGCTTCAATGTGAGCATTGCAGATCCGGCACCATGTAGGTCTATGCGGGCTGCGAAGCTGCTCTTACAGTAGCCGTCCCTTTTTACTTCTCTCGGGCCTTCGTACCCCTAAGCCCTAAAGCATCCCTTCTGACAAGGACCCCTTCTAGGGACCTCTTATAATTAGAGCAAGGCATCGTCATTATGTGTAGTGTAGGCAAAACACGGGCCCGTATTATGTTGTTTTCTGTATAATTATACAAAAAACGAAGCCCCCAAAAAGAGGATCGCTTTGACTTTGGATTCAGAGTTCGGAGGATGCCAGTCGGGACTGTGACAGGGTGGCCCTCAACCCCGAAAGCCCTTCAAAACTTGCCAATCGTACGTGGACTCTGTGGCTTCGGGCATCGGCACGCTCCCCCAAATCCCGGGAGACGTAGCCACCGGGAATTCGATTATACTGAATATCTTGTAACTTCAGGCTAGCAGTTCTGCTTGGCTCCTGTGCTGAATCGGGACGACCTCACCCCAGACCCGCCCTAAACCCTAAGACTCAGCCCTAAGAACTACCTCAGCCCGCTACCCAAAACCCTTGAAGACCTCGGAGGAGTAGTGACGGAGGGATCTCGCATGCATGGCAGAGTATACTTCTGCTGAGCTCCCCACAGCCATTGCTTCCTCTTGGCACCGCGTCTGAGCCAGGTGAAAGAGCTTCAAGTTTAGAGGCTGGGGCTCAGAAGGCTGTTCATCGCTATTCAGAACTCTTGTGGAAGTCACAAGCGCACTTGGGCTCCATACCAACATTAGACCTGAAACCATCAAGAAAAGAACACGACAAGTAACAACAAATCTTGTAAATTCTAGCAGCATAGCAGTGTTTTTGAGCAGTAGTGCTGGTAATTAGTACATGACATACAACTGAACACCCTGGGCCCTAGCCTTCGGACGTCTGCGAAGGATTTGAGTCGAGCATTGAGTTCGCTTTTCGGTGCAAGTCATTTGGTCGTTGGCAGGTTTGGTTCTGAGGCTAAGGGTTCGCCGCAATGGCTATAAGATAGGGGCTGGTAAACAGGAAAGGATGTTGATGGGTATGTTCTCACAGTACAAGTATTTAGGCAATGTACTTACGAAGTTTTCAAAGCCGCTAAACTGGCTCTAGGGCATGCAGGGCTTCGCATTTCAGATCCCGGCTCAAGGATTGCTTCAGCCTTTGAATTTGCGGATGGGCACATCGAAGTGGAGCGTCCGGACAGGGCCGAAATAGAGAACTAGTTTCGGGGCTTGGGTTTAGGATTTAGGGCTTAGGGTTTATATCCTCTCAGCTTCCACAGTTAAACCCGAAAGCGAAGCGTGAAATCTGAAAGGCTCAGGCTTTTGCAAAGCCTGCACAACTCAAACGCACCAAACCCCTGCACCCCAAAACCCCAAACTAAGGACTGAACCCTGAACCCCTGAAACCTACTAGGGTTTAGGGTTTAGGGTTTAGGGTGATCATGGCACCTCGGTCCTAGAATCTCTGACCATAGAGCTGCTTGATTGAGGCTTCCGCGAGCTTCCCAGTCTTTGCAGCATTGTCCTGAAATCCAGCGGCGTCTCTTTCTGCTCCAATTTAGGCTAAGGGCTTTTTGGCTCTTTCGCTTCTATTTTGGGATATACATTTGAAGGTTGAGGGTTGAGGGTTTTGCATTTTTCACGTTCTACTACTCAGGGGTAAGATTCTGCTACACAAAAGAGCCTGGGGAGTAGTATTAGGGAGACCCCTTAAAGGGTACCCCTTCTGAACCCTACTTCTGGCTCTCTTTAACGGGACCTTATTGAGAGGGTCTATATCCCCAAGGGTCCCCTTAATCCTACCNAGTATTAGGGAGACCCCTTAAAGGGTACCCCTTCTGAACCCTACTTCTGGCTCTCTTTAACGGGACCTTATTGAGAGGGTCTATATCCCCAAGGGTCCCCTTAATCCTACCTCCTAGAGCCAGCCATTTCGAATCTCAAAGCTCCAAAGCCTCGAAAGGTCCCAAGAAGCCTTCGCACGCACGGAGCGATAAGCCCTGCCTTGCCCCACTCTCTTAGCCGATCTCCAAAAGTCCGCCTGGGCTTACGTCAAGGATCATCGGTTCTGGGTTCCATGTAGGCCTTATTAGGGCTTAGGCTCCTTAAGGCTTAAGGCTGAGTGGCTTTAGGCTTCAGGGCCTGAGGGCTTGAAGTTCCGGCTGGTTGTTCCGGGCCCAACGGTCACGAGCAAGTTGAGACTTCAGAGTTTAGGCTGTGGTGCGCTGCCTTTGGAGCTTCGATCGCGGCTTCGATCTGCAGCAAACTGCAACTTCAATTGGAAACCGAACACACGATGCATAGTGCTGATTGT
Source organism: Symbiodinium sp. clade A Y106 (assembly GCA_003297005.1). NCBI lineage: Eukaryota > Dinophyceae > Suessiales > Symbiodiniaceae > Symbiodinium > Symbiodinium sp. clade A. The sequence continues at coordinate 263,040 of BGNK01000249.1, read as the reverse complement.
TACCTTTAGGTCATGGCCATGGAGAGAGTGAGCTCCCATTTTTATGGCAGCTACTGCACTCCGGGCATGCGATGGCAACAAGTCTCCTCGCGCTGGGCCGGGGTCTCAGTGCAAGTGTTTGTAATATACTTGTTCCATGAAGCCATAGCTAGCTACCCCGGATGGCCACACTGCCATCCATTGATTGCCCGTGCCAAGAAAGAGGAGTCGAGCTTCGGACTTGGGGGCGAAGACAGGGCTTGTGAATCAGGCTCGGGGCTTTGGTGGGTTAGGGTTGTGCATGTGGTTCAGCGCTTGCGGGGTTGGGGTGCTTACGTTTCACGGCTTGGCGGCTTCTCGGTAGGGTTGCAGCAGCTAGGTATCCAACGGCTGGAGGAGAACTGCACCGCACATTTAATCGCCTTGAGTTTGCAGAAGGCCTGTCAACTAGCTCGTACCTCGCATCTTGCCTCTGCTCTCTAGCAAAGCCTCAACTTGCGCAACGCACGAGGTGAAGGCGCAAACCCGGCGAGCCCATCGTAGCACCAGCCTCGAGGGTCCTGAAGCCCTGCACCGCACTGCCCTGAACCCTCAAAACCCAGACCGGAAAACAGCCAACTCCGTCCTACTTCGGCCCAACTATACCCCATTACTCCAAAGCTCGCAAAACCCGGATGCCCAAAACCCTGACAGGCTCAAGCACCCAACAAACAAGAAAAGCATCCCGAAACCCTAAACCCTAAACTCTAAACCCAAAACCCTAAACGCTTAAACCGTGTCAGGCAGGGCACAGCTCGGTGCCGGCCTGCGTGGCGGCCATCCTGGCATGTAAGGGATCAAAGATTCAGCGTGCGTTTTGGGGTTTAGCTTTAAAATTTTTGGGTTGCGGCCTTATTCCATCCTGACTTTGGGCTGGACGGCGTTTTAGGCTTTATGGTAGGAGCTTATAATGAGGGCACACTATATAACTTCGCGTCAGGCGGATTTCAGTGGCCTGGACCTTCTGTTTGCAGTATTGGCTTTTGCAACCCTTAAACCCTAAACCAACCCCAAACCCCAAGTCCTGCAACTGTGCCAGGGTTTGGAAGGGGGTTTGCAGTGTTAGGGGCACAGCGTGCGACGTCCTCTGCAGTACCAACCGCAGCAACAGTCCGGAAAATGTCTTATGTGCACTTTCAAAATCAGCATGGGATTTTTGGGGATAATATAATCTAGAGCTACTTTAAAGGGATACCATTCCCAACCACTCCGACCTCTACCCTCTGTGGTGCGACATTGACTAGCCGTGACTAGCGTTCTGCCACCCGCATGCCTGAAGACCGTAACGAAGACTGGTTGGCTTTGTACGAATATGAGGGAGCCAAACATCTCATGGATTTAGAACTGTCTGTCTAAAGCTTAGGATTGGCGCTCGAGTTCGCTGCGAAACCCTACGAATCTGAAATCGCAGCCTGTAGACGACGTGCGTGATGCCGAAGGAGACCGCGTCTACCAGCGCCTCTTCCACAGTTGCAGCCTCGGCAGAAACCGCCAAAAATGAGGGCCTTTATGATAAGAACAAGGGTTCGGTGTATGTTTGAGGAACCCGAAGAAATAGTATTACTAACTACTCAGACCCCTTTATGGTAGGTTTACAAAGGTTCGTGGTTATAGGACTTAAGCCTACAAGGTTGTGACCGAAGGGGCTTGCAGGGTTTAGGGTCAGGCCAGGCTTGGGATGTAAGGCTTGGATGACAAGATTTTCCTACATCCTACACTCTTGGACCCCAAAGGTTTAGATGACAGGATTTCTGTGCTTTGGTGCAAGTTGATGCTAAACACCCCGAAGCACACAAGGCCCGGAAAAGACCTATACTCCCGATGCGTCAGAACTCAAGTATTCTCATGCCCTGCAAGGACACCAGTAGGTTCAGGTTTTTCGGGTCTCAGGATTTAGAACGCTTAGGGCTTAGGGTGTGAGGCTCTAGGGCCGTAAAGCCGCGCTTAGGAATCGTGCGCTCGAAGAGTTACATCACCCAGGTAAACATTAACATCCTGGTGCAATGACCTGCCCGAGAGGGGGGGGGGGTTAAGATACGTAGATTTCTGACGGACCCTAAACTCCGAAACCCTAAGACCCAAAACGCCGAGTAGAACCTCTACAGAACCCCTACAAAACTGTCAAAACCTTACAAAACCCGGTGCAAAAATTGAAGAGTTGCAACAACTTGCGGCACAAAGCCCAAAAGAACCCCAAACCCTAAACCCTAAACCCCCCAAATCCTGAGAAGATCCTCCCAACCCAGGATCCCCAGCATCACCGACTTCCAGGGCAGATCTCACCTACACAGCGGCCCCACATGGGGTTTAGGGTTTTAGGGGTTTAGGGGTTTAGGGGTTTAGGGGTTTAGGGGTTTAGGGGTTTAGGGTTTAGGGTTTAGGGGTGTAGGGGTTTAGGATGGTTTAGGGTTTAGGGTTTTGCAAGTCTTAACCGGGTTTTTGGCAAAACAACTCTTCTGACTTCTAACTATTGCAATGCATGAAGTTTGTATGGGGCTTTTACAGGCATGGGGGGGCTTCTTTGAAGGGGTTCCAAGAGGTTAGGGGTTTAAGCAAGGTGTTGTAGAACGACATGAGGTTTTGGGTTTAGGGCTTTGGGTTCAAAGCCTGGGTTTCAGGTAAAGATACTGGGTTCTAAGAGACGAGGGATCGCTCTCTTACGGCTCAGGGATCCTGTTTCGAGTTAGCGAGGTACTGTATACAAGCGGAGAGACACAGAGAGAGCGAGAGAGGGCGAGATACCAAAGCATGGTGGTGCATCCCATCCAACTTCATAGCATTGCGGAGTGCCAGGACAACACGAGCCTTGAAACTACCAATGCCCCCGCCTCCGGTCCCCCCCCCCCGCAATCGGACAAAGGCACATGGATGTAATGGTCTCACTTCTCGGGGTCTTGTTGGCCGAAAGTGATGTGCTGCTGCGTATCGAAGCTCTTGTCAGTGTCTTGCATGTGGGAAGTTCTCAACGTTAGAGGGCTTTGCTTTGTTGGACCCCGACGAGGGCCACGGGCGATGGATAGTAAGACTTGTAACAGGTATTGGAAGGTTGTCCTTTGGGAATGTCGAGCGGAAGCTGAAAGAAGCAACCCTTGCAAATCCTAAACCCCGAACCCAAAACCCTGAACCCCAAGCTTTTCCCCTAAGCCTTAACCATAAGCCCTGAACCCTAACCCTAGACGCCTAAACCCTTAACCTTAAACCCTGAACCTCCGAACCCCAAGTCCTGGCCATCGCCTTTTCAGAGCAAGCCACCAGCTGCTGGAGTTGACCAAAGAACTCCTGAAACCTGGGTTTACGGTTCGGCGTGAGTACTGTGGGGGGGTGCATTTTTGCATAGAGGTGCATAACTGTGATTCATCGTCTTGACCTCTGCATAAGTGACCTCTGTTTACAGCACTCCCTTCGCGCAATGCACCGAGGGCTCCGCCGGCCGTCGCCATCCTTCATCGGAGCAGGCAGAGGCTTCTGGTGTGTTGCATGCTTTTCCATTTGAGGGTTTAGGGTTTTGGGGTTTAGGGTTTAGGGTCCTGGCAGTTTCGGAGTGGGTCGGGCAGACTGTAAGGATTTCAGAGCTTTTCGGGCTTCAGGAGCTTGAGGGCTTGAGGAACCTCAGGGTTGTTCGGAACTTGAGGGACTTTAGGAATTTTTTTTTACTGCTTTAGGGATTTTAGGGTTTGGGCTTGGAGAAGGCTGTCTCGGGAGCCTCCGGGCAGAAGCTGGGAAGCTCCGCAGCGGGGGCCATGAAGTTGGGTGCTCGGAAGCTCCTCAGAATAAAGGGGCCTTCTCACAATTAGAATAGGACTTGGGGAAAACATCTACTATAGTTAAAAACCTCAGAATGTAGAGGCTAGTATAGGGTTTGGGAGTACATTATACTTATACTGTCTAATTACTATACGTATAATAAGGAGCCCCCACGATAGTATAGGTAATTATTCAGGCCCCTATATTACCCTGAAGGGTTTAGGGCTTAGGGCCGCCATCACGATCCTTGTGCTAATTTCCAACTTTTTGGGGTTTGCTGCTGTCTAAACATCTTCGACGGTCGCGTAAAGAAGTCCAGCCTCAGGTTACTTGCTAGACTCTCCGAAATCCCGACCCCGAGATTCCCGAACCTAAACCCGCCGACACGCGAAACCCCAAACCACAACCTCCAAACTCCAAACACTACAACCCTACTTCCCAAAACCTACTAGTAAGACCTAAACCCTACGCCTCACTCTGTGCTGCCTGCGGGATCTTGGCCAGCAGCGCGCTAATCTGATCCTCCTGCCGCGGTTTTGCATCATCCTAAAACCACATCTGAGAAATCTCTGAGGGATTCGTCATCTGAGAGGCTCATGGTCATGGGTTTTGGAGTCCGGTTTAGTCTAGGTTTTTTCGGGCTAAGGTCTCTTCTCCTGGCGTTTAGGGTTGGGGATGGTTAGGGTTAGGGATGGTCGGGTTTAGTTTTTAGGGTTTAGGGTTTATTGGCTCTTCAGGATCCATATCAGACAGTCTGGCCTTCCGAAGTCCCACGAGCAGCCCATCATCCCTCCAGCATTCACTAAGAAGAACAGGCGGCTTTCAGGACATAGGGCATACTGCCTTGAAACTGGAGTCAAGCCGACGATTGATGCTGCTGCTCCTTTCTGACAGCCAGATTGTTCGTAGCGCGACTGCTTGCATCACACGCAACGCAACCCTATGCTGCTCAATAGCTCATGTAACCGCAGAAGGCCATCCAACACTGACTGCAGGACGGTGTGATCTTGTCTCCGCGCTCGGGATGCTCGGGTTTCGAGAAACTGACGCGTGCGCACGCGCCCTAGACCGTACAGCTGGACCCTAAATGCCGAGCCCCACACCCCGACCCCGGAGCCCTAAACCCTGAGACCTAGTCCCTGAACCTAACCCAGACCACTATTGTAGCACCGTTGCAGCGAGCTTTGTCTGTAGGTCTGCACTGGGCTGCAGGAGGTTTCAGGAAATACCCTAACTAAGCCCTAAACCCCAATAGGATTAAGAATTAGGGCTCTGGGCTGCGCTGATGCTTCGTCGACTGGCTGCTTCGGAGGCTGCAGAGGAAATAAAGAAGATTCAGCAACTAAATTACGAATTCTGGTCCTTGGGGCTCCTTGTTGTAAATTCTGATCCTTGGGGCTCCTTGTTGTAATTATACGAACTATGTACTCCCAAGCCCCTTTCTCAACTGTTCAGGCTTCTATACTAAGTCTCCTCATCCATGGCCATCAGCTCCTGCTGTTCCTCTGCCGACCTGCATGCGACCAGGTCTCCATGAAAGAAACGACCGCCAGTCTCGAAGCCCCATCCCTCTATCGGTAGCTTAGCTACCTCTCTCTTGCGCTGCTGAAACCTCGTCCCTCTATCTCTGCTTAACTATCTTTCTTTCGCCAGGGCTATGGTGCAGGGGCTTTACCTGCTTAACTATCTCTCTCTCTCTCTCTTCTCTCTCTGCTCGCTCTCTCTCTCTCTCTCTCTCTCTCTTGTTCCTCTCTCTCTTTCGCTGTTTGTCTCTATTGCCTCTCGCGTTTTGCTCTTTCCTCCTGAGGTGCCAGGGCCCCCACGTCTGGACCCCGAAGCCGGACAGGAGCCGTGCCTGGCGGAGGAGAGCTTAGAGGAGCCTCCTATGCCTCACAGAATATGGGAGTTTCCGAAAATGAGGGGTACCGTATTTAGGGGTCCTTATAATAAGGACCCTACTATTTAGGGTACTATATTAGGGTCCCCTATATTCGGAAACTCCCATATGCCCCACGAGAGGCCAAAGCCCCTAAACCCAAAGCTGCTCTCAACTTCCGCAACAGCGACCTCAGCCCTAAACCCTGAACCGTCTTGAAATCTCATACGCCTCCAGCCTCCACACTCCCAACGCGAGGAAAGCCGAGTTCCGAACACCCCAACCGAAACCTCAAATCTAAACCCTGAACCCTTGGCCCCAAACCCGAAACCTCAACGCCGTCAGCGCCAAGACCTCAGCCCTGCTAGTGGATGGCCTGTTTTGCCATCAGGATCCTAAACAAAACGCAAACAAAGTAGCCCAAAAGGATGATAATTAGAAAAGGGTTTTGGGCTCCTTTATTTATGGTATAAGTACATACAACAGGAACCGAAAGGAATAGTATTGGCAATGTAGCGGGCTTGATCTTGGTGTATCCTTGGTGTATATTACACTAAAACTGTAAAAAAAAAGAAACGAAGCCCAAAATAGGTATTGATACTTAATCAGGCCCCTAGACTAATTATGTAGGCTTCTATATTACGCGAGAGCAGGCTGAACGGTGTAGGCTCAGAAGGCCGACTGCAGAGTTTAGGGTTGAGGAGACCCCGAACTGGAACTGGCACACCCTAAACTCCTCAACTGGAGATCAGGGCTGTTTAGGTGGATTTAGAGGCTGGAAGGATTCATGGTTTAAGTAGGCCTAACTCCGAAACCCGAAACCCCTAACCGTCCCACATATCGCTGTACTATAATATGCCCCACTCCAGTCATTAAGCCCCCACGTTTAGAGCCCTATACCGGCTCTCGAGCTCCGCACTGCGGCTGCGATGACATGGCGCTTGTCGCTGCAGCTGGAGAGCGAGGAAGAAACCAACTGCAGAGTCGGCTGGAGCTTTGGGTTTAGGGTTTAGGGTTTAGGGCCCGATGAGCCCTAAATCCTACCCCTGTGGCCCTGGCTAAATTCCCCCCCCCTGTGCACAAAAGCCTCTGCCCGGAACGCTCCACCCTCCTAAGGGCCTAGACCCGTATCCCCTGAACCCTAAACCCCCGGGACTGAAGCCCAAACCTTCCGGCCCCCAGGTTTCCGACGTAGCTTCGGCTAGGGGAGGTAGGGGTGTAGGGCTTAGCTCCTTGTTGCAGTACTCAACTCAGGACTACATAGAACATCGGGAGCGAAGGTGCGCTTTCTTCGCCATCTGTGTCGGCGTATAAGAGGCTTATACGAGGCTTTGTAGAATGCAGGCCGCTGATTAATCAACAGCCTTTCTTCAAGGTCCTTCAGTTAGGGCTTCCGACTATCCTTATAAGACTTATGAAGGGAGAGGGGTTTTGAAGAGATGCCCCCAAGCACTGAACCCCAAAATCGAACAGCCTCGAAAGCCTCGAACCTTTGCACTCGAAACCCTCCAAGCGGTTCAGGAATCAGGGTTGCGGCTTTCGGGTCTAGATTTCATGAACACATGGTACTGCCACAATCGGCCTGAAAGTGGCGAGTTTCGAAGAAGTAGCCTGAAGTAGGATGTTGCATACACAGGTCGGCATCGGCGCCGTTCTTTTCAGGAGGAGGGAATGCAAAGGTTTGGAATTTCCAGCTTGATGGTTTCGACCGCTTCATTTGAGGAAACACACTGTTCTTGTGGGAACAAGGAAAGACAACGATCTGGCAGGAGGCTTTTAGGGACAATGTGGGATGTTGCTAAAGTCTTGATGAATGGAACCACCAGCTTTCAAAGGGCTATCTTCACAAATTACTAAAATGCCTGCTATCCTGACAGGTCTTGGGTAGCATTCAGGCGCAGATGCTGATTGATTCTAGAATCGTCCAGCCTGAATTTCATTGGGGGCCAAGCTTCGCAAAACTGAAAACGGTGGGAAAATGTTCTCCAAGGTTGTCTAAGGGCTTGGGGCTTGGATTCGTGGTGTTCCATTTTGGCGATGGCTTGGCACACACACACACACATGACACGCTGATCCACGAATATGATAATACGGCAGGTGTTTGCACAAGTACTAAGCTTCATTCCTTCCATGGCAGTCCCTGTAGTCCCCGGCTGTACACATGCAGCACGATAAACCCTAAAAGGCCCTAAACTCCTGCCCGGTAGTACACACGATGGCAACAGAGCATGACAAATTTCGATCTTTGCAGTCCACTGTGGAGTGCCTTGGTGCTTGCCAGCTGTCTCTCTCGCTCTCTCTCTCTCTCTCGCTCTCGCTCTCGCTCTCGCTCTCTCGCCCTCTCTCTCCCTTAAGGTAAGCTTGCACATCTTCGATTGGGGACGCCACCGGCCATATACTCTCTCATCAGCTGCAGCCGCTCCTGTGCTCAGGAAGATGGAAGGGTTCGTCGTACAAGTCTGAAGCACATAGCCATGTGAAAAGTCAGCTTCGGTCGTCTTTAGACTCTGGCTAAGATTCCACTCACAATGGCTCCGGTAAGGTCGGAGGGACCAATGGCTTGTTGTTCAGCGGGGGTGCATCATGCAGGTTTCTGGAGTTGGCACATCTCTAAACTCTGGTTCGGGTCCTCCCAAGGCACTTCCTCTTCGTCGTCAGCCATGGCTTCTTACCCGGCCGACAGAATTCGAATGCAGGGATAAGCTGGGGCCCAGGGAGCTCTAAGAGGGGGCCCCGGCCTCCGAAACGAGGCCTGGGCCCCTGGGCTTCGGGGTCAGCGCTTGGTTTAGAGGTTCGGGGCATCAAGGTCGAGGATGAGAAGTTGGGTTACCGTGGGGGAGCCGCCATCTAGTTCGTTTGTGAATCTGATGTGGCTGCAACTTCCAGGATCACTGACACTCTGTGAGCTACACTGCGTTTCGGGCCACATCTTTCTCGCTTGTCCTGTTCTTGCTGCTTAAGACTGCCCTGCTCCATAAACACTGCGGCTGACGGTTAAATCTGGTTGGCGGCTCGGACCGGCAAACTCGAATTCTTGCATCCCACAGCCACCCAAACCTAAAGCCTAGAATTGTAACCCTGCCGTCCTGCAGCCACCATAAGCCCTAAACCCTCCTAAAACCCAAACCGTACAACTCGGGTTCCCAGCAAATATGTACCTCTTCTACCACTTTAACCCTAAGCCCTAAGACCCCGAAACCCCTAAACTGCTCCACTCTGCGGACTGGGTCGCCTTTTGATTGCGGGTGTCGCGCTCGCTGCAGACGGGAATGGGCCCAAGAGCAATAAAAGATCGGGCCATCCTCCCGAACCCCTGGTCTGCCTGCCGAAAGCACAAACCCTGAGCCCTAAACCCTAAACCCAAAGCCCTGAACATGTGTGCAAGCAAGGTGGGGTTTGGGAGATTCGCCTGGACACTAGCTGAAGGACGCAAGGGTAAGAGCCGGCTCAGGCGGCGATGACGTGGAGAAGAGGATCCTCCAGCACTTAGGGGGGGACTTCAGGCTTAGGATTTAGGATGGCTAGGAATGGAGGATTCAAGGTTCGGGGTTCAGGGTCGGTGTGGGAAGGGCATGAAGAATGTGGGAAGGGCAAAGGGCTTATTGGGCTGCCGTACCACTGAAAGATAATGGGTGTAGGGTTTCTTTGAACCACAAAGCTGGGCTTCAGGGGCCTCGAGGATTACAACGGGGTTTGGGCGTGATGACCATACGATGACACTACCAAGTATTGAGGCTTCTATGTTGACTCATAAGTCATAAGGGAGTTTCCGAAAATAGGGGACCCTAATATAGTACCCCAAATAGTAGGATCCTTATTATAAGGTGCCCAAAATAAGGTACCCCCAAATTTTCGGAAACTCCCATAAGGGTCGGGGTCTCCTGTGAGTGAAGGCTGACAGCAATTCGAAATCCTAAACCGGCTCACTACATCCAACTAGTCCAAATCTATTTTTGGGGGGGCCTCGGCCCTGGCATCGCGTAAACACTGCGGCAACAGCAGCAGTGTTAATATCCGCGATGCGGTATACAAGGCTGCCAGACGTGGAAAGTCAGACCCGAAAATTGAAAAGGCCAGCCCCAAACCCTAAACCCTAAAAGCGGGTTTTTGGGGTTTAGGGCCCAGAGCTCCAACCAACAATCCCAAAACCCCAGGCTTCAAATCTCAAAGACCTGAATCAGCAAGCGACGCTACATGCAAAAAAAGGCAGAACCCAATGCCCTGGGACAAGGACTCTCTTCAGCCGAAACCCTATAACCCTATAAATCTTAAACCCCCCCAAAACATACCGGCCAAGCCCAAGGCCTCAATATTGCCGATACCATAGCTGCCAAGCGTCTTCCTCAGCGACGTTGATGTTAGGCTTCGAGCTTAGGATTTAAGCTTTTCGGCTTAAGGGTTTAAGCTCTTTGGGGCGTAGGGTTGTTCTTTCGGCCACTCGCCTCGGTCATCACTCCTGTAATGCTGAACTCACTCTGATGCCTAAATCCTGAACCTTGGATTGCGCCCAAACCCGAAATGCCCTAAACCTAGACGCGGCCACAATTGACCCACCCAAACAAGCCTTTATGCCGCTGCCCAAGTCACATTCCCAGCTTCAACTTCTTACTCGTTGGGAGGGCGGGGGGGGTGGGATGATAGCACACAATGTTTGCGCACTTCTTGTACCTTATCTAAGTCAATGCTGCTTGTTTTGCAGTCTTGCGTTTTCATGCGCTTGTTGTCTGGGAGCGGGGGCCTGCTGACAAGCCAGTTCACGTACCTGTTGTTCCCAAGTCTTAGCAGACGATGCGGACGCCACCTAGACAGTGTAGACTCAGTGCAACAATTNTGCTGACAAGCCAGTTCACGTACCTGTTGTTCCCAAGTCTTAGCAGACGATGCGGACGCCACCTAGACAGTGTAGACTCAGTGCAACAATTGCTTTCGTGGCTGTTGTCTAGGTGACAATATTTGATCAGAAAGTAAGCACTATATCAGACTATATCCTTCAATAGGAGATGCCTTGCAACTGCCGCACAGTGGCACGGTCGACAACATGTGGAGCATACTGCAAGACGTCATACGGCCCCTGACGGCGAGATTAAAGTCGACCCCGCNCTGCCGCACAGTGGCACGGTCGACAACATGTGGAGCATACTGCAAGACGTCATACGGCCCCTGACGGCGAGATTAAAGTCGACCCCGCCTTGGTAGAGTATTGTATGGGTTCTTTTTGTCATGGCATCTGAAGGAAACTTCCAGAGTTTGAAGCAGAAATTCGGAGCTTTCTAGAAAATCAAGGCTGAAAAAAGGTCCGCCCTAAGTTTGCAGGTCAATGAATGCTGGCATGCGCAGCGAAATCGGTAGGGCAGAAATGGCCGCGCCAGGCCCTAAACCCTACATCGTTGAGTTCCAAATCCTACCACCTTACATCTTACAGCTGATCTCCTAAACACAGAACTTTGGGTTTCGCTTAAAGCCCAAGATTTGGGGCAGCTTTGTGGGGCGGGTGCTTTGTATTCGACGTGTTGAGACAAGGCTGAGTCGGGATGAACGCCTCGTGTGCTGAGCCTGATGCGATCAGATTTTGCTCTCGCTCTTCGGGGCCGATAGGATCTTAGCTTTCGCTGGGTTCTTGAACGGTTCTAGGGTTTCGGGGTTGATGGCTATAGGTCTAGGATTTTGCTGCCAGCTGCCAGGTCCCGAGGTTTGAAGTTTGAGTATGGAGTTCAGGCTCTAATTCAACGCACGGTAGAACCCCAAGAGTTCGACATAGTCTTCTTCGGTACACTAAACGCACAACTCCCAGAAATCCCGGCCCCTGAACCCAAATCCCCTCAACCCGAAACTTTGATCCCTTTTCTTCTCTGCCGCTGCGAGATCATGACAGATCATGGCTAGGCTTGTGCTTTCTGATGGAGGCTTCCTTCAATTTCTCCGAGCACTTGGGGCTAGCCTGAGATATGGCAGCGTGAGGGTTCGCGGCATAGTGAGAGTCCAAGGAGGATAGGTTCAAGTGTGTGGCTTCAGGGCTTTTGGGTTCATGGGGGTGTTTGCAGAGGTTGATGATTCTTGGCTCTTGAACCGACTATTGTGTTTCGACCATGTTCTTATGAAGCCCCATATTAGGCATGTCGATTCACTCTCAGGCTCCGAACTTACGGCCAAAATGCACCCTACCGCGACTTCCCGAAATCGATGTATTCTGTATGCGTTGACACCTGTAATGTCACTAACCTCATGCTCGTAAAGTCTAGAAGAGAGAATCCCGGCGCTAATCACACAACTCTAAACCCTAAAATCCCCATCCAAAAATCCCTAAGGCGCAAAAGCCCCAAATCCCTAACTCCTGAAACCCTAAATAATTTCTCTGGTTGAGAGTTCAAGGTTTAGTGTTTTTGGCGCAGGCCTTTAACCGACATTCCCGTGTTTCAGGGCTTGAATTCCGGTCTCATTGGCGCTTGAATGGGTCTACACGGCTTTGAAGTCATTGAACCCAAGACTCTTAATGCCATGAGCCCAGCGAACACTGCTCTTCGTTGGCTTCCGCATCCCCGGATCTCAGAGCTCCGATTCGGAGGCCGAAAACCGAGGCGGGACGTTCCGGGAGCTCAGGGGTTCAGGGAAAAAAGGGGCGTACAGCGCTGACAGGGCTTGGTAGGTTTACAAGGTTTTAAAGAGCACCCCGGTGGAGAGTTCCCACAAGGGAACCCTCTAGCAGGAACTTAATCTTGTACAGTCTTGTACATATTGTGAATTGACGGCTGAAATGTGCTGTATGATGGTTTTATAGCTTAGTACGTGAAGATAAGTAACTTGATGATGGATGGAAGTGAACAACCGAAGGTTCGAAGACTCAACTCCACAAGTCAAGAATTAAACCCAAACCCAATCGGCCTCCACCAGTTTTTTCGAGCAAAAGACAGCCTGCATATTCACGGAGGTTCTCGAGTCATCCTGTGCGCAGGGCTTGCTGGTTGGACTCACGCACTCCCCCTCACATGTCCCTGCACAGGACATGTGAAGCGGAAGTTAAGGAGGAAAAAAGAGTCCTTCAAACACTTATCAGCAAGCACCATCTGTTGACACAACCTCGGGTCTACAGGTAGAGACAAAAGCCAGTCTCAGGCCACATTCCGAGCGCTCTCCTATACTAGAGCAATCTCTTTTAGAGATATTGAATGTCTGGCCACTGGCATCTCGATCATTTTCGAACCAATCTGAGAACACCTGCGAGTCGAAACAGGCAAACTTAGCAAGACCTGTCTATAAAAGCCCAATACAAGATTGGCGACCCTTCCTATTCTCAGATCACACTCGTTCCAGAAGGAAACTTGCAGTCCTTCCCTATACTCAAGTCTGTCTTTGCGGACCATTGGAGACTGTCCTACCACCGAGAATAATGATCCACGCAAGTAGTACAGCATACAGCGCAACTAACCACCATCCAGTCTGACCTACAGTCTCAACCGCAGAAGCTTCGGCCACAGTTCTGGACCCTTGTGCATGCAGATCTCCGATATTAGTTCCGATGGAACCTCCGTCTCTTCCAGAACCCAGGATACTATCGAGTCTAAGAGGATCCAAACTCCACAGGGATATGATACCGACAACTAAGGCACAAAACCCCCAACTTATCAACGAATATGTCCATACTGCAGTAGCAGCGCCGACATTGATGGAACTAGCATTTGCTGGCTCACATGGCGCCGAACCTTCAACACCTTGAAGTGCCGACCAGTCCCCAGAATTCAAAGCCTGAACAACCTCAGATACCGCCCGAAAACTCCAACCTGGCAATGGTACCCTACCTACGTCATCAGCATAGTAAACTAGAAAACCCTCTTCCTCGGCCTCATATTTTATGGGCTGGACAGATGCAGAAGCTTGAGAAACATTCATTGAGCCGTCATACAGCTCACCATCAAGCTGTCCGCTGAAACTCAGTACACTCTCATCCCCTGTATCCTCATCCGGCCACATCTCTTCCCTTTGCGGAAATACTCTTGTTCCACACGGCGCCAGATCAGCACTTCCGCTACTTCCCCCCACTTGTACATTAAGCCTAGAAACCAGCGCAGAAACCTCATTACCGCCAAAGCTGCTCCCAGACCCCTGACACCCAAGTATGAACTCCTGCACCAACTCGAACCATTGAGGACCCTCGTAGGCTAAACCATCAGGCCCCAACCTCAGAACATCGGCAGTGGCACCTACAATGCCTACTCGCAATGCCGTGGATGCCCTCAAAAGGTGCACATATTCGGGTGCCCTGCTTCCAAGGAAGCCGAGTAGAACTTCAGAATGAGTGCCCAAAATGACTATTAGAAAATGCCTAGGACAAACAACCCCAACAATTGGAAAAACCGACTCATCTTCCTCTCCAAACAAATCCTCATAGCAACCTACAGAATCCCCAAGCTGCGCATTCAAATCCGCATCTGAGCTGCTGCTCCCTCCTTCCAGAATCGGCTGCGCTTCAGACGATGACTCACTGCCGCTNTGCCGCTGCTCAAGGAAACAGTTTGCGCATTAGGTACAACCCTTGTGCTGCTGCTCCCCCCATCCTGAACTCGCTGCGCTTCAGAAGCTAATCCACTGCCGCTGCTCCCCCCATCCAGGGGAGTCTGCGCATTCGGATCGCTTCCGCTGCCGCTGCTCAATTCAAGCTGGGAAGACTGCGCAATCAACGGGTCGCCACTGCTGCAATCATGTGTCGAGTGTACCGAAACGGGAACCCACTGATACCTATCCCCTACAAGAACACACCTGAACGTTACCTCACCTCGAATACCACTAACGCAACCTAGAGTAGTACCAGTGTCTCTCAACCAATTCATGATCGCTAAGACAGCATGCTTCCGAAACCCTCGGGCAACACTTCGAAGATATCCCCACGAGGCAACTTGATGCCCCAGGCATGCTAAAAGCACATCTCCCTGTTGCTCAAACAGTACCCAGAGATAATGAGTCCCTATACCCGGTACAAACTTAACGTAGGGGAACCTAAAGCCCTGGTTGGAATCACACTCATCTAGCTCAATGTTGTCACCAACTCTTGATTCATGCAACGGTTGCATGGTTTCTCCACCCTGAGGTCCTATGTTCAAGGGTTCATTACTGGAACTGCTCCCCCCAACCTGAAAATTCGATCCCGAAGGTAAGCCACCAGTATCAACATCACCAATCCCAGAATACCACTCTGGCAAAGGGCCATACCGTTGCTGCATACTTGGTACATCAACGATATCCCCCTTAAGTAACTGTTTTCTTAACCGAACCCGCTGTATGAACGTCAACCCTGTATACTTCTCCCTAGCTATCAACGCTTCCTCAGCTCTACGCATTTGTTCCTCATCCTCTTCCTCCTCTTCTTCAGCTGAAGACAAGGAATTATGCCCAGAAACCTCTCCTGCAAAACCAGATACCCCGGAATGGCCCTGAAGAAGGTTCGCTGTTGCACCTGGAATTGGGTCGACGCCTACAGGTTCAGAAGGTCCAACAAAGGAAAGACTCCTATCAGGGTCGAGACACAACTCACTACGTTTTCCATACAGCCGAAATAGACACCACCAGCCTCCTATCACCAGACACAGCCCTGTAACCAGCCAACCAAACCACCATTCGACTACAGTCCACATCTCTCCAGCAACCCTGAACGGCTGTCCCTCCACGCTAACCGAACTTAGACCAAACCCAACAACTACTGCTCTGCCATTCGCAGATATGAAGTGCCCTTCAACTGGGGGTAAAACAGCCAGAATCGCAAGCCCAGCAAGCAACTCTGGTGGAATCCTCGCAATCAAATCCGCACTCACAAACAAGCGACTCAGCACTCTAGCAGGATTATCAGGGGTCACAGCTCTCGACGGCCTGATGGACAACATATCCAGCAGCTGGAAGATTCTTGGACGCGCAAGTGGTTTCGTTGCAAGATCTGCAAGCTGTATTTCTCCAGGAACATACGTAACAACGAGAGAACCCACATCGATTCGCTCACATCCAGCGGCGGCTCTCATACGAAGATGGCGATTGCGCCAACCGAGACTCCCAACGCCAAAGGAACGCACTGCCGCCTGGTTGTCGCATAAGCCGGAAACTATCATGTCGTCAGAGATACACTCCTCAATGATAGCACCGACGGATTCGGCGGCGACGAGACCAGTAGTGACAGCGACTAACTCACTTTCTGCCGATGACAATGTTACGAAAGGTTGCCGCGTCGACTCCCAGCATAACAAGGAGCCGAGCCAGAGGATCACAATCGCTTGGCAGGAACGCCCCCCGTCTGGGGCGTGTGAAGCGTCAGTAAAAAGCTCAAGAGTATTCAACGTACGCGGAACGGGCGTGTCAAGCAATCTGTCCCCGCTAGGACGTCTGTATTCTATCCATAGATCAGCTGTTCCATAGAGATATTGTAGAACTTGGCGACCNAGCTCAAGAGTATTCAACGTACGCGGAACGGGCGTGTCAAGCAATCTGTCCCCGCTAGGACGTCTGTATTCTATCCATAGATCAGCTGTTCCATAGAGATATTGTAGAACTTGGCGACCAGCTTTAATCACAATGCTAGGCGATCTCACCGCGAACTGGCCAAGCTTACTGACTGCGAAGGCGATATCCGGACGAGTTTTCGTCGACGCCCAGAGTAACGCCCCAGTCAACGCCTGGGCTTCCCTTATAGTTTCCAGCTTCGCATCGTGCTCAATCTCAGGTTCGCTCCAGGCATTCATAGGTGACGACGCGGAGCAGTGAATGTCATATCTGGTGAAAAGCTCATTCAAGTATTTATACTGTGAGATACGATACCCACCACCACTCAAAGCTTGAATTTCAAGGCCACAAAAGGTTGTAGAGGAATCCTCCTTAATCCACTCCGGATCAGATAACTTCCACAGCTTCTGTATCTCGTCGAAAAGAGCACTGAGGATCGGCGATACAGCAAAACCCAAAAGATCATCGACG
>BGNK01000249.1:220168-246258 GCA_003297005.1 Symbiodinium sp. clade A Y106 | reverse complement strand
CCACTTGCATACAGGTTGTTGGAATCAGGAGAGCCAGTGGGTACATAATTCCCACACGCAACACACCTGAATCGACGCTTTCCAATTCCAGCCTTCCTTGTCAGAACGGCCTTACCCGGAACCTGTACCACTCTTTTTCCTTCTTTAATCAACTCCTCAATATCATCAGTGACGATGCGAAGAACTGCCTGATTTGTCTGTTCTAATGAAGTAACCTCCTCAAGAGCTGAAGGGACCCATAAAGCCAATTCCTTTCTCGCCTCTGCTATACTCACTGTACGCGTCTGTAAAAAGACCTCTGCAGCGCAAGCAGGCTCATCTGGGCACAAGGCAACATCCCTACTGAGGGACTTCACTATACAAGACTCACCAGCAACATAATCATCCCATAAAAGACCNGCAGCGCAAGCAGGCTCATCTGGGCACAAGGCAACATCCCTACTGAGGGACTTCACTATACAAGACTCACCAGCAACATAATCATCCCATAAAAGACCCTCATACCAGTCCCTTTCATTTTCGGCAACCACAAGTTGTCCAATGAGCACTCCCACATCAGTGCAAGCGCTATGTGCATTACTAATCTCTTGCGTGAGAGTTCGGCACAAACGCGCCGATGACTCATGAAGAAACACTACATTGCCCAGCCAGTCCTTATCAAGAACCTCACGAGGACAGTCTATCTCCCACAGGACATCGTTGTTAAATTCATCATCACTATCGCCTGACAATAAGTAGTCATCACTATCAGCTATGGACACGTCTCCAGATTCGAAGCTTGAAACCGGGAAGCCACATCCCTCAAGAGAGATCACACTACGACACACTATTCCGTCAGAAGCAGGCTCCAAACCATCTAGCCTAAAACCCAGATCCCTTAACTCCTCACTATACTCATCAATACAAGTTAGGGCTCCATTCGGAACATAAGCCGCAATGACCCAGCGATCTTTACCACACCAAGGCTCTGCAGAATGCCATCTCAACCCATCAAACTTATAAGGTCTATCATGAATGTCCTGGACAAACCCAGCCCTGGTCTCACCCGTCGGTAAAACCCGAACCACAGGACCTTGATCCCCGACATCTTCTATCCAAAGACCTCCACCCTTAAAGTCACCTAGGGCTATCACCCATACTGGTACGGATCGTTCGTTTCGGGCATCCCTATGCAATGGAGCATTGGCATTGTACGACACATAAAGGGTAGTATACTGAGAGTCCAAACCCTGTCCCTGAACAAACTTATTCAAGAACCGAACAAGGTCAGTATTCTCCCTTGCAAATCTTGAAACCCCTTTGAAACCTCCCTGACTATACAGTCCAGCAGTTGCACATCTTCCACACTTGCCCATAATCTTTCGATTTGGCCGTGGCAACCTATCAACAANCCTTGCAAATCTTGAAACCCCTTTGAAACCTCCCTGACTATACAGTCCAGCAGTTGCACATCTTCCACACTTGCCCATAATCTTTCGATTTGGCCGTGGCAACCTATCAACAACCGCCCTAAGGACCTCTAAAACCTCCGAAGTCCCAACCGAACCCAAGGAGATCACCCGGTCTGATATTCCACCCCATACCCTATCCAGGACCTTAATTCCTGCACCGGTATCCTCAGCAAATCCGCTATCGGAATTGACACCAAGCTGAAAAGTTTCAGCGTCGGAACCAGACGAGTCTTCAGTCATAGTCCAAACAATGGGTACCTCGCCAGTTACCTCGGAATCTTCAAAAAAACCTGGAAACAAACCGGTAGGGCACTCCCCCCCAGGTGACAACCTGGACCTTCTCGAGCGGCCAAGCCGCCAATTCTGGATCGCAGTAACTGTTCTGACCGCAAAAGTAGGCGGGCCTTTGTCTTTAAATCGGAACCGAGGCTTAGGAGGAGGAGGAGGAGAAACAAGGGGATACACAGTATTGGTCAAATGCACTTTACGTCCACCCTTCTTTTCTGTTGTCATAACAAGATGACCGCCCGCGCAATCAGGAGCAGCCCCCACATAAGTAGCCTCAAAAGTACGCGGCTCCCAATGCTTCTTATGACCAGTCTTCAGCCGCTTCCTAGCATGTAGCTTAGTGCCAAACTGTATCAAAGCCGGTTGGGGAAGATGAAGCTGCTCACAAAGTTGCACGAAATTGCGCCGCGAGGCATGCATGACGGCTAAAGGCCAACATCCGGTAGGAAGATCAGCTGCTCTTAAGAGCTTCCTAGCATCCTGTTTCAAGTGCTTCACAGCTATCTCAGCCTTGTTCCCTGCCGGATCTTCTCCGGAGGTGGACTCCGGATGTATTCCTTTATGCCGAAACCAGCCAATGAGAGCATGGCTCCGCAACTCCTTCGCTCGATCGGAGAAATACTTGTGGATAGGAAAGCCGGCGGTTTCTAAACGGTTAACCAGGGCCTGAACCTGAGCCATCACCTCAGCCCGTCTCTTGGACTTCAAAGGTATGCCCATAAACAGCGTCCTAGTCTTCACCTTCCCACCTACACCACCGGTACCTTCCCCAGGAAGCTCATCACCAGGTTGCGTACCCGGCACGGCAAACGAAGTACTCGGATCAAGAGGTTCGACAGCAGGGAACACCTTGTCCTTTACACGCCTAAACAAAGCCTTGACACCTAACCCACCTAAAACCTCTTGACAAAGCTCTTCGTCTTCAGCATGCAAACTCTCGCCGTCACCAGCAAGAGCAGGACCAGAGCGCACCGCACTCCCAGTTTCACCCTCTATCTCAGAAGGTTCATACTCTTCGAGCTCCCCTTCTACCGGACTTACATCCTTAGAAAATTCAGGTCTAATCTCAACAGGCTCAACCGGTACCGAATAGGCTGCGGCTAGGAAGTAACGATAGCCTCTACCCCTGTCCCTGCCACTAGCAACCGGATCAAACCCTAGACCATCCTGAAAGGGCCCAGCAATATCACACGACAAGGAATACACACTGGTGACGGAGGACCTCCAATGACTCCTTTGCCTTCCTTGGGCTTGAATACACACCGGACAACCCTTACGAAACGGTATATGATCATTACCAACATGTCGCTTCATCAACTCCTCCTCGGTAAGCTTAGCTAAGAGAAGCCGCCTTGCAGCAACCTCGTCGGTATGATGCCTCTCATGCTTCCAATGGTTCCAACACCCAAGAACCTTAAACACCAGCTCAGGACTCCATTCCCCGAAAACCGGCCGACCCTTGAACTCACTCAGTCCATTCCAAACTTCAAGCCCTTCCAAGCTCTCAAAGAAGTACCACGAAGTTGTAACCAAACCCTCTGACACCGCGAGCCCATCAGACTTGCTTTTGTACCGAACTCCATACCAGTCGTAAACCTCCTTCCACACTTCGGCCCCTTTAAAACCCAGGCATCCTGGCTCACTTTCGGCTGTCGCCTCCCACTTACATGGAGGACCCAAGACTAGGAAAACCGAGAAACCCTTAACAAAGTTCCCCTCGCTGATACCACCAGCCCTTCCTAGCTGAAGCTTAACAGCAGCCCTATCCAAAGCCCATTGGACCAAAGCTTCAGGATCTACAATGTCAGACGGGGGAACATCATCTTCATCAAACTCGGTAGGCTTATCCCGATCAGGACCTTTGTTGTTCTGAGCCCTAAGGTCCGATGCAGCCTGAGCAACCGCAAACACAGCTAACTGTCTAAGCCATCCTATGTCCTCGGATGTCAGAGCCCCCTGTGCCTCCGACTCACCCGAAGCAGTGAGACAACTCAACGACTGCCCTGAAGTGCTACTTACTACACCTCCTACCACTCCAGAGGAAGCCCACTTAAGCACCAGGCCAAAAACCGAATCACTCATAATATCCGAACCAAACCTCTTATCTACATCTACCACGCGCCCTGGACCCTTCCACTTAGAACCCGAAGAAGAGAACCGCAGCAGCACACCACCGGCGTCCTCCCGCTCAACCGATCTTCGGAACCGACGGTTCCAAGGGCGTTCGGTCTGGCAGATATTAACAACTTCGCTCGGCAGGGCCTGGCTCACATCTGAGTCAGAGAGTCCAGGAAACATGACTCGAAGGAACACTTGCAAGTCACCACGGCCTATTGAACCCTGTATCCTTAGCCGTTCGCACATCCAACCCCGAACGTTACCAGGACCCACATCATCCGGTAATGGAGAAAGTTTGGAGCACCTAGCCACAACAGACTTAGCCCTTCTCGCCTCATAGTAGCCCAACAACTCCAAACCAACCTCCCTCGGTATCAAAGGACAACCCTTACGTACTTGAACCTCAAGGGTACCTTTTGTCGGATGCCTCACACAACAGCTCTTCCTCTTCCAGGTAATGGCATAGCCTAACTCAGCTAGATATCCGGCCGGAACAATCACCTGACACGGACCATCGGTCAACAGAGTCCCGTAATCATTAATACGTAGTTGGGTTGTACCTGAAGCCAGATCTACATGGATAGCTCGCGACCCTTGAAGCTCCTCGTCAGACACCGCAGGTCTAAGCCCATTAGTCGCCCCAGAGTCTATCAGCGCAAACCGGTTATCTGATGGAGAAGCTACCGCACTCAAAAGCCAAGACTGGTCTATGCCATGCAAATCAAGCTCCGAAGACCTCACCTTCAAACCCTTTACCGCCGTGCCCTTATTCAAGAGCTTCGCCGCTTCAGCCAGGAGAGCATTGCGATCAGCAGACGACACCGATGAGGTACTAGCCCCTTCTGGAGTCCCACTCAAGGAGCCCGCAGTAGCCCCACTATCTTCGGTAATCCCTTTCGCCTGAGCTCCAGCCTTAGCCTTCGCCTTAGGTTCACCCTTCCTAGACTGACCAGCTCCCGCTTTCGGTGAGGCACCTTCAGAGGAATCTCCAGAGGCCACTTGNTCCAGCCTTAGCCTTCGCCTTAGGTTCACCCTTCCTAGACTGACCAGCTCCCGCTTTCGGTGAGGCACCTTCAGAGGAATCTCCAGAGGCCACTTGCCGATTCTCAGCCGCTACTAGAGTGCAATCCGGTCTATAATGCCCTTTCTGACCACAAGCCAAACAACGACCCTGTTTCCTAGCAGCGCCCCGGTCATGACGGAAATGACAGGAATCCCCAAATCTACAACCCGTGGCGTCTGAGAACTTGGTGCAAGGTTGCGAACCGCCAGCTCCATCTCCCTTGCCCTTTCCCTTTCCTTTGTTGTCCCCTTCCCCTACCCGTGCCACAGAAACACCAGATGGAGGAGGAGGCGGAACCGGAGGCACAGTAGGAGCCTTAGCACTAGGCGGTTCAGCTTTAGCTGTCGCAGCCGCTGCCCTAGCCCGCTTATCCGGGTTCTCTACAGTCATAGCCATGGACTCGCACTCAGCCTGAATAAGCCTCACTAGTTGAATAACCCCTGAAACCGACGGGTTGTAGTCGATAGAGCTTTTATGTCTAAACGCGCTTATGCGAAAGGCTACCATTGGCTGTAGGTTCAAAAGAGAACTTGTAGCTGCGTCAATGCCCTTCAAGAGCAAGCTTGGATCAGGTAAAGTGGCCTGCACCTCCCTTGCCCGAATAAGGTCCTGTTGCCATCTCCGCAAACAAACAATAGCATCTTTATAAGACTTGCACGATTCCGGTTGTACCAACCTCGAAAGGAGATAACCGCGTTCCATAGAGCCACCAGGTTGATAGACGCAGAGGATACGATAAAGTATAGAAGCACTAGTCATCCAACGGTTGGTAATCAATTCGTCCTTGAAACTAGGAGGCACGCACGACAAAAGCAACGACACCGCCCGAGATTCCACCCGCTGGTACTTGTACATGTCGTAACTTGCCACCACCGTAGACGGATCCAAAGCTAGCCTCTCAAGTGGATCACAGCTACTAGCCAGCGCTGATAGCTGGCATTAGGCGCACCCTCAACTGACTCGAACCAAACCGAAGCACATCTGCAGACAACCCCGCAAAGACCTGACACGTCTGAGCCAGCCAGTTACCACAAGTGACAGCACTTGTTGCAAGATCAGCAGCAGCAAGCTTGGGTAAATCCACTATGTACTTTGCAGGTTCCTCTGGAGCCCCACCAACATAGCCCTGACTAGCCACGTTACCAGCCCTTACTGGATACCCAACCTGAGCCTGAGATTGGCCCAAACCAAAAGGCAACGGCCCCTGCTCCAAATACCCAGGCTGAGCTGGAGGATTAACGCCCAAACCGGAAGTCCCTGATCCACCCCACACTTGAGCACCCCCTGCTGGCAACTGTCCTTGGCAACATCCTGCTCCCATATGCCCCCCACGAGGAGAGGTAGGAGGTGGGCCCGGCGGTGGTCTGATGACGGTACCCCCTGGAGAAACTGGGTAACCACTAGCATCAAAACCCTCACCTTCACCTCGAACCCCGGACCTAGGAGTCAGAAACCCTGAGCCTGAAGGATTGTCACCGCTCACACCGGAATCCTGTATCGACTGCCGGAACTGCCTAAACGACTGAGCCCTTGGTACATCACCGTGCTCCCGATCTAACACCCTGAAATCCGGAAGAGGAGGCGGAACAATAGCCCCTGAATTAGCTCTAGGTACACCGGGACCTCTTCGACTAGCCCCCTGATCAACATGCCCAAAATGCCCAGTTGGCGGCATCCGCCCAAACGGTTGAGACCATCCCGAACCTCCAGCCGCTACCAACTGCAACTCACTGAGAACACGTGGATCACCATTCCCTACGAACTCTTCAAGCCGCTGTACACTCCCAACTCCAGTTGGATCGGAACCAATCAAAAAGCTCGAACGGGGATCAAAAGAAGCAGGCGAAGCAACAGGAGCCTCTTGCGTATTTCTAGTAGCCCCACTATGCCAACTAGACCGCTCCACCTGATCCAGTCTACTCCTAAGCAACCTATTCTCCTCTATCACTTGTAGTAACAAGGATTCAATCTTATTAGGACCTCCCGCTGCATCAGGCACAAGCTCCCGTTGATCCTCCGGACCTGGCCGCTCCGAAAAGCTCAGAACACCTTGATCATCCCCGTCCGCAGAAGTAGACATCACTTCCCGAACGCGGTCTTTCGTTGAGCCCAGTTCTTCCTGATTGGATAGAGGTTCCGGAGATCCTCTGGAAGTTCCAGCGTCCCCCGCCGTCACAGATCCCATGTCCTTTGAACCAGTCGCAGATCCCTCTGTATATTCAATTCTCGCAACCCTCGGAACACCAGGCTGAGCCCCCGAACCATAGTCAGGCTCATCATGCCGCCCAGATAAACTTCGGTCCCCAAGAGCAGCTTCGCTCACATCCAACATTCGTTTCGCGTCGTCATCTAATGTGGTAGGCCGACTCCTGGCCAGCGCTACCTCCGCCTGAATACGCTCGGAATGAAAAGGGTGAGCTGTGGGCACCGGTTGCGCCGCCCCCGCGGTGGGCGTAATAACTGCTGTGCCCTGCTCCAAAGTCCCAGGCGAAGATTCGCCCATTGCAATGACTCCAGGTGGCGAACTGCCCCCCATAATTCCTTGACCCAAGGCTGCCTCATATTCCTGATCTGCTGCCAGTCTACCCCAGTCAGGGTCACCTTGTGCAGAAGGTCTTCTCTGACGAAACATTGGATCCATGGCACGGCACAAGACGCTCCTACACTAGGAGAGTACCGAGTGCTTACCGGTTGATCTAGAGCCCTTACAGAGCTATAAGGTACGGCTGATAACCTACGTGAAGATAAGTAACTTGATGATGGATGGAAGTGAACAACCGAAGGTTCGAAGACTCAACTCCACAAGTCAAGAATTAAACCCAAACCCAGTCGGCCTCCACCAGTTTTTTCGAGCAAAAGACAGCCTGCATATTCACGGAGGTTCTCGAGTCATCCTGTGCGCAGGGCTTGCTGGTTGGACTCACGCACTTAGGGCTTAGTAGCTATTCGTGAAGGTTGCCAATTTTTCAGATCGGGTTTCCAACGTTTCGGATAAAAACGACCCCCTTAACCAAGACCCTCAATGGCACTCTTAGGCATACTTAAAACCACAAACCCTAAACCCGCAACCCCTATCATGGCCTCTACGAGCCTACATGCATAACACCCTCAGAAGTGTCAAGTTGAACGTTTTGTGTGCATTAGTCTTCAATCGCCCCAACGACCTGCTTTTCCAGGGATACATAAGGAAATATGATACAGAGGCGGCATTTGTGGGATTACAGGTATTTTGGCACCTGAAAGTTTCGGGTTTGACGGGGATGCTTTCAAGATGTACCAGTGGGTCATGTGGGTCCCACATCCTCCCACATCCCGGAGCTTCCAGACGGAAAACTTCATCTACGAGGAGAGCATGTGGGCTTAAACGCCTGGAGCTTCATGGTTTCGGTCTCAGGGTTCAGGGTTGAGGGTTTAGGGTTTAGGGGTTTAGGGTTTGTTGTTTAGGGTTTAGGATTTAGGGGTTTGGGGTTTAGGGTTTAGGGGTTCGGGGTTTAGGGTTTAGGGGGATTTGTGGGCTTAACGCTTACACCCCAATGGAATGAATTTCTGCAAATCGCATGCGGTCCCACAACAAACGTGTGCACGAACCCGGCCTTTGGCAGACACATCACAGACTGAAACTTCCAACAACCCTGCCCCTGGCTCTTACTCGAATGTTGCCTCTTGAAAGGTGTGCAGCTGCTGGAGCCAATCCGATCAGCCCCTCGGAATCTCGCTCAGGAAATCCAGAGAGCACCAGGTGGGGTTTCTGGCCTATGTAAACCCCACCAAAAACACGCCAGACCCTAAACCAATCCCCAGACGGTAAAACCAGCATTTTGTGCTAATCCGTCTGTAAGTTGACCCGGCCGAGTTTAGATAGCATGAAACCCTCACCTTGAAGCTTTCCGGGTTGAGGCTTGAAGGTTATGGGCCTTGCCTTGAACACCAAATGATTCTGATGCACAGGTCGGCCCTGCAGATACACCCCAAACCTGAAAGAATCCTGCGGCCTACACACACACACAACTTGCAACAGCAACCCGACAACTTAAGCACAAATCCTTAATTTAGAGTCCAATCTGCACAATGTGGTGACCTAGCTTGAAAGTATGAGCCCACTCGCTTTCCCATTGATGCAGTGGCACCTGTCGCGTCCGCATTCGCGGCAAACGCACAAGGTCGCAAATGGAGCGTCCGACGAGGTTGGAGTGCGAACACAAAGCACACAACAAAGCGCTCTCCAAGGAGCAGGGGATTGAAATGACCTGTTTGTCCGACCCCGGGCTTGCCG
This sequence comes from Symbiodinium sp. clade A Y106, assembly GCA_003297005.1. Classification (NCBI taxonomy): domain Eukaryota; class Dinophyceae; order Suessiales; family Symbiodiniaceae; genus Symbiodinium; species Symbiodinium sp. clade A. Next base: position 237,065 of record BGNK01000249.1, on the reverse strand, counting down.
GTTTCGATGGCTTGATTCATTTCAGGGCTTCATATGGACTCACTGCACTCAACCTCGACAGGAGCACCTTCCCATGCCCGGAAACCCTCATAAACCCTTCATTACAAAACTTGCATTACGAAACCTTAAACCAAAAAGCTTCAAGACCCCAACCCCAAATACGCTGACCACCATGCAGCCCGAAAGGCAAATTGCTGGGCCCTAAGCCCTAAGCCCTAAAGCAGGACACTAAACTGCCCGAAACTGTATCGAATTCGTCAAGGGGAAACCTGGACAAAGGCATGTTCTTCACCTAAAGGCCACATCTCGGCGAGGGCTTAAGGTTCCAAACCCCCGATTCTACGAACAGTCCTGGCAAACCTAACCACAAACCCAAAGACCTTACCTAAACCCTAAAACACCCGAAACCGTAGGCCCGAATTCAAAAAGAAAGCAAAAATGTCTTTAAACCTCAACCTCAGAAGCCCCAAACAAGATTGGGTGTCAGAGAAGTAAGCTGTAGGGCGCGGGTCTACTTCTCTGCAGGCTTCCGGCTTTTGCGTCGGGGTTTCGGGCTCGCCCTGTAGCCCACAACGGCTGGATGTTCTGGGTTCCTTCTGTATGCTTTCCTTGTAAAAGTCCGGATGCATGATTTAATGGTGCACATTAAGGGCTTTAAATGGCTTTATCAGTGTTTCAGAAAGGTGTGGTAGGGGCGACTTAACCTGACATGCCAAATCCCCAAACCCCAAGCCTCCCAAACTCTGCAACCTTTTACTGAATCCCTCACAACACATCTTGAAACACGTCACTCCATATCCAAAACCCTTAAGGGCTTCTGTTAGTTATTGGGCGTTCTGCTCACTGGCTTTGATCTCGCCGTCGAGGGCACTCCTTTTGCAGGTCCAGCTTGGCGTTTCGCGTGTAGGGTGTACGGCGGTGTACGTTTTAGGGCTCATGGTAGAGGGTGAAAGTTGTTTCCAGGGTTTGTGGGGGCGTGTTGGGGCTCATGGTTTCCGGTGTTGGGGGCTCAGCCTCCAGGATTCGGATTGCGGGCCGTGGCTTCTACCTTCAAGCTTGGAAGACCTCTTGATCTTTATACTTAGAGTATATTTACAAGTGTCTTGTGGAGTTCTTACAGGTATTAACGGCATCGTTTTGTTCGGTCTCATGAGTTGCTTGAAGGCTACAGGTGCTTGTGTGGTCCTTCGTGGTGTCTTTGGATCTGCAGACCTCCAGTCCAGAGTCCATAAAACCAAATGAACTGTAAAGTATTTTGGGGCTCCAATCCCTCAAAGGGGATTACAGGTGACTGTACCAAATATCAGGCCCATCCCCCATACTACGAAACCCAGGGAATGGCTCTGCTCCTAAACATTAAACCCCGAAGCCCACTGTAAACCTAAACTCGGGGCGCTTGTGGAAGCCCTTCGAAGCCTGCGCGACACAATCAAGTGCCTTGCGAAAGGCAACCCTATGGGCTTCAGACCCAAGATACCAAAGCCCTGCAAAAGACTTTAACAAAAACCCAACAAACAGCCTTCAGTACCTATTGCACCCCCTAAGAACAGCAGCAGACCCCGAAGGGGCGCCCCCCTCCACGCGCCTGTAGCGAGTGTAGTCACGGACGACGGTCACGGAGTCGTGGTAGCTCTCCTGGTCGATTGCGAAGGCTCGTGTTAAGGCCCACAAGGTTCAGAGTGTATGGTAGAGGGTATATGGGGTCAAGCTCGGGGGCTTCCAGTCTGGGGCAATGGGAAATCGTAGCACATGAGAATCAGGGCTCCTGGCTGACGAGCGTCGCCGTTAAACCCCTAAACCCTGAACCCGAGGATCCAAGACAGGTTTAGGCCTGGATCTGGGGTTGAGGGTTGGGCCGGTGCTCTGGCAGAGAGCCTGGGGCACAATCCCATGTCACCTTCAAAACAAACTCGCATAAAGAAAACAGCTGGGATGTGTGCTCTGGTATAGCTATATATGGGGACTATTAGCAGACACTATGAGCGCTTATGCAAAACCGTGGGCACCCCACCCCGCCCAATAGCACCATCTTGGAGTTTAGTCGGTTTTTGGCGCGTAGGTTGTTGGCTCAGGGTTTGGAGTTCTGAGTCTCCATGGCACACAAACAAGCCTCAAGCACATCTTACAAGACCCGTTACGAAGAAAAACACAGCAAACACGTCAGCGGCTGAGAAGTGCGTTACTGGGGTCCCTCGAGACAGCAACCCCCTGAACCCACCCCAGCCACCATGCTCAGTCCACGTGAAAAGAGCGATCCTTCTGCATAGCGTCAATGGCCGCTTGCACCTCGTCCTCCTCCCGGGTTCCTGCCAGTGCTCCGAGTCTGCACTTCCCGCCTATTATCCCCCAAAGCCCTAAATCCCTGCACTGCTAAACCCCCCAAACCCCCAAAAAAACCCAAGCTCCAAAACCCCTAAACCACTACAGCCCGAAACCCCTAACCCTTAAACCCTAAACCCTAACCCTAAACAACCCTTAAACCAAGGAATGCTGGTTTTCAGGCTTCTAAGTCCTGCGTTCTCCTCCGGGATGGTGCTGTTGGGCTGCTTGTGGCAGGTGAAACCTCGTCGGAACTTCTGAACTTAGGGTCGTCTTATTGCTGCTCTTTTTTTATAAGGGTCCTGCAGAAGCTTTCTGGTTTTATGATAGTGTTCTGGGAGCTTTAAAAGAGGTGCTGTACATGGTGGTCTAAGGTGCTGTACATGGTGGTGTATATGGTTTATGAGTTTGAGGGCTTTCATTTCATTCAAGGATTCAAGACCTACACTTCTGCGTTTCGGGCGATGGGCTCATTCTTTACCTTAGTCGATTTCGGCTTAGGAAGTGTAGACCCTACAAGCCAAGTCCTGAGAAAGCCCAATCAAGAATGTATAAGACCCCTCTAACTTCTAAAGCCCTGAATCAAAAGAAAGACTCAGAAGACCCGGCATCTGTCTTGGGGAACTGTGGTCTTCGGCTTCAGTGCCCAAGCTATGATGCATAAAACAAAACGGGGCTCGGAGTTCACGCTTCGGTTTAGGGTTTAGGGTTTAAGGTTTGCGTGTTTTCGGGTGTGGAGTTTGGGGACTGGGGTTTCGGGTTTGGGGTTTGGGGAGGTTTTGGATGTAGAACTCGAAAGATTAGACAGGCTGGGATTCTGGGGTGCAAGATATGCTTCGGATTATTATAGACACTAAATCCTAAAACCTGAAAATCAACCCCAATGCCGTATTCTCAAACCTCAGTTCTAAATCCATAGACTCCAAAATCCGAACACCCCGAATCCCTAGAATCGAATTCGCCAAACCGTAAACCAAGAAAAGCTAAGCCCTACAATCCTACAACACCGACAAAACCGCGCAAGTACTGGAATCCCAAGAGTTTTATTCTTGGTGATACTGCAGAGAGGCCAAGCCCATCCACTAGATTACGTAGCCACCCGAACCCGTGAACAGAGCATCCCCGCCATTGCACTAAGCCATAAACCTAGCCAGTGGAACCTATAACTCAAGATTCTTCGTCTCCTCCTATTCTGAGTATGAGGATGACCGTCCTGATTCAAGTAGTATTACCACCAACAGTACATGTACTATTGCTATGCTTGTGGTGCGTGTGCGTGTGTGTATGTATATGTACATATATATATATATATGTATGTCCGTATGTATGTTCTGTATTCTTGTTAGGACCCTCTGCGAATGTGGGATTGAGGGTTTAGGAAGGTAGGGTTTGGCAAGAGCTTCCCGGGGCTCTCACCATCGTTGAGCGCCGACAGGAACGCCGGAACGAACTGCGCTTTTCGAGAGACGATGCCTGTCGTGATTCTCTGGCTCCGGCAGGGACGATCAAACGCAGGTTCCCACAGCCCTGAGAGCTCCGGGATGTAAGATGATGACTAAGTGCTTCCAAGAGCCGTGATTATAACTGGCAAATTTGTTACTCGTTGTGCAGACCTCTACATTTGCACATAAATTTCAGAACTTGTGTTAGGTGTGTGGGAAAGCCTTGGCCACAACTTTGATTTGAAGTGGAGGTTAAGGCAACATGCGGCTGCAATGTTAGAACCTACATAGAAGGATGGTTGAAACGAGGAATCCCAACCCCCAACAGAATTCGAGTCTTTGGTGCTTTAATCATTGGGTCTGCCCCTAGTCTTGATGCCTACGTCCCAGCTACAATAAACCCCGACCCCTCAAGACGCTCGGTTCCTCTCTCAAAGACCAATGCCTTAAGGCAAAGAGCTACGGAGCCTGCGACCTCAAAGAGCTGAGGACGAAGCGGCGATTCCCGTTCAGGGTCTAGGGCCTCAGGATCTTAGAGCTCGAGCCCCGGTTTCCTCCTTGAGGTTAGGGTTGCTTTTAAGGTTAGGGTTTCTGTACTGGGCTTTTAAGTAACCAGGGAGAAAAAAGTATAAACTTTTATTTCATAATGGTTCCTTTTAGAAAAAAGTATTAAAGTATGGTACTCCAAAGCCCAGTGTAAGGTGCAACGGACTTACGCTCTCGCACGATCGTCCCGCCACAAGGGTTTAGGGTTTCGGTCTTAGGGTTCGGGCCCCNCCCCCCCCCCCCCGCCTCCCACATCCATTAGCGTCTCGTGGGCTTTGATGGTAGCGCCCGGGGCGCGGATACCCGGCTTGGCCTGGCCAGTTAAAGCTTCGGCGCTTATGGCCTGGGGGGATGTATGTGGGATTTGATTCAAGGGAGCACGGCTTTTCTCTGTCACAATCTTGCACTACTTTAAGCAGCTAACACCCTGCAACCCTGGGGTACCTTTGCAAACGTCTCTTTGTTTAGAGCCTTCTGCATTGCTGGGTTCCCCAATATTCACTGGACAACAGGGTCTCCTTTACAAGGTTATTCAATGTTGTTAACAAGGAGGTCCCAGAACAAACGGGGTACTGCTGGGTGGTCCTTTTGGCAAGTGGGGAAGGATGCACTGGATGTGGCTCAGGTTTCTCTCAACAACAACGCACGAGACCCAAATACCCCAATGTGTCGGAGCCAGGCGACAAGGCAGCAATCGATTTCCAGCTGCCAGGTCCTAAACCTGCTAACTACCAGACTAGCTACTACTCAATGGAGCCTCTACCACGAGGAAGGTTGCATACAACTTGCCAGGATCACCCAGTGTTCTAGTTCTAGGCACAAGGTTAGCCGTTAGCCCATACCCTGGAGACTGAAACAACAAACATCAAAACTCGACCTCGGATGCAGGCTCAATGCTACTCGAACGTCCAGCCTAGAGAGGCCCAGGGTGCCAGCTCGAAGTCTAGGCTCACAAAGTTTGCCACCTTTTCTCCACAAGGCCCCACCCACTACGAAGTCTCAGGTCCTAACCCCACCAAGCCGCCTCACGCGTCTCCTTGCCAGGGAAGGCAGCTTTCGCCTTGCATAGAGCTACGGTTTAGGGATGTTTAGGGGGTACATTTATGGCTCAAAGGTGCAATGTACTTCTGGGTTTAGGGACTGGGACTTAGGAGTTTAGTGCGCAGGTCAGATCCTTTGGCTTTCCGGGCGGAGTTCATGTCGGCTATGCTTTCGGTGTAAGCGAATACTTCGCAGCCCTCGACCCAAAACCTCAACCCAAAATGTAAATGCGAGCCAATAGCCAACACTTAGACGATGCAAGCACTGCAGGAAGCACTCAAGACTCTATGGAGATTTAAGCCCCAAAGCTGTACACCCGTGGCAAAATTTAGAAACGCTGACAAGCCCGAAGTCCTAAAACGCCAAACTCTCAAATTAATCAGAAGAAAAAGGCCTTGGGGTAGAGTACAGTGTGATCATGATAGGGACCCTACAAAAATTGGGAATGCCAGTACCAGTACTAACCGAGTCTCCAAAGCCAGCTCGCGACCGCCGGCGACGAGGAGAAGCGACTTTTGCCTCGAAGGTCACAGGATTCCAGGGGGTACTATAATACTATAAGGGTTATACTATACTATAGGGGTTTAGGGAATGGGGGTGCTTCTAAAGGCTTGCAACGGCTGAACCCTAAAACCAAAACCCTAAGTCCTAAGTCCGGCGGAGCCTCTGAGCTTTTTCTTGGGTGGGGGGGGCTTCAAGAGCTCGAAAACCCTGGAGAAAAGGAAGCTGAGGTTTGGGCTAAGGGGTTTTGGGCTTCGCGATGTATAGCTCCAGGGTGCGGTTTGGGGCGCAGAGCCTTGAGCTTTGGGGCTTCTCGCGGCTCGGGCCTCGGATTTTGCAGAAGCCCAGAACTTCAGGATCTAGGGCTCTGGGGGCCTTGATGTTAGAACAGGGGACGTGCTGTACCATAGTTCATGAACCTGAATTTTATAGGAGCACTAACGGGATACCACTACTGAAGAGCGGACCCCTGCTTTGGCGAACCCTCCAAAGAAAGGGCAGGTAAGTCTACGATTGTAGTCTCATGCCGGTAGCAACCCTGTTGACAGGTGTAGTATCCTGTTCTGGACACGCCCTGCTTTCATCTTCAAAGGAACGATCCCTGCCCGTAACCCATAACCCTCAACCCCCAACATTTGCACTCAAGCCCTGGAGTCACCAACCCCTGAAGCCCGTTCAGCGGAAACCGTTAAACCCGAGACATCCCGAGACGCCTAAAACTAAAAGCCCTAAGGCCTCAAGCCCTTGTAAGGCTCAGGAAAGATCCATTCCTTTTGTACAAGGAGCTGGGTGACGTCGACCACGAAGAGGTACGCAAAGTCTAACTCCTGCGGCCCCAGGCTGGACCGGATGCCCCAAACAGTAAACCCAGATTCGAGCTGAGGATTGGGGTTCAGGGTCTGGGAGGACTTTCCGATATGGTATAGTCTAAGGGTATAGGTTTTCAACTTCTCAGGGCTGTAGAGCTTGAGGGCTTGTGGTTGGAGGGTTCAGGGTTTACGGCCCTCCCTTGAACACCCCAGCCGCTTGCGGTCCTTTCGTCGGTCGTGCTTGCCGTCTTTCAGCGCTCCTTTCTCCACCTCGACTCACCCCAACCATGAACCCTAGACTCCCAACCATGAACCCTAGACTCCCAGACCCCCAACCCGACACAAGCATACGCCATATACTTTGAACCCAGAAGTCTAGGCTTCAGGGCGGTGAGGATTGAGAATTGGTTCGAGTCAAGGATCCCCGCCTTCCTCTTTCCGTTCCGGGCTCATCCGGATCAATGCTTTCGGGTTTCGGAGTTTCGGGTGGGGTTTCAGAGCATCAGGGCTTTGAGGCTTTAGCCCTTCAGGGTTTCGCAGCTTCGTGTTTGTTTTGAAGGCCTTGCGGGATTTATGGTGGAGGTTCGAGACTCAAAAGCTTGGGTCTAGGGTTTGCAGGGTTTAGGGGATGGGAGTTGGGGCTAAGCGTGGTGGGGTTTTTAACATAGGGCCTGCAGCATCTCAAGACAGAACGCTTAGGACAACGAGGTAACCCCATGTCTAGTTGTGAATGTAGGGCCTAAACTGCAAATCCAGTAGACAACCCCGAGAAGACCCACAACCTAAAACCCCAAACATTGAAACCCTGAAGCCCGAAAGCCTTTCGCTTCAACCATCAAACTCTAAACCCTGCAATCCGAGACCCTGTACGAGTACTGCCCTATACCCTCTTACCTGCACTCCAAGCTCAAGCTTTGAGGATCTTGCCTTGAGAATGCGCAGTTCCATCAGAAGCTCCTCTCAAGTCAAGAAGAAATAAGGCGGCTTAGGGCGTAGCGCTTCGTGCTTAGGGCCTGGGCCTCAACCGTACGTCAGGCGGAGGACCCAGCCCTAGACTGGACTCCAAACGTAAGTCGCAACTGCACCCTCAAACCCCCCCCCCCCAAGGACCTTCCCACAGCTGCTCCTCTGCCACCTTCAGCACCGGCTCCGTGTCGGTGACCTCCAGCACTGCGATGCCCACCTCATCGGTCCGAAATACGGGTGAGGTTTCACGTTCAGGGTCTGGAAATGATGTGACGGGTATCGGATTGGAGGGCTTATGTCGTATCTCCTATTTTTGCAGAGAGATTTGGAGCTGGTTGCAATGGCTCGCATGACTTCGCGCAGCCTTAAAGCCTTACGGTTTGCCTCTTGCAGCAGCTTCAAGCTTCAAGGTTGATGCATGACTTTTCAGCTTCGGGGTTCAGACCCCCGCCTTGCGGCGTCTCTGTCGGATTGACTATAACCGTAACGTGGCGACAAACTGACCTCGTCTTGTTCATGGAGTCCAGGGACTCTGCTGTCATAGTCGGGGTTTGAAGTCGTTTTGAAGTGGTCCAGGGCCGACAATGCAGCAATGCTACTGCTGCGAAAGCGACAGTTGCTACCAGCACCACCATGAGCACCACCATCATCAAAGTAACGCTTTGAGGCATGCTGATACTTGTGCCAATACGGCCACCACCAGTGCAGCTCGAGTGCTGCTACGTAAGCTCACACTCATGAGATGCAGTTCACGAGAGATCGCTGGTAGTTCATTTTCACTGCATGGTTGGCTTGGTTGCACCCCAACTGGGTTTAGGGTTCATCAATGCGTCGTACTGTTATCCTTGTATCACTTTCGGTCTTGTCGCTGCTTCCTATGGTCCCCTAGGTCTACTCCTCGTAGGCCTTAGGTCCTAGGGCCGAGAAAGCTCCCCTACACATCTACACCACCTTCTGCAAAACCTATAAAATACAAAGGTTAACGTGTCAGGCCGAGAAGCTCAAACTCAACAACGCTGGACCCAAAACCCCCGAAACAGAAGTTGATGCCAATACAAAAAAGTTTTCGAAAGCAGGAAGCCCAGTCCTGCCTTCCAGCCTTTCGCAGTGAAGTCTTTCTGGTCGCCTGCACGCACTGCTGTCTTCGACGCGGCTCAGTCACTGATGCAAAGTGTAGGATTTAGTGACAGGGTACCAAACCGCCGCCGCGTAGATTCGGCGGATTTGGGTTTAGGCAGTCTGGGGTTTGTGTGCAAGTTTAGGATCGACCACAAGGCTTGACCACGGTGGATTCAGACTGTGAATGTTACAGAGATTGCTATAAAGGTACTATAAGGTACCATACGAGCCACTATACGAGTTTTACAGTTTGGATATTGCAGCCTTTTAGCAACTGGTCGGTTATTGACAAGATGTGCATTGTTTTGTTTAGGATTCGGGTTCGAGCCACAAATCCAAGCACCAGCACGCTGTGCCCTGGAGTGGGGATCAAGCAGTGTTGAGGACCCCGGGCAACTTGGGCATCAAGCTACAGTACTGTCTGCATGCCTTCCCTTGAACACTCAACATTCCATCCTGTGTTCCTGTTTCGCTTCAAAACCGTTGATGATTAAGCCAAATCTCTGACTCGGACCCTCCACACAACCGCGATGGAAGAGCTTGGGCTTGGAGTTTCGTCTCGGGCCAAGTCCTTGCTCCTCCCCCTCGTGTTGTGCACTGGCATGTAGCTGCTGGCTGTTGCGTGCTTGGCCTAGCTCACATCTTCTCTCGAACAAGGGGCAAGCAGAGCTCTGTGGCTTTCTTGCTTCTTGTAGAAGGGGGAGGGGTTAGAGTCGGTTAGAGAAAAGCAAGTAAAAGACCTCAGAACTCCCAGAACACAAAAACACACATCCTACTTGACTGATCATACAGCCCGAACAATCGACTCCTACATACTCAACCGTTCTTGCCTCCTCGTTCCATGCCTTTTTTAAGCCCCAGACCGTTAGCACATTGAATCACATTAAAGAGCTGTAGTCTGGACCCTAACTACCCCCAAACCCTGAATCCTTTCAACCCATGTCCGACTCATGATCGTGCATTTAGTGAGCGCTAAACCCTCAAAACGCATTACCCTGCGTTTTGACTCTGAGCCCGAAGCCCTAAACCCTTGCCTCGGGTCATCTCGTAGGCGCCCAGCCCTGAAGTCGTTGCTGGCAATTGAGGGCTTTGGGTTCCGGGGTTGAGGGGTTTTAGGAATTCAGGACTGGAAAGGCTGATAGTGCTGGGCAGTGGGCAGTGCTGGAACTAATGCAGGCACTCCGTGTGCGTATGTGTGCATGTCTGCATGCATGTATGTATGCATACATGCATGCGTGTATGTAGCGTACGCATGTGTGCGTGTGCTCGTGTTCATACATATACGCATGAACACATGGGCAGATGAATGCCCCATCATTCGGGCAAGCGTGCGCTTCTTCAGGTGCAATAACTTGTCTCTGCTTCTTCAGGTACATAAGTATCTTCCTCCTCAGGTGATGTACATGTAAACCGTTGCTTATGGCATCATGCATACATTCGCAGATGTTTGTAGTTCTGTGTGTGTGCCAAATGCAGAGTCTAAGCTGTGCATTAAGGTGTAAATGCGTCACACATAGACGGGGAGTAAAATATGCGTAGATAAATGAAAAGAAACAAACAAACATGTGGAGATCTGCCTGAGTTTGATTGCAGTGTAGTGTCTAAGACCCCCACAGACGGGCTCTTATGTAATTCAAAAACCCCGTTTCAATAAATACCTGACCTGAAAACCTAAAACAAACTAGAAAAGACATCCGGAACCGTAAGCCTTCAGCCCTTTGTGCATGGCGGAGCCAAACCTCCCAATCTGTGTACGAGGGTTGGGAAGCCCTCACGCCTTCATCATCAGAACAGGGCTTGGATACTCCATGCGATTGTTCATACTTCCTTATACAGAATATGGATGGACAGCAGCACACATGCATAAAGAAATATGTACATATATAACACCTATACTTAGAGTATGTACTTACATGTCTATTATCAAGAGAGACAAGGGACGATCAGGGAATCCTACAGGCATCACTGCGGCTCATGGGGCCCACAATCCACTCCGTCTTGGCCCTGAACCTCGGTGTGCTGTCTTTCGCTTCCAGTCCCAGAAGGTGGTGTGGGCGCTCTGCAATTTGAGCTGTAGGATGTTGTTATGATTTCTGGGGTTTCGGGTGTCGGAGTTTATCGCCACAGCGAGTCGACACCACAGCTACAACCACAGGAACAACAACAGCAGCAGAGCGGCAGCAAACAATGGCAGCAACACAACATAGAGGATGAATAAGCAAAGTACCGAGAAGAAGAACTGACAAACTGACCAGCAATCACGCACATAGACATATGCTCAGGTACAGCCAATCATCTCGTGGATGCAGACATGCTTGCACACACAGGCATGCACATCTCCAAAGAATGCACCACCAACAAAGCATGAAATTGCTGAGTGAATGGAAAAACTGGCACTGCACGACAACGAATCACAAACAGTCGGTAGAACGGTCGAACAAAGAATCAATGCCACAGCTTGAACGGAGATTGTGACAACGAGGTCACACGTGGTAATGGCAAAGGTACAAGGAGTACTGATCAGTATGAGAACAAGGGCAGCGCGAGTGGTAGCACTAGCGCTTGTTATTCGACTCTCGAACTGAAATGGTTCAGGGTTTCGGGTCTCTTGCGGGAGATGCTTACATGAAACTTGGGTGACACCCTGGCGGTCTCCTAATTCGTCCTGTGCCATCTAGTGCCTTCCCAAATGCTTCGGCGACACCGCTTAATGTCGGATCCAATGCCGTCAGTGAAGACGCTCTGGGGCTTTGGGTGAGGGTTGAAAACTTGGGGCCTTTCAACTGAGAGCTTCATGGGGTTTAACCAGAAGTAAGTAGGGGTTAGGGTTCAGGGTTTAGTGGAGCCACCATTAAGTAGAGCTATTCATGATCGAGCTAGTCCGACAAAAAGATCCACTTCTTACCTACATGCCAGGACTAAATTAGGAACCCCAAACCCCAAACCCCCAAATGAAACCCAAAACCGTAAAACCGTTAAACACTAGAGAATAGACCCAAAGGCCCACAGGCCTGAAGCCTACACCCGTAGGACGAGGAGCATTTTCCGAGCCAGCTCATCCGGGTCTTCGCACTCCCCGAGGATGCAAAGTACCTTGGAGTCCAATATACAGCCGATGTAGGGTTTAGTGTAGATTTAGGGTTTAAGGGCCTTCACCATTAGACTGAAGGGGTGTTTCTTTAGGTGTTAAAGTTAGGGCTCAGGGTTTAGGCTTTGGTGGCTTTAAGGTTTCGAGGGTTTGGGGTCAGGTTTTAAAGGTCACGGCTTTAGGGTTTATGGTAGCCATGTCGACCAATGAACAAACTGCGGCTTGAAGTTTCAAGGTCTGACATGACAGGTCGTAGGTTTGGGGCCTCGACACTTTGGGGATCGTGCTCATGGTAGCTGTGACAAATATTCGTGAGGAGAATGGTGGTAAACATTTATACTTTATACGGGTAGGATCTTCATGATGAGACTGAACAGCTCGGCCGGTCTCGGGTTACAGGCTTCGGATTTGGAACGGCTGCAAAACTTGTGCAACGATACTTTCTTGAGTGTTTCTCGAAAAGAAAGTAACAAGCCCTTCACGGTCACGGCTCCTACGGCCCTAAACCCTAAATCCCACACCCTTTGACGCAAAACCCTTGATTTGGGATTACGTTCTAGTGCACATACACTAAATCATTAGCCATGCACTCGAGTCAAGCTGGCGTATGCCATAACAAACAAGGGTTCGCAAACCAGAACCTCAATATGAGGGGCTTTTATGACTAAAATAAGGGGGATTCCGGTATATGATACTATAAGGGGCACCCTAAAATAGTATTTATAATTATCTAGGGCCCCATTTTTAACTGTTGATCCTACTGAGCTTGGTGAGTTCCAGTCGAAGCTGCCGTCACGATGAAGCGGTCTGCGTTCGTGGTGGTCACGCTCTGTAGGTTCCTGGGTTTTTTTGGGAGGGTCTGTGCACCCGTACGGCTTGCGGGGTCTAGGGATTGAGGTGGCCCTTGAAGAGCAGCAGACCATGACGCGCCCCCTTGCCAAATCCCACCATCTGAAGCCTGCTCGAAACCCTAAACCGTAAATGCTAAACGGCTTCTCTATCGAACAAGCCATGTCTCAGGGTGTCAGAGAGGATTGCCGAGAGCAGAATCCGTGCAATCGGCTTGGGGATCATGCGATTCCCTCCTGAGAGATGCGGAGCTCAGGGTTGGGGATTCGGACGGTTTGAGCTTTTGAGGTTGAGGGTGGGTTTAGGGTTTTGGGCTCTGTTTGTGGGATTCTGGGGCCGAAAAGTCGAGCAATTCCACATGGTTTGGGCTCCAGGAGGAGGCCTGCAGCAGAAAACACAAGGGAGTCGTTGAAGCACTTGGCTTTAGGCTTAAAGCTAAGCTTTCTCGGTGCACGATTCGCTGCTGTGGGTGCTGAGCATAGGCAATTGCGACACGAACTGCATCTCGGCGATGACCGACAGCAACGAGCTAAGTCTCGGGTTTGGGTTTTACGGGTGAGGGCAAAGCGAAGCAGCGTTCCACGACGTAAGGGTTTAGGACAGGCCAGCTTCAAGAGTTCCCCCGGCAGTTTCCCAAATGGCGGGTCCAGAAACCTCTATGCGTCTATGCGCATCAGATGAACGAGGCCTCGGCTTTGCATCGACCCTGACACGAGACTGGCATTTTGTGAACTCTGCACTTGCTGCTGTCAATGCTCAGAAACTCTAAACAGGAAGATCCGAAACCCCGGAGTTACAATGAACCGAAGCTTGGCCTTCAACTCTGCTGTCAAATGCCCAAACTCAAAGCCGTAAGGCCGAAGTCAGAGAAGGACCCCACAAGCTTTAGGGCCTTCCCCCTGACTCATCCCTAGACCCTGCATCATGCACCCTAAACCCCCGACCTTGCCAAAACGCTACAGCAAGCTCCAAACCCCACAAACTCCTTCAACCCAACGTGCTCAAGCACCTATAGTCCTGCAAAGCCCCTACACCCTAATGCTGCAAGGAAGTACTCTTAGGATCCTAAGCCCCCAAAACCTTCTAGACATCCCTGAACCCTTCCAGAACCCGGTAACACCAAAATGGCCCCTGGAGGGACACACTTCAACCACTCTACAACCCCACCACTGCTTCTCAGGGGATCCCGCTTTTTTGAACCTTTCCGAGCGCTCGTACCATAGCCTTCATTAAAAAAATCAGGGGAGTTTCAGAAACAGCGCCCACCACACCCCGCCCCACTCCCCCAACAAAAAAAGTTCTCTAAACAGCCCCCTAGATCAAGTAAACCTGAACCCCAAACAAACCCTACCAACACCGGCAAAAAAGAGCCCAAGGATCGGATAAAAGAGTGGGCGATGATGCTGCTCATCGAACCCCAGGGTCGGACGTCCATGAAGAGAGGCTTCCTGAACACTTCAGGGGCTTCATGGGCTTTTTGGTGGGGATTCCTGTTAGGGGCTACTTTTATATCGATTCCTTTAAGGGATTCATTTGAGGATTCCTTTGAGGGCTCTCTTTTCTTGAAGGCTTGGGGTCAAGGGCGATGAAGGACTTCCTCAACGCTTCACACTTTAAGGGCTTCAAGGCTTTTTGGGTTCGGGGTGAACTTTGGCTGTGACGAGAGGCTTCCTTACAGCGGGTCTGTGGCTGTGGGGCCTAGGTCTGGGTTGAGTGGTTTGGGGTTAAGTGGCTGCAGCGTTTAGGACGAAGCATGCGGAGATTAGGGTTCGTAGTTAAAGACGTTAAAGACTTGGGCCGCAGAAGCCGAACGATCTCACTCGAGAGGTTTTCGGCATCACATCTGGCGTCCCTTAGACTACCCTTACGCCCTCTTCAACCCTCCTGAAACCTTACTGAGACCAAATAAAGCCCAGAAATCTTCGAGCCCTTCTAAACGCCTACAAAGCTCTCGCAAACCCTACAAGGCCAAGCTCCTAAAAAACCCTCGAAAACACCCTTTACCAGCCCTGCAAAGCGTCGAGCCCTCCCGAAACGGTCATTAAGCCACTTTCAAAGCTAAAACAGCCCCTTGTTTGGGCCGTATTAAGCCCCTGCTATGGCCGTATCATGCCCTTATTAAGGCCTGTTTAGGCCCTGATTTTGCGGCTCAGGCGTCTCTGAAGCCATGGACTCCGCCAAGGCGTGGTGGTCGATGAGGCCAACGATCCGCTTCTTCCGATTCTGAGCCAAACAATTTTCTACAAGGGCATGGGTTTCCAACAGGGTTCTACGAAGGTTCTATGAGGGTGCGGTCAGGGTTTGGGGTTTAGGGTGCGTGAGGGCTAGGACGTCTGAGCCACAGGGCGGTTCTCGGCCTCAAGACATGAGCAAAGCCAAGATGCCGGATCGTCTCGCAGCACAGGGACCATCTGCTTGTCCTGCAGAGGTCTAACTTGAGGCTTGAGGGCACCTCTTCTCAAGAATCCTGTAGATGAGTCTGTGATGCATATGTTGCATTTGCTGCGCTCGTCTGGAAATGAATGTATGCCGACTACGTGTATGCATCATTGTGTACTGTATCTGTTTCCGGATTGACGTATTTGCTTATTTCTTTGTTTCTTTCTTCAGTCCTTTATGTGACAGACATGGACTACATGGTCCCGTGTCCAGTTACAGTTTCGGCCCCATAAAACTGCCCCAAGGTACTGACGGCAGGAACAAAAAAAAGCTGCGTTGGTGGTAGAAGCTTGCATGGAAAGGGCTGCAAGCGGCACAAAATCAAATCCGAAAGGAACCGTAAACCCTGACCCTGAAACCTAAACCGCCCTTTCTATTCGCACACCGCCTCGTTGTGGTCCACGAGGCAGATGGAGAGCATTTCCTGCGTAGATGGTGTCGGGTTAGGGATTGCTGAAACCTATCTGATTATTTTAATATGAATACGAATCCTCACA
Organism: Symbiodinium sp. clade A Y106; assembly: GCA_003297005.1. NCBI lineage: Eukaryota > Dinophyceae > Suessiales > Symbiodiniaceae > Symbiodinium > Symbiodinium sp. clade A. The sequence goes on along the minus strand of BGNK01000249.1, from coordinate 221,449 downwards.
TGAATAGTAATACAGTTATTAGTTATTACTATGATCTTGAAGGGCTAGACATTGCAACCTAAATCCCAACCCGAATAACCTGCACCCTGAAACCTTGAACCCTAAATCCTAAACCCAAACACAGTATAGGATCCAAGCCCGAACCCTGGGAAACCCGAATCCAATCATGTAGAAGTTCCTTAAACCCTCAATCAAATTGAAGGGAGCCCTGAACCCTCAACCCAAAACCTTGATCAGCAGGGTAGGCACTTTTCTTATTGACGAAACAGCATCCGCAAATCAAAGCAGTGGCCAGGAACAGCTAAAGCCCTCGATGCAGCCCTGGCGCCCCTTTGTCGTTCGGCTTCACCGCACCAGGGATGTCATCAAAGTAGGGTGGCATCCTCGGCCGGTTCTGGAGTAGTGTCATATCATGGCCGTGGCGGAACAACAGCAACGCTCCTGGGAGTTTCAGACAGCAAGGCATCCTCACAGAGACCCTAAATGGTGGGGTCCTTGTAGGCACCCTTAATTGGGCATTCCTTTCGGAAGCAAGGGGCTCGGATCGCAGCGACCCCGAAATGAGGTTGCCTGTAATGCCTTGCAATTTTCACAACCCGCAAAACGTTTTTTAAGCCCCCAAGCCCGGAAGTTTAAGCACTCTTGTCCCAAGACGCTGGATTCCTGCCCATTTCAGCGCATACCTCGAGATATCAATCGAATCCGGACTAGGAGTTTAGGCTTCTTAAGGTTGGCAGTGTTGCTGAAGAATGTGCTTTAAAGTTGTTAGGCTTCTAGGAGCGGACCCTCAGGCGTTTTCGAAAATGTCAAGGATTAAGGTTTAGGGCTTTGGGATTTAGTGTTTCGGATTTCCTCGTTTCGGGTTCTGGTCTCGGCTCAGGGCTGTAAGCCTTAGGGTCTCTAGGGGTCGCATTTCGGTCTTTGGGTCCAGCAGTGCCCTGTGGAAACTCTTGGAACGCAGCGGCCCACACTCGAAGCACAAGGCAACGGTGGAACTGGTATGATCCCAAACGGCCGCGAATGGAAATTTTGCACATGAAGTTATCACCCCTCACCCCTGCATCAACAAACAGAAATCCGACCTGGTGAGAGGACCTACATTCACCTACACCAAGCACCATGGGTGGACCTCAACATTACCTCCTTCATGGATAACCGAGCATGTACGGCACCGAGCACGCCCAATACACTGTTACTATTTGCTGCTCCTGTCGTACTCAACACCCGAAGCTCGCGGTCGCTTTGGGGTTCAGCACTTCACACCACGACGGGTCCAGGGGA
>BGNK01000249.1:101505-219342 GCA_003297005.1 Symbiodinium sp. clade A Y106 | reverse complement strand
CGAACCGCAACTCAGCAGTTAAAGCTGCAAGACCTTGCAACAAAAGCATACGGCCGAACGGTTCCTAAAGCTTTGCAAAACCCTGAAAACCAAAACCCCGAAACCCAACACCCCAACCCAAAGACACCAACGACAAAACCTACAAAAACAATCTAAAACCTTGACACTTAAAACTTGTCTAAGATATAAAAATTCAACCAAACGAATAATCCTTTTTCACGAAACCTAGACCATCATGTTCTGCCCACATTAAAGTGCGTTTGCCTCGCCAAAGCGCCGCCGCACCGAGAGCCCCGGCGACGGAGTCCAGGTCCGTCTTCACATGGCCCGCAAAACTTGGAAGAGGTTGTACGGTTTAGGGGTTTGGGGCTCTAGGGCTCAATGTTTTCGGAGTGATTTAGGGTTTAGGGCTCTGGGCCTCAGGCTTTGAGGCTTTTGGGGAGCTTAGCATCTAAAGTAGATTTTTCGAGCGGCGTTCAAAGCCACAACGGGTTTTTCTTTCCAGGGCTTCCGGGTTCTGCTACGGCTTAACGGCTTTAGGGAAGCAGCGGTTTAAGAGCTTGGCCGAGCGTCGCAAGATGCGTTTTGACGGGCTGACCTGGGGTTTGAACCTCAAAGCTCGGTGCTTGGCTCGTTTTTTCGGGAATCACAGTGATCCGTTGTGAGTTGGCCAACTTGCTGACCGCGATGCTGTGTACTGCATGGGTCTCGCCACCCAACCTTCTCCCGACAATCGGCCGCGTCTAGGATGAGCTTCGCTTAAGGCGAAGCTTCCACGGCTGGCTGAACCCGAGTAGTAGATCGACACGTCTGTCAAACATAGCAAAAAAGTGAAATGGCCATGAAGAACCTTGCGTGCTCCTTGTCTTCTCTCGGCAAGCGCTGGCCAGAAGCCTTTCGAATTCGGAAACATGTACGGATAAATCCAAGTGCTTGACAATGTTAGTGTTGAAATATTTTCCAACACTAAGACGATAACATTCTCACAGGACTGTTCACGAGATACGACAATTCGTCCTCATGCCAAACACTATCTACGGGTGGCCCTATTGCTGGCATTATGCCGTGGCACGCCGCGTGTGGGAACCATGCGGCANTCACGAGATACGACAATTCGTCCTCATGCCAAACACTATCTACGGGTGGCCCTATTGCTGGCATTATGCCGTGGCACGCCGCGTGTGGGAACCATGCGGCACACAACGGTCGGCCTGATTCACAAAAACAACCTGAAACATACACAGCGCTGCAGCTAGCTGTCTGACATGAAACTTGGCTGCGGCGTGGCCATGGAAATTGTGGTGCCTCAGGAACCTTTTAAAGGCTCATCGGGCTCCTGTGCGCAGGGAATCTACACGTCATCCACACTTCACGGATATAAACTTGCTGTGCCACGGAGCATGCAATACAGGATGCAAAGGATCCTTGTTTGCTCGATGCGTAGCCCTGTGAGATTTTGGGTTTAGGACGACTTAGGATGATTTGCAGAGTCGAGAGTGGCACTCGTTGATGTTAGGCCGAGCTCCTCCCCCGTTTAACCGGTGCCACTGTAGCTGCACACGGCACCGCATGAGACCCTCCCCTCCGGGAGTGGGAAGTCTTGGCGTGCAGTGCCTCCTTTCGCATTCGGTTTTTGCAGCCTGTACGTAACAGGCGAAGTGTAAGTGTGTGTGTGTGCAACAGCACACTCGAAGCAACTTACTGAGGCCAGGCTCCTGTTTCCAACATGGATGACGGTAGGTTGCCTGTCCGTCGCTGCTGTGGCTCAGGGGCAGCTACTGCAGGAAAGCCGCACCCTGAAGTGACATGCTGTGCCCTCAAGGGCCACAATCCCAGCGCAAGGATGTATGGAAGTTGGGTTGAGGATCTCCCCACTCTCCTTTTCCTTGTGTTTGTTGTGAAGTCACCAATTGCTCACTGGCAAGACCCAGACCCTCTGTACTGTTGGTATTGGCGTGGTCTTTGGTTGCGTAGGCGCTTGTGGGGGCTGGGGTTAGTGTCTTCTGCTTGGGTCCATCGCCGCCGCGCGCACGACGGAAAACGTAAGAGCCGGTCACAATAGCATGCGGGACGTCTGTTCCGCGCACGGGTGTCGGTTGGGAGTGGGCCAAGTAGAGGGTGTTCACCTCGGCCTCACCACTGTTGGTCTTTGTTGGATTGGCGACGTCAGTTTTGCAAGGTCAGGACGGTCGTGTTCGGAGGCGGCTGGCCGAGCAATGGGGCTCGGTCAGACTCAACTGGTTTCTTGCTCGCCATGATGCAGATGCGTTCATGGCTTGGCGTGGCGAGCTCTCATCTTCGAGATCTACGAGCAGGTGGTGATGGATGCTGCAGATCTGGATTCGCAAATTGATCTGATTGGGTTTGAGCGTTGGTTATGTGAAGCGGGGGAAACCCATTGGTGTCGCCGACCTCGCCTGTGGTGGCTACGGCTCATCACGGGGGCAGACTTGCGCACCAGTGGCGGCGTGAACTCAAGCTCCTGCCGCGATCAGCCGCCCCGCCAAAACCTTCCTCGCGCCACCTTGCGTACTCGGCGTCCCTCTTTGACATGGTTCCTGGAGCCGTCTTCATCCAACGCCAAGTTGGTGGATGATTCAACTCCGTTCTTCGCTTTCACCGCTCCACATCCGAAGCAAGGTCCACCCTCATCGCCCGCAGGGATTGCAGAATGTTCAGCTCGCGTTGGCCGATGGAAAGGTGACAGTTGGAGGGTACCGCCCTATCAGTACCGAGACACAAACATGGTGCGGACTCCAACTTCGGTGCGCAGGCTGCTTTCCATCGAACAGTTGCGCGTGCTCGGGTTCAATTCGGATCACCTTGACCTCAAGCCCAAGCTCACTGAGGAGCATTTCCTGGCCGGCGGTCTTGGTTGCTAGATTGCTCGTTGGCCTCACTGTCACGGAGCCCCAGGCGGCAAACCGTGCCTTGACTTTTGAGCTCTGGGAGGTTTGGAAGGCCGCAGAAGATCGGCAACATCAGCTACGCAAGACTTCGTGGAGCTCGAGGTTCGGACCTGAGGCGGGCGGTCACACCAGCTTAGAGTCGTTCCGAGGGAAGGGGTGGCCTAGGGATGAAGTGGCCGTGCGTTTCATCCAGTCTGTGCCTGATGCATGGTCTGATGAGCAATTGCTTGTTCACTTGATTGCTCGCAATGTTACCCACAAGGGCACGGATGTGCGCTTGGATCTTCAGGCCCCGCTTGTTGCGTCAGACTTCTGCAGGCGCAGTTTGGATCGCACATTAGGGCAATGGAAAGTCGTCATGAGTCACAAGTGGCGACATCCCGGACACATCTTCTTGAAACAATCGCAGTTTTGGACCTTCTAAAACGGCAGGTCCGCAAGCTCGAGTGCCATCGGTCAAAGATCTTGGTGCTCATCGACAACCAAGCAGTCATATGCTTTCTTACAAGGTCGCAGCAGCGCCCGACAACTCCAGAGTCCTTTGCGATGCATTTGTGCACTCCTCCTTGGTGGTCATTGTCGCCTCCTCCGGGCCTGGGTGAAATCAGAATGGAATCCAGCGGATGGCCCATCACGATGGGTCAGCAAGCGCGCGTCTAAGGATGCCTAAACGGCGTCAAGTGCTGCAACGGGCCAGTAAGGAGGAAAGACGCCTTGAGAGGAGTGCTTTGGGAACGTTGCGTTCTCAGGTTGTTCCCAAAACTACGGAATGCCGCTATTTCACTGCTGTTTCACGGTTCCTTGCATTTCTACTTGCACGTAGAAAGCCCTAGCCCTATCCTCAAACTTTCTTGCGCTTGGATCAAGTCCTGGCAGAGTTCCTGGAAAAGCTTTGGGAAGATGGCGAGCCCAAGGATTGCACAAGTGATGCTTTGAGTGGTCTAGGCCACTTTATTCCCGCAGTCAAACCGCATCTGCTCGCTAGTTGGCGCCTTCATTCAGCTTGGTCACGAGCGGAGCTCCCTTGTCGTGCTCCGCCTTTCACGCCTCTGCTCGCATATGCATTAGCCCAGGATGCCTTCCAACGAGGTTGGAGGGGCACGGCAGTCTTTATCATTCCGGGGTTTCACACTTTTGCAAGAAGTGGAGAGCTGTTCGCGGCTCGCCGCTCAGATTTTGTGTTGTCGGCACAGTCTTGGGCCCTTCCTCTTTCCAAGTCGGGCCAACGGGCCGGCGCTGAAGAGTCTTTGCTCATTGAAGATGCATTTGTGCGCACCGCTCTGCAGGCCTTCCTTCGGGGAAAGGCACCGGGAGACTCGCTCTTCTTAGTCAGCGCGGGGGTTCAGCGCAAGTTCAGCGCAAGCGTTTACAACTCATGCTCCATGACTTGCAGGTCGAGACTCCCTACCGCTGGTACTCTCTTCGCCGCGGAGGTGCATAGTGCGATGCCACACTGAATGCACACATAGCTTTTGGATCGTCCCTCCATCCACACCTTGTCTCCACCACGGGGGGCTTTCTGCTGGGATTCAGGCCAGCGGCCAGTGAAAGGCATTTGCCCACAGAGACTCTGGGTATTGAGCCTTTTTGGGGAGGGCCTGGCCGGGATGGGAGTGGACGGTCTGAGTGGGGGCTTGCCTGCACCTGCCGCTGCTCTTTCGGGGACTGGTGGATGTGGCACTGGCCGGAGTTCCTTGAGAGGGTGTGCATTAGGTGTGGGCGGGTCTTGTCTAATCTCTTTCCTCCTTGAGTTCTGCTTCTGATCACTCTCGCTTCGGGCGCAGCTGTGTGCAAAAAGTCTCAGTGCTTTTATGTGTGTGCTTTTATGTGTGTGCGTGTGTGTGTGTGTGAGCACAAGGTTTTGTACAGTGAAGTAGCCCCCTCTTTCAGCACTCTGGGTTTTCAACCACTGAGGTACTCGTGGTCCCCGAGGTGCAATTTCCGTTTCCCCCAGAACCCTCCGGTTGAGCCTGGCTCCCGAAGGGGCAATAGCCCGCGACATGTGCGCTTCGGAGTTGATATAAAATGAACCGGAATCGCCAAATGAGGCGGTGTGTTTACGATATATGATTAGTATATATATATATAATTATATATATATGGGACGATGATGATGATGATGGTGATGATGATGATGAGGATGAACCTGAACCGCCAAATGCGAGGCCGTGTTCAACATGCTTGATGAACCGGAATCGCCAAATGAGAGGGCGTGTTGAAGATATATGCCAAATTACGACGGGGCGAGTTTAAGATATATGATGAACTGGAATCACAAAAGGAGGGGACGTGTTTAAGATATATGATGAGCCGGAACCGCCAAATGATGGGACGCGTTTAAGATATATGGTAAACCAGAACCGCCAAATGAGGAGGCGTGTCTAAGATATAAGATGAACCGGAATCGCCAAATGAGGGGGCATGTTCAACATGTATGATGAACCGGAATGGCTACATGAGGCGGTGTGTTTAAGATATATGATGAACTGGAATCGCCAAATCGGGGGTCGTGTTTACGATATATGATGAGCCGGAATCGCCGAATGAGGGGACGTGTTTAAGATACATGGTGAAGCAGAATCGCCAAAAGAGGGGGTGTGTTCAAGACAGAACATGAACCGGAATCGCCACATGAGGGGGGGTGTTTAAGGTCTATGACGAACCGGTATCGCCAAATGAGCGGGCGTGCTGAAGATTTATAAGGAACCGGAACCGCCAAATTTGGGGGCGGGTTTAAGATATATGGTGAACCGGAATCGCCCAGTTTGGCGGCGTGTTTAAGGTATATGCCAACTGAGGGGGCGTGTTTAAGATGTATGATGAACCGGAATCGCCATTTGAAGAGGCATGCTTAAGATATGTAATTACACACACATATGTATATATTTGATGGACCTGCACCGCCAAATGAGAGGCCGTGTTCAACATGTATGATGAACCGGAATCGCCAAATGAGAGGGCGTGTTTAAGATACATGATGAACCGTAGCCACCAAATGAGGGGCCGTGTTTCAGATATATGATGAACCGGAATCGCCGAATGAGGGGGCATGTTTAAAATAAGTATATGTATACTTATATGCATATATATGATGATGAACCTGAACCGCCATGAGAGGCCGTGATCAACATGTATGATGAACCGGAGACGCCAAATGAGGGGCGTGTTGAAGATATATGATGAAAAACCGCCAAATGAGGGGGCGTGTTAACCTATATGATGTATACATGTATACATATGATATATGTGTATATGCTGAGCCGGAATCGCCAAATGCGGGGGTGTGTTTAAAAATTAAGTATGATGAACCGGAATCGCCAAATGAGGGGGGCGTGTCTAAGATATATGATGAACCGTTTCGCTATCGCAAGCCTCCGTGAGCTTTCTGCTAAACAGCACAAAATGAGGGGTCGTGTTTAAGATATGTGATGATCCGGAATCGCCAAATGAGGGGCGTGTTTAAGAAATATGATGAACCTGAATAGCTGGAAACATATTCACATGTAAATATGCGACGATGTTGTAATTGACAACATTTTCACATCGGTTCAAGCTTTGAAGAATTGCAATTGCTGGAATTTACCGCTTCGGCCTGAGCACCTTCTGAATTGGGCTCGCGCAACGAGCATCCTGTGTAAACCATAGGATGCAGGGACCGGATTTGCACCATGTGCTGTAAATAACAGGTTGCGGGAAGTTAGGCGAATTGTGGATAAAAGTGTGAATAACGTGAGCTCAAAATAGTTCACAGGAAAATTTCCACCCGGCCATAGTTGCAGATGCTCGGGGACAGGAAAAACCAAAAAGCATCTCAAAAAACCGGAATATGTCCTTACTTCGTTCTCGGACCTGTGTGGTTCAGTCGTCCCGTTGCTTGTGCAGGTTGTGCTTTCGAACACCTCAATACGAATCGACAGGGAGCTGTATTTCTCGGTTCAAGCGAATGCCGTCCTCGGCATCGGGACGAGTTGCGCAAACATAAAACGCACCAGGCAGAACCTCGTCCGGATGGTTGGAAAACAAATGGGTTTGTCCAATTACACGGTTCTGGCCTCAGTGTCACTGCTTGACGCTAGACGCGGTTGCAGTTCGTTCGGCTTTTTCGGCTTTTCTCACACGATACTGATACTGATAGTTATAGGGAGGTTCTCAATCAATGTCTTCAGTCCTCACTGCTTCTTGCTCAATCCTGATTCCTGTGCTTGGCTGGTCTGTCTTGCAAGACGAGGTCGAATTGAGGAACTTGGTAGTGGGCGATCTCCCATTTGTCAAGCCGCCATGTTGGGCCGATTTGTATGTCCAGTTCCGTTGACGTCGAAAGACCGTGCTGATACAAGAGCTTAAGTTGTATATAGTGCGGCTGCGAGGTAGTTTCTGCCTCTGTGTATGCCCTGGACACATAACCGCTAGTGGCACACGTTACTGCAAGCACGATGGATTTCAAGAACCAATTTAGCGGAACTGCTGTCCGCACGCCGACCGGACGGTACAGGATCAACGCAACATGGGCACAGCAGGCGGAGCTGGACCACGAAACGCGCAGACCATGACTCAACCCTGTTCCGTTCGGATTCATTTGGCAATGTGCCAGGACGGTCGTGAAGACATTTTCTTATCCGTGGAATGCTCGGACTCCTGTCCGAACTTTCAGAAATTCAGAAGGGTTTCCTTAAACTGTTAGCCAATTTCCTAGTCATGACCTGCTGTTCGGAGTTCTGCTGCTAACCCGCTTCGTGGCATCCGAGTCCAATCCGGCGATGAGGACTTCGGTCGCTGAGGATAGGCTTGCCAAGGCGACGTTTTCTCTTGTCTTCGGAATCCATCTCATGCCAGCATGTGGCACATCTATGGCTTGCTTTTGTCAAGTTGCTTCCATTGCAGGTCATTCACTTCCCGGAAGTGCTGACCGTTCGAGTTCGGCACTGTTTCTTGGAAGAGAACGTGCCTTGCTCAGATTCCGTATTTGTCGTTCAGACTCTTTCTGGCACATGCCGGCACTGACCCCATTGAGGTTCGGATCACTGTCCTGTGTCTGAATGTCGTCGGGTCCGAGGAGCTTTGCACTGCCAGTTCCTTACAGTGTGTCCATCATCATTTGTGGGTCTTTTGTTGTTTCCAACGTTCTGCATTGTTTTGCCGAGATCACCATGAGTGCCATGAACGTCATCGACTGGGCACGTGATCCGTCCTTTCCTCATCTGCTTGCGAGAGGGCATGGATGTTCACCGTTGCAGACGCCCAGAAATCCGAGATGCGATGCAGGTCAGAGAGGATCAAGCGTTTCCAGCTGAAAACTGTGAATCATAACAACATCGACCGAGAGACCCCAGCGTGGTTGCTCGTCGAATTTGGCGAGCCAATAGAGGCCGGAGTCCAGACGTTCGCATCGCGTCGATAGTTGCTATTCAAAAACTTCAGTTGGTCCTGATAGAGTGTCTGTGAACGTTCGAGAGGGCAGCCAGGCTTTTTGCGACCGCATCAAATGATGCTCTGGCTCTACTGTCTTTTCCAATTCTTGTGAAAGCGGACGTACACCCAAACTTGGCTGATCGGCTGGTTTTGCGCAGGTTCGCGACCTGGACAACGTCAGATCCGTGGACACAATCAGGACCACAACCCACGACATGACAAGGCTTGCTCGCTCCTAACTCTTGGCAGAGATGTGCAAAAGCCATAAGATGTGGCAACAAGTTTAAGCGAATTACCTGCGATATATTTCGGATGCAGAGTGGGTCAAAGTTTTGTACACAGTACACCGGTCTCGCTAAACCAATGATTCTTTCTTTCATCTGCCTTGGTCCTCATCTTCCTCGTGTCTGCTGATGTCGGCAGTAGCTTCTTCGACAGGTTCAGCCAACACAGCGTGGCGGAGTACAAGCACACTTACTACTTGCTCGATGCAGCAGGTGCTGAACTGAAGCTGTAGCCGCGCAAGAAACCGCCGAGACATGTTACGATATGTCGTATTGGAAGCCTTTGTACATTGCCGCTGAAGTTGGACGAGTTTTTTGCGGAATCAATGTCCTGACATCCTAAGGCCATGCTATTGATGAGCCCTTCGAAGAGGATTTGTCAGACATTCGCAGAATGCGCACAAATGCATCGGACTTAGGCTTAGGATTAAGGCTGCTCCTTTCGGTTGGTCTGCAAGCCGAGTGGATCAGCGAAAGCTTCGTTCTGCTTTTTTTGTTGTGCGTGAGTGAGTCAATGAGTGTGAGAGGGAGTGCGAGCGAAAGCGCGAGTGAGCATATTATGAGACAAGAGAGAGGCCCCGGGAGCGAGCGAGAGAGAGAGAGAGAGCTGGGTGCCCCATAACACATGGGGGGCCCATGTGGCCGGGGGGTCTAACTCGTCCCCTAAGCCTGGCTGAAGAAGAGAGCTGGGTGCGCTGGGGCCACAGTTGCAGTGGACAGCCAAAGGTGGCACAGAAACGCAGCCCCTCAGCGTAACGGGTGACAGCCAGAGGCGATGAGCCACACCCCTTTGAAGGAGTGATCATCAACTATGCAGGGCATCCCGGAGACCAATGAGAGCAGGGGGCCAACCCCAGCCAGCTGGTGTCCCTGCCGTGGCAGAGACATTGCCAGATGATGTGGACGAGGCGGGTAATGCCAGTCGGCCACCCCAATTGCCAAAGTTCTGGAACTAGATAGAGGGAGGCGATGTCGAACATCTCCATACCGAGTTCAGCTGATTGTGATCCAGACAGCCTCGTGATGCCCTCGAGTCCGACTGAAGAGAGGCCTACTGCTGACGAGTCAGCAGAGGCCCATGAGTTGGATGAACAAGTGCGGGCAGAGCAGGAGTACTACAGACGAACGGGCCGCCATCGCCTGCTCAGCCCACTGCACAGCCGGAGAAGGGCGCCGGCAAGCTTTTGGACTGACGACAGAGACAGAGAAGGGGGGCTGCCATAGGGTCAGAAGTTGTGCTCGTCTGCTCGAAGGGGGGGAGGGTAGCGAACACCATCCTAGGACCATACAGAGTCATGTGCTGAGTATGTCATGTCTTGCCATGTTCTCTCCCTCTCTTGCGAGCGCTGACATGTCCGGGGGCAGTTTGTGAGTGTTCGTTGTGATGTTGGGGAACCGAAGACCTGGCCCCTGAGCTCGAGCCTACACTCAGGCTTCAAGGCTGCAACACATCACCGGACGGATAGTGGATTTCAGCCTTGGGCTCCAGGCGGGTTGGGGGTCATAGGGCTGAGAGAGGGTTGAAACCACAAGAAAGCTCCAAGAACATCAACAAGCTCGTGCGGTTGCCACAACAAAGCTGCAAGAACATCAAAAAGGTTATGTGGTAACCTCACTAAGGCTTCGAAGGNAAAGCTCCAAGAACATCAACAAGCTCGTGCGGTTGCCACAACAAAGCTGCAAGAACATCAAAAAGGTTATGTGGTAACCTCACTAAGGCTTCGAAGGTTTGGGGAATTGGGGAACAACACGCAGTTTCATCGTCACTCTTGCCCGATACCAGGGCCGTGTGGCTCCAGCGTAGATGTGGATGACATGATGTGAAAGTTTTTCCAAACTTGCATGGGGTCCATGGGGGCTGGGGGCCACGGGCGCGGGGGAGTACAGATTTCGGCTTTTTGAGCCTTGAAAGTCTCGAAATTCGTACTCCCGCGTGCCCGTTCTGGCCTTTGGGGTACGATTAAAATCGTACTGCCCCGTGCCCGTGCTCTGGGCTCTGGGCTGGGGGGCATTGGCGCCGGCGCGGGGGAGGACAGATTTCGGCATTTTTGAGCCCTGAAAGTCTCGAAACTCGTACTCCCCCGTGCCAGTGCTCTGGCCTCTCTTTTGTCCAGGAGCGGGGGGGCACGGGCGCAGGGGAGTACAGATCTCGGCATTTTGAGCCCTGAAAGTTTCGAAATTCGTACTCCCATTTGGCCTCTGGCGTCGAGGCGGCGGGGGGCACTGCGCGGGGCAGTACAGATTTCGGCATTTTGAGCCTTGAAAGTCTCGAAAATCGTACTCCCCCGTGCCCGTGAATTTCTGTGGGCGCAAGAGGCTCTGGCATATCGATTCTGCAATGTCAGTGGCTTCAGAGGGGTCTTCAACTTGCCGTTCTGATTCCTCAATTTGCTGTCCTGATTCCTCAATTTGCTGTCCTGTTTCCTACATTTCTTGTTGCGGTTCCTGCGTTTCTTGTTGTGGTTCTCGCTTGTGTTCCTTCTTGTGGTTACACCCCTGTCTNCAATTTGCTGTCCTGATTCCTCAATTTGCTGTCCTGTTTCCTACATTTCTTGTTGCGGTTCCTGCGTTTCTTGTTGTGGTTCTCGCTTGTGTTCCTTCTTGTGGTTACACCCCTGTCTCTACCCATGATGGTATGTAGGCATTCGTGTTGCCTTCCGTGCGACTGTTCGTGCCGCGGCCGGCAGTGCCCAGGTGTCCGGACGGATCCAGTTGATCATCTCCAACCCTGCGAGAGACAGATCCGAAGTAGATCTCCCTCGAGGCACCAACCTTGCCTCCCCACCCAGTGTTTCTATTCGTCCATGCCGATGCTGGGACGAAGGGAGCATGAGATAATATAGCACAGTGCTACTCGCGGGCTGCAGTGCTCATGTTTTCTACGGCAGGTGGACATCCGCAAGGCTTCCAGTGAGCATCAGCCACGTGCCGGTCTCCCCAGTGCCTTCCCTCGGGTGCTGGGTTAAAGAAGCCACGAAGGCCCCCTTGCAGCTCTCAGATCATGATCCCAGGCATGCTGTTGACTCGACAAAGAAGACGGCGGTCGGGACAAAAAGCAGACTTACATGGTCTTGCGTTGGTCCTTGTCTCTAGGCCTGGGTTCGGGAGCTTAGCTCCGAAACTCCAGCGTTGTTTTCCTCTGCTGCCAGATCCAGTCGCGGCTACATGGGAATGACCAAGAGCCCTTCTGCAGGGCAGCTGCCTCATTGAAATCATCTTGGAGCACGAGCTTCCCCGTTTGGTACGTTCGGTATTCAGATTTTGAGGGGGCTTCGAGGTCGACATGAACTCGGACGCCTGAACGAGTAGAGAAGTACCGGTGTCTGGATTGTGACTAGTCAGAACCTGTGTTGAAAGTAGCCGCTAGCACTCTACTGTACTGGTAGGCCAGCGGTTGCGTCAAAGCGGAGGTTGGTGGGTGCGTGATGCAAATCTTTCCCAGATCGCGGCCTAAATCCCATATCCCGAGCCTTGTGCGAAGTAAAAGTAAGAGCATTTCGGGGTAGTTCCACAAGGAAGCAGTAACAAGAAATAGCTTCAAATTTACTGATTCAAGTCCCGCCACGGCAGAATGCATGAAAAAAAGGACCAAACCTTCTCAGCCGGCAAGGAACGCTACCTTCCTTGATACCGCCAGGAGGGCATTGAAGGGCGATGTGAGCACTTTGTATATAGAGTCGCAGAACCTTCATAGAACCTCCATTCACAACCCTTATAGAACCCCAGAGCTCTTCTAGAAGCCTTGCAGAACCTTGCAGAGCCCTTCTAGAACCCCTATGAAACCCTATATGGAACCCTTTTGGACCCTTCCGGAGCACCAAAGCGCAGTGAGGATCGAGGACCGAATCCGGATCTCTTTGCTGAGCAGAAGGCAGGGACTTTACTTCCGCTCCTGACCTCTACTTTTAGAGACTTTGGAGGTCAAGTTAGGGTTGAAGGTTTGATGGTTTGAAGGGGTTTAGGGTTTTGGGGTTAAGGGTCTACGGGTTTTAGGGTTGAGCTCTTCAGGGTTTTCTGGTAAAGGGTTTTGGCGGGTTTTAGGGTTTTCAGGTATATTGGGGTTTGGGGGCTTGAGTTATGGGTCGAGTGACTGCATGGTCATTGTAAGTAGCTAGTGCCTCGGGCACAACGCACTTTTTGAAGGTCCAGCCAAGCTTTTCAATCCATCATGCATGTGGGAATTTGAGGAACAGGAGAGTTGACGCGGGCCCACACGGAGAGCGGACGCAAGATCTGTTGCTTCACTCCTACCATCGGTCTCGGGCTTAAGGTGCCCCAAGCCCCGAACTGCGACATGTGCTTGTGGGGACAGGTCCGGGCAGATGCGTTGCTGGACCCCTGGGAGAACAAGCTGACGCCCATGGACGAGGATCTGAGTCCACTGTGTCGGTGTATGCCGACAAGGTCGATGTCAGGGTCCGTGTAGTTATTATATTTATAGGAGCAGCGTACTCTTGATTTTCATAGAGGGACCCTTGCGATCTTTTCTGCTGGGGTTTAGCAAGGTCTTTCCTGTGGATCAGAGCAGAGAGGCTCAGGTGGTTTGACATTTGGGAGTACTCAAGCCATTTGCAAAAACCGAGGGTCAGAAGCTTCTGGTGTCAGGCAGTGAAGTGAAACACGTGATACTCCTACGTGGCTGTTTTCGTTCGATTTTCTGGTTTCACGACATACTGGTGATTCCAGCTGGTCCGTACCCAGGCCTGCAGCTAACTCTGCTTGAACACCTGATGCCGGGTGCTAGGCTCCTTTGACGAACGCTATACTATACACTAGCTTCCGAAGTTCTTGCAACCATGCAGCGCTGCCAACCAGACGCCTTCCCAAGCAACAGTCTGAGGCAACTCGCAGCGGGTCAAACGTGGCAAACAAAATCATGAAGACAGCTATCTCAGCCAACAGCCAGTGCAAGTAGCACAAAGCAGAGCAATCGCAAGCATCAACGCCATCAGCATAATAGCATGTCGAGAAACATTGTGATGTTCATTCAATAACGCCCCAAAAAACTCACAAGAAACGTTATGATTGAAACCCTAAACCTAACCCCTAAACCCTAAAACCCTAAAGCCGTAAAGCCAAAACTCCAGAGGAGATCATGGAAATGCCTGTGCCCACGCCAGTCTTTTGGACGACGGTTCGCCCCAAGGCGCCCGGGGGACGCGTGCAGATTCTGTCCACCTTTGTGGAGCTGGGGTTTGGAACTATCACTGTAGGGGTTTAGCGATTAGGGTTTGGGGGTTTAGTAAATTTAGTAGGGGCGTGGGGTCATTCAGATTATTTTGCTCTTGGCCATTTCTAGTCCAGATGTTATGATCAGTGTGAGCGGATTACGGACAGAGACTTGTACCAGCAGTATCATTCACGCTGTTAGTCAGGTGGTTCCTAAACACTAATACTAAGTTTGGTTGAACTTCCACGTCGCAGACTATTCACTGGACCCCATGCTCGGAGGCCTGATCCCGTGATAGTCGTAATCCCGATGGTCCTAATCTGTAACCCCTTAATACCAACACTCAAATGCATGGATCTTATGCACTACTCCATGGATCCTAATGCACCAACATCCGAGAATCCTAATTCCCACGCCATAGATCGCCTAGGAGGCGAGCCCCTGGGACATTGGCCGCATGGCAGACGACTCAGCAGGGCAGCTCCTTGCGGACACAATACTATCAGGGCCTCAATGGGGATACTATATTATATCTATAAATAAGGAACCCACAAAAAGTACAGGTAATTTTTTTAGAATAAGGAACCCCCAAAACTAAAACTCTATTCTAAGTATCAAGGCCCCTATATTACCGGCCATGTTCTTCTGCCAGGCTGTGGGCAAGACGAGTCTTTTTGGATGAGTCCCAACGCCCACACACAGTTCCAGCATTCCGAATCATGCACATATCAAGAAGCATCTAAACACAAGAAGAAGTCGAACTCCGAACTTGACAACATCTTAGGTCGGCCACCGCTTCAAGAAGGGTGGCAAGCGCATGGTCAGCTCTTTCGAGCGGACCTGTGGCGCGGGTCCCGGTGCATTCTGAACCTGACCACACGAACAGCGGTAGTTGCTGCTATTGCTGCTGCAGCATGCTGCTGCTACTGCTGCTGCAGATACTACTGCGACTACTAATGCTGCTGCTGCTACTGCTGCTACTGCTACTGCCACTGCTACTACTCTTACTATTCCTACTCCTACTCCTGCTGCTCCGACTGCTGCTATTCCTATATACTACTACTTCCACTGCTACGGTTGCTGCTACTGCTACTGCTACTGCTACTGCTACTGCTGCTGCTACTGCTACTGCTACTGCTACTACTACTACTACCACTACTACTACTACTACTACTACTACTACTACTGCTACTGCTACTGCTACTGCTACTGCTCCTGCTGCTACTGCTACTGCTACTGCTACTGCTACTGCTACTGCTACTGCTACTGCTACTGCTACTGCTGCTGCTGCTACTACTCCTCCAGTTACAACAACGGCAACAACTGCAACAAACGAGACATACAAGTATTCGAAAACTTCTTAGAAAGCTCGTCGAAACGACATCAGCAACACTGATGTCATTCCGATAGTGACACGGCTACCGCTCACGTGACAGGTTGAGGGAGTGTCAACTAGAATGTTTCAACCTCATCAGCAAGAGGTGATTGCAGAGTGCATGCAGTCAGCATTGTCGTCTTTTCCGTCCTCCGCATCCTCAGCATCACCCGCGGTAGCCAACCATGTGTGCTAGTCTCAGGTGTCGACATGACACGGCAGGAGGTCGACATCAAGGGGAAGAACGCAGGCACGTCTGAGCCGGCAGGATTCATTTTGCATACCCCGCACTGTCGAACTAGAAGCCCCCAGTGTGTCAGCAGTCTAAGCAGTGTGCCACTCACGAGTTATCGATTGGACCTTTGTGGTGTCTGGAATGGGGCACTGTACGGAGAACAAGGTTCCGACACCGTGGCGCTTTAGGATCAATGCTAGGTCCTAGGTGCTTCGAGGTAAAGAGGGGCCAACTGGGCACCACCATGTGCTCGAGGACTACTACATAGCTTTCTGCTGTGACAGGTGCTGTAAGTGAGAGCACTTGCAGCCCACTCTTCTGTTGCAGCCTCCACGCGCCTTCAGGCTTCAATGGAGATAGAGACTTCGAGGACTCCAGCGCCGCCTGCCATGACACTACGGTTGATGATACAAATCCTGCATTACCCATAATGAGGAATATACCATTATTCCCTTAGTTTAGGGTCCCTTAAGGTAATGCAGGATTTATATCATCAACCGTAGTAGATGGGGAAGAACAACAGCAAATATGAAACCAACCGTGTCAATCATGCTGATAGTCGCAAGAGGAAATAGCAGGTAGCAGGCGAGCGGCATTCAGTATTGTTCTGGTTCTTCTTCTTATTTTTAGTAGTGGTGGTGGTAGTAGTTGTAGTAGAAGGCAGCAGAACATTCATAGCTAAGTTTTCTGACTCTTTCCAACGTCGGTATCGTCCTGGTGGTAGCGGCAGGAGGAGTATCATCGTCCTCTTCCTTATCGCCGTCGTAATCATCATCGCCACCACCACCATCATCGTGATCCACGCCGTCATCGCTACCATACAGTAATCATCATCACCACCATCATCGTAGTCATTGACATCACCACCATCATCGCCACCCTCCTTCTCCTCCTCCTCCTCCCCCTTCCCCCTCCTCCTCCTCATCATCATCACCGTCGTCATCGCCATCGTCATCGTCATCATCGCCATCGTCATCATCATCATCATCACGATCATGGCCGTCGTCCTCTCCAGCCCCATTTTAACAGTGTTCATCAGGTTCATCATCATCGTCATATTTTGCGTCGCCTTCATCATCACAATCAGTGTCATTGCCTCAACATCACCACGATTCGAGCAAAGCTGTGTCAGAGCAATCCGAAGAGTGCCAGCCTAAGGCGTCTCTTCAGTCTCGGTTCCGGCAGTTCCAGAACCACGACGAGGTTCGGAAGTTGAAAGTGCCGAGAGAATCCGCTAGGCATGGAGGGAGACATTGCACAAAGATGCTGGAGGAACTCAGCCGTGAAGCTCTCAGCACTTTCTGCTCCCTGCAACAAACTGGGAGGCGTTTTGAAGATTGCAGAGCTGCTCACCAGCTCAGCGAAATTGCGACTTGACAAAAAACGCATGCCAAATACATTGCATGCTCCAGCGCCTGAGGGTTGGCATCGAGGTTCCTCGTAGGAGTACGTTGAGAGTGCATGGCTGCAGAAGTTAATGCTTTGTAAGCCCTCATATTAAACAAAGTTCGGCAACTGTGGCATTGCAGGCCAACGTGCATTATGCTTTTCCCACCTATTGAACGTTCCTTGTAGTTCAGGCATGGTGGAAGGGTAGCACGGAGTACGAGGAGTGCAGTCTCATCTGGCGCTTTGCAGGTGCTGTGAATAAACACCAGCACATCTGGACAGTGAAGTTATCGCAGTGTGTTATCAAACATACCGACAGTCTAACTTCTCGACAAAAAGAGCTGTTTCCGGTCGCAAACAAACCCTGCACTCGTGCACCAGAAACCTTTTCTTTGGTTGGCAGCCTCAACGAAGTACAGTACCCGTCGAACTCGAACTTGCGTGCATATGCCTCCACATGGGATGCTTTTCGAGATGTCCTGATTGCACCTACCTCACCTACCAATGCCAACATGAGATCCTAATCCCCAACGTGTTGAACTCTTGGGTCATGTCAGGTAGCAGAAGATGCCCGCTGCGGTTTTGAGGATTTCCTTGCTTGCGGCACGCATTGTTAATGTGAAGCCGTGCCCACAAGTTAATGTAATGAAGCGATCCTATTGCGACATCTGACCTTCAGCACAAGAACTCAGATTAGGAAAGCGGATCCCGAAGCCTGAGACCGTAAACCCAAACACCCCAAATTCTAAGCCCTAAGCCGTAATCTTACCTATGCTTCTGAGTGGGTCGGCCTTTTCGGAGGAAAGCTCCTCAAAGTTTTTGTACATATGTCAGAAGCACCTCCGGATCCCAGGAGTTCGGTTTAGGGTTCAGGGTTTAGGGTTTAGGGTTTAGAGTTCAGGGTATAGGGAGGTTTAGGGTTTAGGCTTTTTAAGTTTAGTCTTCATGCTCCGGAGCTTTGAGTGCTCGTTTACGGTTTTGAGGTGGAGTGTAGCCTTAGGTCTCAAGGCCAAAGACTTGGATCCTGGGCCGCATGCGCCGCAAAAGGTTGCCTCAACAGTGTTGGGGTGTGTCTTGAAGGAACCTTCTTCCAATAATCAGCTCGTTACTACACCCTAAACCCTAAACCTCTAAACCCTAAACCTTGAACCCTATAGAGCATTGCCAAGTGACATATCGTGAGGAGTGCTGCGCTGCCAAGCTGTGGAAGTCCCGAGATTCTGTCCTCTCCAGGTATGCTCTCATGATCACTACTGAGTGCGGCTACAAGGTGTGTGTCCCTGCGTGGGACGGGAGTGCTCATAATCGTGATAGAGGGTGATGTTGGCGCAGAAGAAGGGCAATCCGTTGATGAGCATGCTGATGTTGATTACGGAAATGAGATCTTCTATAGTGGGTACGATAATGATGTTGATGGTGACGAGAATGAGGTTGAGGATGAGGATGGTGGTGATCTTGTGTTTTCTGCAAGCCTCCCTGTCCTGCAGGTCTTGCTGTGTGTCTACCTCATGTTCCAGGAAGTGCGCAAGTACCTCACACTGAAGGTGGTCATGCTGCCGTGCGCCGGAACAGCTGATTCTTACCTTTGGTTAGTAGGGAATGGAGGAATGGGGTACAATTATAACTACTATTACTACCATTCTTCCATTCCCTACGAACCAAAGGTAGGTAATGCTCTTGCCGGGGTATAGTATAGCGGTTCCCTAGCGTCCTGAGCTCCAATGCTGGTTCTGCCAGTGTGTAGTGAGGGTAGTGAATAATTTTCTCAAGACTGTAAGAATGAAGATAGTACTGTAATACACATATTCAGGAACCCCAGAAAAATTTAGGTGATTATTTAGGCCCCTTTAGTAGAGGCTCTTTGCGACCTCAAGAAGTACCCAGACTGCAGGTACGCAGTCGGCTACATGCTGCACTTCATCCTGGGTCATTTCGTTCCTGTTGAGGAGCGCTGTTTTCTATGGTCTGCCAACAGTGAGGGGCTTTTGCTGGGATATACTGCGGCAACTGCGATGACAACGACAGAAGTGATAATCGTGAGCAATCAGATGCCAGGACAGCCTTCCAGTCCGCAAGGTAAGACCTGCGATTACCATCATTACGTTTGCTGCATTTTTCGCTGTTATTCCTGTGATTACGATTATCATTCCCAGTGCCACACAGTCCTGTCTAGTCTGTGGAGCAGCGCTCAAGTCTTGCCGCGGACCTGCGCCCAGGACAACGAGCGTGCGGAGGCCCCAACAAAGACGGACTTCCATGGGAGCTGTTGCTGAAAGTCACCTGGGGATAATCGGGGTTTGAAGTTTAGGGTTAGAGTGTAGGAGTTTGGGTTCAGGGCTTGGTTCCAAACCGTAAACTCCAAACTCCAAATCTCAAACCGCATGAATCCCAGGGCTGCAACGTCGTGAGCAGCTTGTTCTCGGACTTGGGCCGCTTCCTTTGTTTCGTGCTTGTGGTCTCCATCTCCATGAAGGCCGGAAGAAATGGCCCCAAAATCCTATTCTAATTATTGAGGCATTTATGTGAACCGTCGCAGAAGGGCCTGAGGCGTGTTTGTGGATGTTTTATTTAATCGCATAAGGGTCTGACAAGATGTTGCAGCGGCTTTTCAAGCGAATCCGAAGGCCTTGTCAGGGTTTCTATAGGGGTTTGGCAAGGGAACCCATAAACCATAAGCCGGGTTCTTACAGGCTCATGGCTCCTGCAAAACGGCTCGGCGTTGCGGGAGAGTTGCGGTGAAGATGAGAAGACGGGTGACACCCTAATCTGAACATGTCTCCAAGTCCTCAAATAGTTTATCCAAATAACTCCCTTCCTCTTGCTCGGAGTTAGTCTCATCTTCGTCCATGCTGGGACCTTTTGAACTCAACGTGAGGGCCTCCGAGGCCAGAATTCGAAGTTCGCGCGTGCAGTCCCCGTCACCGTTGCATGCATTGGTTCGCAACCTGCAGAGAGCATGGCCCTAAATCCTAAACCCCTAACCCCTAAACCCTAAACCCAGAAGCCAATGGGCTGTGTCGGGGAGGTGGACAACGCTTCCAGTGTGATGTACGATTGGGAGGCCGCGGAAAAGCGTCCCCTTTCCATGTAATGCTTCTGGGGTTTGGGGTTTAGGGTTTATGGCTCAGGGTTTGGGTTTTATGGAGGACCCGCCCCAAGACTCACAAGGCATGCTTCTCGATTCCCAAGCCTAAGTTGATACTCTCCCTGCTTTTGCGCATCTTCAGGGCATACCCAAGGCTGTCGGAGAGTCTGGATCTTTGAAGACCCCGGAGGGTGCAAAACCCTAAACAGTGGAAATCAATTTCGGGCAAGACTCGTCGAACTTCCCTCCGTTGAGCGTGTGAGTGAGTGAGTGAAAGGCTGTTGTGTTCAGGGTTCCGGCTCAGTGCCCCTGATTGGGCCAGTTCGAGGCATATTTTGCTTTCCTCCTTTTGGATACCTGACACTCTAAGCCTTATACGCTGAAATCCTGGCAGGAAGGAGGCAGAAGGGGGTAGCCAGTTTTAAAACAAACCCGTTCTGGATACTCCCAAATTCAGATACCGCGCCATCCAGTATCTGAAAATCCCTACATCAGTCTAGCAGTTTAAGAACTCAGAGCAACCTCAAACCGAAGCCTCATAGTTAAACCTTACCACTGCGCACTATCATAATTCATAGTACGGTAACCCCCATATTGACAAGGAGCCCTAATGCTTATAGCCACCCTTGTAGTGGCCTTGCAGCTGTCTGTTACCATTGTTCATACTACGATAATCCCCAAACCCTAAACCCGAAACCCTAAGTATCTAGGACCCATTTTAGAGACGATGCCGGAAGCCGGCACTTCCCTAGGCCGCTTTCTGGCCTTGCTGGGGCCTTGAGGCCGCGGTTTAGGGTTCAGGGTATAGGGTTTAGGGATTCAGTAAGCTGACGGGCTTTTCAGGGTTTCGCTAAGTTATTCAGGGTTTCGCCAGATGTTTTGCAGGGTTCCGAGCTTTTTTTGATATTATTCCTCAGAGTTCCTTGTTTTAGTTGAGGTTATAACCTAACCCCAAACTCTACGTATGCTATTTACTCAGGCCCCTAAACTCCTATGTTTTTACTCAAGCCCCTGCATTACGTCCAAGGAATCGTGTGCATTTGGGGTTTCTGGGAGAATGTCTGCTGCTACTCCACTATATAGAGCTCATAAAGTCTTAGACGTTGTGCTATGTGCAGGGCCTGTATGGCGGCTGCAGGTAGGGCGAGGTTTGGGGCACAGAGATGTATCTTATGCGACACCTGCAGTCCGTTCTATTTGCTTTACTTTACTTTGGTCAAAAACCTGGGGCTCAGATGGCCTTGATGCGCATGCGCCTTGCGTGCGGAGGCCCAAACCCAAGCAACCATGAATCGAAAACCGTTGGTCCTAAACTGCAAAATGTACGCTCAAGACTCAAGTAAGAGGCCTTACTTAAAGGATCATTGGACTTAGTAGCAGGGTTGTAGATAATGTAGCTTTGCTTATAACTACTTACAACCCCAATTGAGGTACTTATAGCCTAACTTACTAAGTGATCCTCCAAGTATCCCCGAAGAGTTACTCTGGGTTCTTGCTGACGGATTTAACTTAAGGTACCATAATAAGGAAACCATATCATTTACTATAGATCCTTATTATGGGAGCTTAAGTTAAACCCCTTAACAAGAACCCAGTACTGGACCTTACTTCCGAAATGGACGCAATTCGGCCTCACAGGGCGTCATTGCCTTGGTTGTGCTGCTGGTTCTCCCTGCTTGCCCGGCTCTTAGCTTTCTCATGGATTTCTCATGGACTGGGACGGCAATGTAGGGGCCTTATAATGTCTATACTATTTAGGCGGATTCCTTATCATAGTTCCATACTCGTGCTGGTTTTTCGAGGAAGGAGAAGGTTTGATTCACACAGCACCTCTTAGTACCGCGTTGGCGCCATCACTCAGATCATGTCCTGTACGGTACCAGCCTGTGGATTGAAGTTACAGTCTTGGCTGTTTGCCTAAAAGAAGTCTGATCTTGGATGCTGCCACAGTTGAATAATAGTTATGAATACAGATACATGAGGAGTTTAATAGTAGCCCTATTATAGACTGTATGGGGGCATTCTCCAATTCTGATCTGTAGTTACCTCCCAAACAAGCTGGCAGCTAGCAGGTCAAGTCTCTGATTTGATGGTCGAGGATTCTTGGGGTTCTCATCGCTGTCATTTGGACAGCCTTGGTTTTTGGGCTTCTTTCAGGCATGCTCTCCACCTTTGCAGACCGGCGGAAGCTGATGATGCTCAGTTGGGTGCGGTTGCTCGCTTGCCAGGGTTTAGGGTTTAGGGTTCAGTTTGTGAAATAACAACTGTCGGGAACTCTTTGGGAAGCAGTGGTTCAACAACACCAGACACCATCCGAGCCAGGGAATAAGGTGCTCAATGTAGAAGCTTAAACTAGTACAAATATCAGTCATTGGGGCTCCTTATCATAACCATGCCATAAAGGAGCCCAGCACCCTGTTCCGATTCTTAAGGCCCCGACAGTAGGCCACTGCTTTCCCTCTGGGGAGTTGATTCTGTGTAATTGGCCCGAGCGCAATCTGATTTGAAAGCATGAGGCCCTAGATTTCGAAGGCCCAGTTTGCATCTAAGCCATAACGGACCAATCAGCTTTAAGCCCAGCATTCACCTGAATATCTATACTGCATAAATACAAACACATACACACATGCATATGTATAAATATATGTATAAATATGTGTATATATTGTATTATTATTGTTGTTATTATATATATATGTACATACATATAGAGTATTTACTTTCGACTCTAAACTGCCTGCAGATGAAGCCCTCTGAAGCCAGATTTATGACCTTCCTGGCAGGTCGTCTTGTCAGGGCTGGGTCTGGGTGCCGTGAGCTTCGTTTCCATGTGCCCCCCCCCCCCCGTTTAGGGTTTAGGGTTTAGGGTTTAGGGAGCTAAGGGGTCTGGGAGATCGAAAAGGGATTAGGGATGATCAGAGATTGGAGGAGATTTGCAGAGGCGAGGGGTTCAGTGGTTTAAGGTTCGAAAGGGAGGTAGGGTATAGTTTTTTTTTTTCTCAGGCCGTATCCCAGGATTACCCTACATACAGGCTTTCCATGCGCCTCGAGGAATAAAGGTTTCGTTGGGGGCCGGTTGTCTTACAGCTTAGGGCCCTGTAAATCACGATCCGAGGACCCGATCCTGTGTTTCGGAGTTTTGCAATCTGAGTTCGTGTTGAGCTCGGCATTTGGCTGCAGGCCGGCCCAGCAACTGCTTCAGTTGCATAGAGCTCGAAGTTAGTAATTGGGTTTGACGAAAACACTCCAATGGTGTTCCGTATCTACATTCTGTGCTATAGGGAATTTGCCATCAGGGAGCAGTTCTGAAGAAAACAGTAGGATACATGCTGGCGGCTTGTCAATGTGACAGGCAGCACGGGCACGAATATGCATCTATCCCGTGCAGCATTGACAAATGTGGCGTCCCTCTGGAGAGCATCTTCTTGACACTGGTCCGGCTCTGGATGATGTAGAAGCCCGACACCACCAGAGACGAGATGCACCTGGTACCCCCTCAAAGACCAGGTACAACATTGCATTCATTTTGGACAACGAGCTTTGTGTGCACCTCGGTGGTTCGACGTCTGCCGCTACTTGGTGGAGACTCTCTTCATAGACATCACCGCCATCACCGCCATCACCACCACCACCATCATCATCATCACCACGACCACCACCCTCATCATCATCATCATCATCATCATCCTCGTGCTCATCATGGTCATCACCAGCATCTTCCATGCCAGCAGCCATGATTCTGTCCCTGGGCAACCCACCCCATCTGCTGCCTCATCACGTGTGCATGCCCATGCTTCTTGTCTTCGTGCCCGCCTTTCGTCAGCATCATCGCATCCTTGCTTGCAGAAGACTTGAAGGACGATTTTGACTCTGCGTTATGGCCAGACCTGCAGTAGCACATGCTTTTGAAGGCAACACTGATGCTCACAGTACTTCCTTCCGTGGCCCTTGCTTCCTCACGTCGTCAGGCTCGAAGCCTCCGTTTACACCGTCCTCGGGGTCGGTGAGGCGTTGCTCAAGCGAACGAACTGAAACATCAAGCTTCTACAATTCCGACAGCCAGTGCGGCTGCTGCTGCTGCTGGTGCTGGTGCTACTGCTACTGCTACACCTAGTAGTAGTAGTAGTAGTCTTAGTAGTAGTAGTAGTAGTAGTAGTAGTAGCAGCAGCAGTAGTAGTAGTAGTAGTAGTGGTAGTACTACTACTCCTACTACTACTACTACTACTACTACTACTCCTACTACTACTACGACGACTACTACTACTACTACTGGTACTAGCACTAGTACTAGTACTACTAGTACTAGTAGTACTACAAGTACTACTAGTACTGACTACTAGTACTACTAGTACTACTAGTACTACTAGTACTACTAGTACCACTAGTACTACTGGTACTGCTAGTACTACTAGTACTACTAGTACTGCCAGTAGTAGTAGTAGTACTACTACTACTACTACCACTACTACCACTACTACTACTACTACTACTGCTACTACTAGTCCTACGACTACGACTACGACGACCACTACGACTACGACGACGACGAGGATGACGACGACGACCGATGACGACGACGAGCATCAGTCTACTCCCTCATAGTCTGATGGAGCTAGCCGTGCCCTGAGCTTCCAGGTGCTCGCAGAAGCTCCAGCTGTCCATCTGGCCATGGTGCACCACCCCGGTGACAACAGGGGCAGAGAGAGTCGCACTGATACTGGTAATAAAGGAAGGGTTCTGGCTGGTGGAGAACCGTCCGCGGCATGTAAATCAGTTTGCTAAACACCATTTGGCTTTTACTTACGGCATGGGCCACTTGACAGAGCTTTGTTGCGCCGGCTGTGATGCGATGAGAGATGTGCCTGGCAAGATCAGCCGCGCATAGGCACGTAGACTTGCAAGTGTTTCGGGCATTGTTGCGGGAGGGCAATCCCTACTTACTACTTGCAGATCCCCAAACGCAGAGCAGCCACGCGAGTTCATGGGTTTGAGACCAAGCTTGGCCGGCCAAGGTTGATTTTTCTGCCCAGCTTCGCCATTGCAACGACTTTGGCAAAGGTCCTCCATAGAGAGAATAGGTATTTACAGCAAGCGGTCCTCGTGATAGGGTTGGCTCGTTCAATGGAATGCAGTTGTCCTTTCCAGTGTTCTTGGCCGGAAAAAGGAAAATCTGTTTCTATCTAGTTGCAAGGTTTGGGCACCTGCTCGTGCGCAGCGGTACTTTTTTGGCCGTGAGCCTTCGAAGCATGTCAGTTGACTAGTGTGATCACTGTCTTCTTGTATGCGTAGTATATACAGTCATCGTCATACATCATTCCTGGGTAAGACTCAAAAACCAAGTTATTATTCTGCAAGGAGAGGCACGCAAGTCCAACGCATGCGCAATATCTGTAGAAGGTCGGCAGTGCTGCAGTTTATGCAGGACCCCTACCGGGGCCGCAACTGACCCCAAGCCTCGAAGCTAGTATTATTGTTCGGGGTTGTTTCCTTGCATAACTATGCAAAAGAAGCACCAGCACCAGAGCTTCTTCTACTTTCAGCCGCCTTTCCTGACCTTAGTCTTCAGTCCTCGAATAGAAGCCCCTAGACTCTGTGGACGTTGTTCCCTCAAGGCACCCTCAATCTTGACCACGGATCCGAAGTCCGAAACCCTAAACTCCGAGTAGTCCTAAACCATCCTAAACCCTAAACCCCATGTCACGTCCTAAACCCCGAAGCCTACTCCCAGCCATGCCTTCGCTCAGCGCCCACTGGCGCAAGCTCTCCACGATGCCTGGTATCAGCCAGGAAGGGCTCCTGAGGCGGTAGGGTTTT
The DNA here is from genome assembly GCA_003297005.1 of Symbiodinium sp. clade A Y106. Lineage (NCBI taxonomy): Eukaryota > Dinophyceae > Suessiales > Symbiodiniaceae > Symbiodinium > Symbiodinium sp. clade A. Next base: position 193,672 of record BGNK01000249.1, on the reverse strand, counting down.
GGGTTTTGGGGGTTCAGGGTTTTAATTCGGGTTTTAGGGTTTTTGGTGAGGTTTAGGTTTTGCCGTTTGAATTGGGAGTTTGGAGTTTAGGGTTTTGGGATCGTGCTCCGGATATTGAAGCTGGGGCTTAGCATTTGGGGTCGAAAGTGTAGAGTTTACCGTGGTGTAAATCTGGGGTTCAGGATTGATTTTTGGGTGTAAAGCGTCGAGGATCAGGGAATCGGACAGCTAGCAGCTAGTGAAAACATTGGTATTCAACTCATGCTTGGCCGGTTGCCATTCTCGTGATGAAACTGCTAGGATGATGGCACTGGTGGTGGTGGTGGTGGTGGTGGTGTGATGACTGAGTTCTGACTAGCTCTGTCACTGAAAAGGCCATTGTCAGTGGCTAGTGGTGTATTCGTTCACCGTAGTAGCGTCAGAAGGTGTGTTGCCCTTACCGGTTATGATCATTACAACGGCTTCCATCTCATGTTTTTGTCTTTCCATGGGCTTTTTGTTGATCAAGCACCATCAAACTGGCTTTGTGATTGGGTCGGACCCGATGCCAAACATGCGCACGATTTGTTGTTGCTTGAGTTAGGGAACTTTTCGGCTCCTTCATGTCTTTGCTGCAACTGTGCTTTTCAATGGCACGAGAGCCAGCGCAAAGTGTTCGGATTCTTTGTATCTTGATCATACAGTATATGTATGTAAATATAATATAATCATATATAATCTATATATATATATACATATAATATAATATTATACTATATTATACTCTCTCTCTCTATATATAAATATATAATATCATCCCGCCCAGAATCCAGTGCCCTCTGTGGTGCCGGTCACTCTGTTACTCAGTCTGCTGCGAGACGCCGGCCAGGCTTCAAGAAGTATTTTAGGGTGTAGGATTTTACGGAGGGATCCACAAGAGTTCATTTAAGAGATCTCTAAGGGTTATATTGAGGTTTAGGGTTTTAGGGTTTGGGTTTAAGGCTCTCGGTCAAGGTGTGTGTGTGTGTGATTTGGAACGGGGATTCTGAGTTGTGAGGTCCGGAGAACCCTTTCCCTGGTTGCACTGCAATTATGTGAAAGTAGACATGTTCAGGCGATACCCAACTTAAACCAGCCTTCCAACAAACTACAAGGTGCCTCAGGTCCCAGGCACCTATGCATTTATCTACATATCAGCAAATACATGTATGTCTGAATGCAGGTATGTATGTATATACGTATGTATGTATGTAGGTATATATGTATGCGTGTGTATGTGCATTCGTGCGTGTGTTTATGTATGTGACACATATGTACACCTATATGACCAAGCACACATATGTGTGTATGTGTGTATATATATGTATATTTTGCATATGTGTCAATATACGTAGATAGACAGACAGGCAGATAGATAGATAGCTAGACAAGCAGATAGACAGACCCATAGATAGGTACGTGGGTAGGTAGAAGGGTTGGTAAGTAGGTGGGTAGATAGGTAGGTAGATAGATGGATGCACACACGCATAAACGTACATATATGCTACATGTATATGTGTACGCATACGCATATGTACATGTATGTGCATATGTATATGGTTATAGGTATATGTGTATACCTGTTTATGAGTATGTATTTGCAGATGTACATATATATATATATATATGTATATATGTATATATATATATATATATATATATATATATATATCGATGTATGTACACACACATACACACGTACACCCCACACATACAGACATACACACACACAGACATACATACATACATACGTACGTACATACATACATACAAGTGTACAGATCTAGACGCAGGTATAATTTCTGCCGCCTAGTCGCAGACAATGAGTCAGACCGTGACGCCCAAGCCCCAAGACCAGAAACCCAAAATGAATCTTGAAGCTGCTTGCTGCAGCGATTTCGGTCTCAAGACTCATGAAACTCCGAAGTCGCCCCCCGGCCTCCGTGTCGTTGTGAACATGCCGTTGGACTCCATCGACGAGTCGAAGGTCACTGACTTTGTGGGGCCGTGGGGTGCCAATGGTGTGACTTTGGACAGTCGGTTTAATTCGAGATGGGTAGATGCCGTACGGCCATATGGCGCTTCAAGTCGGCCGGCCCGCCGCTATGCTAATGTGGTGCAGTGTGCCCTGCGCATCAACTCAGACCGGGTCACCCAACAGCTCACGAAACGTCGACGTCGACCCAGTCGGCAGCCCTTTGTTGTAAAGATTCGTGGCTCTAGGCCGATATTGACAGCACTGGCTCATGCTCGACTGGTACAGTTTTGTGTGTGTGTGTGTGTGTGTTTGCGTGTGTGGGAGGTGACCGTCTATGGTGCCTGCTTCTGTGCCTTGGTCAGATAGAGCATTTCAGTCCTGAGAGCTCAGAGTCCTTCGGTTCAAGATGCGAAACCCGGGAATTTGCCTAAGAAATCCGAGCCGTCGCGGACTCACGACTCCTCGCTGCTGCAAGCCCTCTAATACCTTGCGTAATATAGGGGCCTTAATGATTAGAATAGGGTTTTGGGGCCCATTATACTCTACATAATTATAATAAGGAACCCCCAAAATACTATCGGTATTTTTTCAGGCCCCTCTATTACCCAGCCAGCCAAACGGCCAGCTAGATGTCGAGGCTGTTTCAACGGCCTCAACTTGGAGAACGTCGAGATCGGATGTGCTGCTAAGGACCTCTGGATAGTTTCATTTTGCACATCCCCTCAACTTATGCTCCCCTCCTTACACCTATTGGAACGGCTTGGCCACGACGGACAAAGACCACTGCAGCCTTGCACTGCTCTCCTTATAGTAACCGTTAGTAACCCTTATAGTAGCCCTTCTAGACCCCTTTAAAGGAACCCTATTCTAAATATTAAGGCCCCTACATAGAGCCCTATTACAGATTCCTTTTAGAGCCCTCTGAGGATCCCCTTTAAAGGAACCCTGTTCTAATTGTTCAGGCCCCTTTATCCTGAGACAGCCCAGGAGACACTCCTTTGCCTGGAGTGGGACTTCTGCCTCAAGTCCAACACCGAGAAGCTCCTGGATCTTGCTCCGTAAAACAGTAATAATACTAATAACAATAATATTAATAAGACTACTATTATTGATAGTACTAATAGTAATAATAACAATAATCTTAATACTGATAATAATAGCAGTTATAACAATAATAATAACAAAGTCAAATATAATGATAGTAATCAGTCGACTCTGGGATTCTGGGCGCGGAGTACTCATCCGGGGTTTGCAGGTGTACCCATGGACATTGAGGATCCCTACTATAGGGGCCTTGATGATTACCTGTGCTACTTTGGGGGTTCCTTATTATATTTATAGTATAATGGGCCCCAAAGCCCTATTCGATTATTAAGGCCCCTATAGTAATCATCCGGGTTTTTGCAGGTGGTGTAGCCATGGACATTGAGGATCCCTAGTTTCCCAAAGTGACAGCGGAGCCCACTCGGAGGCTTCGCTGTTTCTGCCTTGACATCCGCCTCGTGCCCGTGACCGTCTGTATCAAACAGCACCTTTGGCCTTGGAAGCAAGCGCTTTGGAGTAATGTAGGGGCCTTAATAAATAGACTAGGTTTTGGGGTACATTATACTATAATCATAATAAGGAACACTGCAAAACCCTATTCTACTTATGAAGGCCCCTACATCAGGGGTTGGGGTAACATGCAACACCCCTGTAAAGTTAGCCTCGTGGCTCCTTCAGGGCGAGCACAAGTCTGCAGGCTTTATGGTAAGGCGTCCCAACAGGTGTGAGCTGTGCCAGGTTCCCTTGGAAATGCTTTGAATCCAGGGCAGGGCCCTAAACTAAGAACCCCAAACCCTAACCCCCAACCACTAAACCTTACACCGTCCTAAACCCTAAACGCTTAAGGCCTTAACCCTAAGCCCCAAGCCTAAACCCTAAACCCTAAACCTCTAACCCTAAACAAACCCCTAACCCCTAAACCCTAAACCCTAAACCCAAAGCCAAGGCAGGGCCAGATGTGCTGCCTCGTCTCCGCAGCGGCCATTCCGCCTGATGCGGAGGCCTTGGCCTTATGGCCTTAGTAAAAACATCCTCAAAAGCGTAAGGGCTTTAGGGTTTAGGGTAGTAGGGTTTAGGGTTTAGGGGTTTAGGGTCTAGGGTAGTAACCTTTGTCGCTGGCTGGTTCGATTCCAAGACAACTCGCCCCTCCCCCCCCCGAGTGTGCAAAGCTGCCGGAGGTGCCAATGATGCTTTCGGTCTGCTTCCTGGTCTGCTTCCCCAAGTTCGGCTTCTTCAAGAAGATCTCGGAGATCAAGGGATGATGCCTACTCGCATCTAAAGCACGTCCTGAGCTGAGCGGTTTGCTCCGCCGCGCAGGATGGTGTTCCTTCACTTGAACAATGTCGTGGTTCAGTCGGCAGGTGTGCCAGTACCCGGCCCGCATCCGTGCTCACGAGCGCAGCAATCACAAGTTCCCTGAATTTGTTATTCTTTCTTCTATGACTATGGTTTCTATTGTTATGATTATGATGATAGTCATGATTGTTATCATCAATGAAGACATTCCACCCGCACGGATTGGCGGCAACCCTAGGGGCTGGTGCTCTGCCAAAGAGCCGCGTGGACTGCTATCAAGTCTCCCAGTTTGGAACGTAGGACCCACACCTTTTTAGACTTCTTTGCAGATGCCTGCAAACTTCGCAGCACCTTGCAGAGAAGAGTGGGTCTCGACTGTTGCTGACGAAGGATGGAACAAAGATGGGCTCACGACATGCACCCTGGTAGTACTGAGTTGGATCTTGCACTTCAGCTCCTTTCAGCATGATGTTGAGCAGCTCGCCAAACCTTTCAGCGATGGACAGACTGTATGCAGGCGCAGAAGTAAACTGTCCGCCGTCAAACAGATGTAGAGCTCTTAGCTATTGCAACCCAGTCTAAGCCCCCTAAGCCCCCAACGCTCTTCCAAAACGCTAAATCCCTAATGCCCCTCCGAGGCAGCGCGATCTGCCTCCCCCGAGGGTGATGTTTGGCACTCTGGGAGTTGTTTACCTTTGGGCAGAGGCTTAGGACCTTTGCTGTTTTCGGGCTTTGGAGTATTCAGGACTTAGGGTTTCTGGAGGGGAAGGCTTTACAGTCCACTGTAAACTGGGGCAGGTTTTCATTCATTCTTGCAGGCAAGTCAATAACTTCAGCCCCAAACCCTTCACTGTGATTCTGGCCTCCGCCGTTTGAAATAGTCGCGTGGGCGCTCGAGTGTAGATTGCTGAAGTGTTTGTCAAGAGTCTGCAGCACAACATCGGGTGAACAACAGCACTGGATAGGGATAGTACTCGTTAGGATATGCAAAGCAGTTGTCACCATGTGACAGAAGTTACTATATCATTAAATTACAAGCATGTGCTAAGCCGGTTCAAAGCCAGTGCGGGTTTCATTTCCCGGACTCCAACCTTCATTCAAGTTTCCGCCGTATTGAGTTCCTGTCCCCAAACCTAGTTAGTTGACCCGACGCCAACACACCTAAGGTTTCGGGTCACTGCGACATACTACTCACGGCACTGGGAGGCTCCCCGGCAGAGTCTCTTCCAGTTTCTTGGGTAAGCCAGGCGGATGAAGCTGCAACAAGTAACAAGTTAGAATCTACGATCCATGTTGACTCGTACTTGCCAGATTCCAGTTGCAGGCTTGTTTAGACAGGGCCATAGAGTACTTAAAAGATGATGGGACTGAGAAACTAGGGTTATAAGTACGGAATCATATCCAGAGTGACTCATAATTACTTTCAGCCCCAAGCATAAGGTACTTACTACCTTACTTGCTAAGTCCCCTCATCCTCCAAGTAGGCTGCCACCCAAGAAGGTGGATCACTGTAACCCGGATGCCAGGCCACGTTAGATGTGGACACGCCCGGGGTTGGGCACCTGGTACTGCTAGGGTTTGGGGCTTAGGGTTTTGGGTTCAAGCTTCTTGGTTCGGGTTTTTGCTAGCCAGGGGGAGAAAGAGGGGCTTTCGGCCTATCATGGGAAGGCCGGCCTCTGGTTTCACAAGCCTGAAGGCAGTACTATAGGGGCCTTAATCATAATTACCAATACTATTTTTGCGGGGTTCCTGAGTATAACTACAGTATAATGGGCCCAAATCCCCTCCTCTAATTTCGATACATTCTAATACTTCCATTATCGCCATCATCTTCATTACCGGAATAGTATCGATGGTTGCTTTGCTCTGCTTTCTTGTGCGCCTTAAGAGACTCCGAGAGGTTCTGATTCGGACATCCTCCAGACCTCTCATACCCAGAAGCCCCCAAGAGACTCTGGACTCTCACTGAAAAGCCCAGGAAGTCACGGAGAAAACCCTAAACCCTAAACCCTACACCCTAAACCCTAAAACCCCACACCCTAAACCCCCTAAACCCTAAACCCTAAATCCCCTTAACCCCCTAAACCCCTCAGCCCGAAACTCTCAACCCCAAACTTTGAGTCCCTGGAGCCCGAACCCCTCATCCCCTGAGCCTCCCCAAACCCGTAAGCAGCCAAACCCCAAACTCTCCTAAATTCCCTACACTTCTTAAGGGGTTTAGGGTTTAGCGACAAACCCCTAAACCCTAAACCTTAAACCCTAGACACTAAATAGATAAACGTTTCTAAACCTAAAACCCCAAGCATCCCTAAACCCTAAACTCCAAATCCTCAGAACAACTCTGAGGTCACAGGCTCGGCCGTGGCTTCGATAGCACGGACTTCACTCGACCCTTCGGCGTGCCGAGCCCAGCGGCTTCCGCTGGTGACCGTTGGTTCTCGGCGGGTTAGGGTTTAGTAAGTTTAGGCAGCAGTAGCCATTGCAAAGCCACTGCAATCTGCATCTGGCTTTCTTTATCCTCCTCCGCCTTGACGCTTCCATCATCGGTATCATCGTAGTCATTACCGTCCCTGCTGTATCGCTGCTAATCTGGATGATGATGGTGATGATGATGATCATCATTGTCGTCATCGTCGTGCTATCCTGAGCAGCATCGACGTCGCACACCATTTTTCAGAGTCTGCGCGTGAGTGGTAGCGAAAAGCCAGCTCGCCGCTCCAAATCCCTGAGCCACCGTAAGGCCCCCAGTAGTATATGCTGTACATCCAGTTAAACCCCCACGGTTCCTCAAGAATAGGCTAAGGCTTTAGGGGGATATTAGACTATTTTATTAAAAGGAGCCCCCCAAAACCCTATTCTAATTATAAAGCCCCCTATATTATACATCCCAGGGACAGGGCTTCCTCGCCTCCAAAAAGTTCTTGTAAAACCCAGGTCGATTCTATCGGCCCGGGGGGCGGCCTATGAGGAGATAGTTGAGTCCGGTCCCCAGAGAACTGCAGATGAAGCTGGAGGCTAGTTCTATGAGTAATTAGGATAATTAGGATTTGGGGTTTAGGGCAATTAGGATAGATAGGTTCAGGATTTAGAATGATTGGGATAGCTGATGCCATAGTTGAGGGAGCTTTGCAAGGACCTAAGGACCAGCTCGCACCGGCATCGCCATTCAGTTGTTCTGGATATTGCAGCATCTGAAACTTTTGGCGACCATCTGGGAATAGCTTCGCTTGCGTGATTCTTCGGGACACTAAACCCTAAACTTGGAACCCCAAACTCCAAACCCTAAAACCTCCAAACCATAAGCCCTAAACCCAGCACCCACACCCCTTTGCTCGTAGCCGTTTCTGATGGCCCTCTCTGAGCTAGAGCCACCTTGTGCCCTGAACCTCCCTCTCTCTCTCTATATATATAGGTGCATGCATATATATATATATATATATGCATACACAAGATTGTTAGTTCGTTTATATTTTTCATCCATTCAGACATGCTGCTACAATGTATATGTGCGCATACGTACACACACACATATATACATGTATGTATATATATATATATACATATGTATATGTATTTGTATCTGTGTTTGTATATGTATATGTATTTGTTTAGGTGCCTGTATATGTATATGTATATGTGTATGTATATGTATATGCATATGCGTATGTATATGCATATGTCTATGTCTATGTCTATGTCTATGTCTATGTCTATGTATATGTATACGTATATGTATGTATGCATGCTGTTCGCGATAGCATATGTACCAAACACATATTCTCTTCAGTCGAATTCTGTTGTATTATATGGGACTTTCCGAAAATAGGGGACCCTAATATGGTACCCTAAATCGTAGGACCCTTCTTATAGGGACCCCCCAAATAGCCAGGTCCGAGCAGTTGTGCTTCATCTGCTACGACCAGGTGGAGCCCCTTGGGAGCTTCAGAAAATCGGGGCCCCTGATTTACTTGGAGGGCCAGGGGACTTAGTAAGTCGTTTAAAAGTAGGGTGAAATATTGGGGTAACTCCATTTAGGGTACTTATAACTCTACTTACAACCTACTTACTAGGTCCCCTGCCCCTCCAAGTAGTATCCCAAAATAGTAGGATCCTTTCTCACAGGACCCCAAACGAAGGTGTGCCCCTCATTGTCGGAAACTCCCCTTCGATATTTTGTTTCAGATATTGCTCAACTGTGGTTTTTTTTTGGCGGCCTTAGGGTTACAGAGAGCAATTGCACTCACTCACTCACACACACACACACACCCGCGCGCACACACAAGCACCACACAAGCACCACACAAGCACCACAGAAGCACACACAAGCACCACACAAGCACACACAAGCACCACACGCGCGCACACGCGCGCACACACAAGCACCACACAAGCACCACACAAGCACACACAAGCACCACACAAGCACCACACAAGCACACACAAGCACCACACAAGCACACACAAGCACCACACGCGCGCACACACAAGCACCACCCAAGCACACACAAGCACACACAAGCACCACACAAGCACACACAAGCACACACAAGCACACACAAGCACCACACAAGCACACACAAGCACCACACAAGCACACACAAGCACACACAAGCACCACACAAGCACACACAAGCACCACACAAGCACACACAAGCACACACAAGCACCACACAAGCACACACAAGCACACACAAGCACACGCAAGCACACACAAGCCCACACAAGCACACGCAAGCACACACAAGCACACACAAGCACACACAAGCACACACAAGCCCACACAAGCACACGCAAGCACACACAAGCGCACACAAGCACACACAAGCACACACAAGCACACACACACATACATATATACTTATATATATTTATGTAATATGCATAGGTGTTTCTCAAAATGTTAAAACGCCAAAGACGCCAAGGGTTAAGGGTTTAAGGTTCAGGGTTTGGGTTTTAGACGGGTTTAGGGCAAGTTGAGGATGATCCCTACCACTGGCAGGTGCCGCAGGCAGTGCTACTCGAGTGCGGGCATGCAGGCCCTTCACCGTGGCTTAGGCTGGTGTTAGGGTTTAGGGTTTAGGGGTTTAGGATTCAGGGTTTAGGGTTAGACTGGTTTAATAAGTTCTGCGGGGTTCCGTGTTCCGAGTTTCAGAGTTTCAAGGTAAACGGTCTCCCAAGCTTCCCGAAACGACCGTCAATCCATAGCTCCGAGATCCCGTGAAAGACACAATTTTCAGGAAGATCCTTGGGAACCTTAATGTCCAGGTTTGGGGTTTCAAAGGGATGGGAGGGGGGGTGGGGGAAGTTGCAAGCATGACATCCACATAACTGATTGAACATGCCCGTGTCTGGCTCGCCAGTTGCAGGATGAAGAGGGTTTGGAATTTAGGGTTTAGGGTTTACCCCGAGGAGTGCAGTGTCTCTCGCATTGGTTCTGATAGTGTGTCCGCTGACAAGAAAGCTGTTATTGGTCTTTCTCACCCTCTCACGACTAACGAACATGAACCTCTAAGCTCTACACCTAGGCGTCTCGGCTTCCAGTTTGCACGCCCCCCCTTTCTTTTGCAAGTTTTTTGCGCGGTGGTTTAAGACCACAACGCCATGGATCACCCGACACCGACGGCACGAGAGCAGATGGTGGCCATAGCTGCCCAGAGAGCTATGTACAGTACTCAGCCGGAGGTACGTANCGGAGGTACGTACCATGCAGGCCATGTACTTCAAGCAGGACAGCCAGCGCAAGAGAGGTCCCCCCACGCCGAACATAAGCGCTGGGACCACACCGCAGGATGCCCCAGAGGCACCGGCCACGAGTTCTGATGAACCGGCCTTGGTGGCGCCAACAGTTTTGGAGGCGGATGTGGCTATGCAGCAGACAACAGGACACTTCGGCGTCGACTTGAACGACCACAACGCAGTCGGCCGGTTCCTGCAACAGCCGGTAAAGACAGCAGAGGATGTTAACTCCGACCACGTACCTATGGTAGAGTTCCAGTAAGCGGGCCTCTCCTTTGGGATGATACTTCAGGTGGAGCAGGCTATCAAGAGCATGAACGACCGCATCTTTACCACAACGCGAGAGCTAAAGTTCCTGGCTTCGGAAAACAGAGCTCAGCAGAAGCACGCCTCAGGAATGATGTTGGTTCTGACGGGGTTTCCCCAGACCATGCCGCCCAACGACAGAGCCTACATGATAGNCGCCTCAGGAATGATGTTGGTTCTGACGGGGTTTCCCCAGACCATGCCGCCCAACGACAGAGCCTACATGATAGGCTGGATGTTGCAGCAGGTGGAGGACGTTCGCAAGTACCTCCAGAGCCGCCGTCTTCTACCCGAGGGAGCTTCGACTACTGAGGAGATTTCTCCGGAGTTTTGGTTTCAGGTGCTCGCGGTGGACCCAGTCACGGTCCCGCAAGCAGGCGGCCACAGAGCAATGTCTCATGGGACGTTCGCTCTTCCTTTTTAAGAAGGTTCGGGGGCCAGTCGGGCACACCCCTTTACCACACCGCCGAGCAGCCAGTCGCCGGCAGACACGTGAAAGTCTCACCTTGTGCACATCAGTGGCAGCGCAAATTAGAGGCGCCACTGCGCGTGGTCTTGTCCGCGGTGAATGCTCACGAGGATTGGCAGGGCATGACCCTGACAATCCTCTGGAAGAGCCTCACCGTTATGAAACCCAGCCAGGAAAGGGATTTTATGGGCAAGGTTGTTTTATGAAGAAAAAGAGGGTGTGTTCCGCGGCAGACTTGAGGTTGCCCAAGAGCTGGCGAATCTTTTGTTGTCGCCGGGAAGTGCGGGCTCCGGAGAGGAATCCCTCTGGACCGAGCACTGGAACAGCGTTATTTGGGGCAACCAACACACCCTCGACCAGCTTGAGCGTGAGTCTTTTCAGAAGGCGAAGGTCCAAGGCCGCACCGCCGGCAAAGGAGCTCTGGTGGGGAAGGGCAAGAAACACTGGTCCAATGCCATTCTCCACAGTGACTTTTACTCGCCGTATCCGTTCGAGTTGGATTTCGTAGGTGTACAGGCAGTAGGGTTCTCCTGGGACGAGTACTGCGACAAACTCGGGAAACCCGAGGAGAAAGTCGGCTCGTACTCCATAGGGACGTACCAGGGCAAACCNCACACCGCCGCGGGCGTCGATGATGACGCCATGGGCGGGGATCCTTTTGCAGAGCCTTCTGCTGCCTCGCAGGGGCCTGTTGTCGCAGCGGGCAAGGGCAAACGCCAGACTAAGGCCCCGGCCCCCAAAGCTGCTAGCTGAAGGTTTTCCGCGGGTACGGCACAGGTGTGGATGGGGAAGGCCTCTCCCAGCCCACAACGAAGGTTCCGGCCTGGGTGAGGTGTGGCGAAAAAGTCAGAGAGGGAGGAGCCACCTTTGAAATTTTATGAAATTGGCGCCCCCTCTCCCGACCACACCGCCCCCAGGCGGCTGCATCATAATTCGGAGAAGGCTTCTGCAGCCCAGGCACCACACCGCCAGACAAGCCCAAAGAACTTCTCCGTAGTGCTTCAGTTGGGTAGGAATAAACAAATGCACACCCTAAATGGTAACTCTGCGCCTGAAACTTGCAGGCGGATTCACGCCTCCTCCCCAAACCCAACCTCTCGGCCCTGGACCCATCACACCACTAGCCCTACCACACCTCTGACCCTACATAGTTTTCGTCCCGACTCCCTCTCAACCGTCCCTGNAAACCCAACCTCTCGGCCCTGGACCCATCACACCACTAGCCCTACCACACCTCTGACCCTACATAGTTTTCGTCCCGACTCCCTCTCAACCGTCCCTGCCCGAACTCCCCTCAACCTAAACGAAGCCATCCCTGCTAGATTATCACTGAGTTTGCAACCCCTTCTATTCCCCAGCATTTCTAGGAGCGTCCTTTTGCAGCTAAGGGTCCCTAAAGCACAGTCTTCTAACCCCAACCTCCNTTTGCAACCCCTTCTATTCCTCAGCATTTCTAGGAGCGTCCTTTTGCAGCTAAGGGTCCCTACAGTACAGTCTTCTAACCCCAACCTCCCGCAAACCCAGCCGATCACAACGCATTTTCAGGCACACGCCCATACCGCTTCCCCTCGTAGTAGAACAGGTAGACGCATTCGTTTTCGTAACCCCCAAGGGGTATACTCACACCGCCGACGCGCCAAGCGCACTCAGGCCAGGAATCCCGNCGCTTCCCCTCGTAGTAGAACAGGTAGACGCATTCGTTTTCGTAACCCCCAAGGGGTATACTCACACCGCCGACGCGCCAAGCGCACTCAGGCCAGGAATCCCGCAATAATTCATAGGTCAAACAAGAATTCAAAACTGGAACAGCCTACCACACCGCCTCCACGAGGCGCGCCGGGCGTTCCCCAGGGAACGATCGAAGAGTGTAACCCACACAGCCAGGGGCCCAATGCGCACAGCGGGGGCACCCAGCGCGCGGCCAGACGAAGGGCCTACCGTGCTTGGTGTCGTTGGCGCAAAAACTACACGGNCCACACAGCCAGGGGCCCAATGCGCACAGCGGGGGCACCCAGCGCGCGGCCAGACGAAGGGCCTACCGTGCTTGGTGTCGTTGGCGCAAAAACTACACGGGTCTGGGGGCGGACTCCCTGAATCCTGCCACTGGCACGTCCACGAAAGCCACTCCTCGAAGAGCGCAGTGGTTTAAGAAGACCATATACTGGCAGCAGCAACACAAACGCAAGAAAGGGGCTAAACCGCGGAAGTCTCCGANCACACCGCCTTTAGCCTACGGTTCAAAATTAAGGATAGGGGCTATCAACGTACAGGGCATGGCAGATACCCTCAAGCTAAAGAACCTTATCCTTCTCATGGCGGAGCACAACCTAGATTTACTCATGCTTAGCGAAACCAAGAGCACAAGCTACTACTCCTACACATCGGAGCAACACCTAGTTGTCTTGTCGGGTCATAANAACCTTATCCTTCTCATGGCGGAGCACAACCTAGATTTACTCATGCTTAGCGAAACCAAGAGCACAAGCTACTACTCCTACACATCGGAGCAACACCTAGTTGTCTTGTCGGGTCATAACAAAGATAAGCATGCAGGAGTCGGAGCGATAGTACACCCAAGGCTCAGACCACACATCTCCGACATTGTCCAGGTCAACTCTAGGATCATACACCTTAAGCTAAATAAGCGCGGGGGACACACACACNAGTACACCCAAGGCTCAGACCACACATCTCCGACATTGTCCAGGTCAACTCTAGGATCATACACCTTAAGCTAAATAAGCGCGGGGGACACACACACGTTATAGGGGTGTATGCGCCACGCTCAGGCTTGGATCTGGAGACCATAAGGCAGCCTTTCTGGGATACGCTTGAGGAATATGTGGATAAACTCCCGCAACCGGAGCCTATTTACCTCACAGGGGACTGGAATGTACGCTTCCNTCCTGCCACTGGCACGTCCACGAAAGCCACTCCTCGAAGAGCGCAGTGGTTTAAGAAGACCATATACTGGCAGCAGCAACACAAACGCAAGAAAGGGGCTAAACCGCGGAAGTCTCCGATCACACCGCCTTTAGCCTACGGTTCAAAATTAAGGATAGGGGCTATCAACGTACAGGGCATGGCAGATACCCTCAAGCTAAAGAACCTTATCCTTCTCATGGCGGAGCACAACCTAGATTNAGCATGCAGGAGTCGGAGCGATAGTACACCCAAGGCTCAGACCACACATCTCCGACATTGTCCAGGTCAACTCTAGGATCATACACCTTAAGCTAAATAAGCGCGGGGGACACACACACACACGTTATAGGGGTGTATGCGCCACACTCAGGCTTGGATCTGGAGACCATAAGGCAGCCTTTCTGGGATACGCTTGAGGAATATGTGGATAAACTCCCGCAACCGGAGCCTANCTCAGGCTTGGATCTGGAGACCATAAGGCAGCCTTTCTGGGATACGCTTGAGGAATATGTGGATAAACTCCCGCAACCGGAGCCTATTTACCTCACAGGGGACTGGAATGTACGCTTCCAGGCGCAGCACAAGAACGACCAGGGAGTTACAGGCCCGTATGTCTACGGTAAAGGTAAGCAGTTCATCGACCACACCGCCTCATCCAATAGGACGCTTTGTGTTAAGGCTATGCAAAGATTAGGGTNCGACCAGGGAGTTACAGGCCCGTATGTCTACGGTAAAGGTAAGCAGTTCATCGACCACACCGCCTCATCCAATAGGACGCTTTGTGTTAAGGCTATGCAAAGATTAGGGTGCTCAGAAGCAGCTTCCTACAGGACCCCTAATAAAGTGCATCACATCACTTACCGCGATAAAACAGCCCCGCCTCAGGACTGGTCGCAGTTTGTCTTAGATCCTCTCATCATGCAGCAGTCTTATCACATGTATCATAAAGTCTTTGGCGCTGAGTCCCTCAAGCTAGCGACGCACATCAGGGCTTTCCTACCGTTACCACAACCGCTCCCCCCAAAGCTCGAGGACCCACACCCAGACCCTACCAGATTTCAGCGACTCGACCACACCTTCACCAGGAACCAGTGGATGAATTCCATCAACAGTTGCAGGTCTAAGCTTCACACGGGCTTTCCCTCGGACCACTACCTGCTGGTAACAGAGGTTCAGGTTAAGCTAGCCTCCAGGCCCACAAGGAAGCCCAGAACCCCTAAGTTGGATTTCTCAAAGGCGACCCCAGAACTCAAGCGAGATTTCAATCGCACCCTGAAAGCCTCCCTAGGGATTACACACCCCCCCACCACTAGCTCTCCCGCTACCACCCCAGACCACACCGCAGAGTTCGACATTTACACAGATGGCTCTGGCACAAAGGGGAAATGTGGCCCAGGCACTCCAGCTGNTCGACATTTACACAGATGGCTCTGGCACAAAGGGGAAATGTGGCCCAGGCACTCCAGCTGGCTGGGGATGGTGTTTTGAGAGAGAAGATGGTTCATGGCACGATGCCTGGGGGCCTGTTGTCACAGACCCTGACCACACCGCCTACTTAGGAGCAGGGGTTGGCTCCAACAACACTGGAGAGTTATCCGCCATCGTGGAGGCAATGCTCTATGCCCAGGAACAGTCAACCTCCAGACTTCGCATATATTCCGATAGTCAATGGGCTATCAATGTTATCCTGGGTAAATGGAAAGCCAAGGTTCACAAACAATTGGTTCACACCGCCCAGGTCCTGTACAAACAGCTGAAGCCCCACCTGCAATGGGTAAAGGGGCACCAAGGCACGGAGGGAAACGAACGAGCCGACCGCCTCGCAGAACAAGGAAAAACATCCATCCAGTCGCAAGGTACCCGCGCNAAACAGCTGAAGCCCCACCTGCAATGGGTAAAGGGGCACCAAGGCACGGAGGGAAACGAACGAGCCGACCGCCTCGCAGAACAAGGAAAAACATCCATCCAGTCGCAAGGTACCCGCGCGCTCCCCCTTCAATCCGAGGAGCCCGCGATAACAGGCTCCGACCACAACGCAGAACAACTAACGCAGGCAATTCGCCAAGCGGCAAGGGAGGTTCTACCGGTCCAGCAGCGCCGACCAAGAACTAAGTGGATTACGCAGCCCACGCTGGACGCACTTCAGGAGGCGCGCAACTCCTTGGCCTTAGGACAAGACGACTGNAGAACTAAGTGGATTACGCAGCCCACGCTGGACGCACTTCAGGAGGCGCGCAACTCCTTGGCCTTAGGACAAGACGACTGGAAGACCCTAAGAAACAAAGCGAAGCGTATGGCACGCAACGACCGCGTTAACTGGGTTCATGCACAGCTGACGGGAGATCTGGCAGCTGATCAATCGTCGGTCTGGGGCACTGTCAGATCACAACGCCGCGGTTTCACAGGGAAGAAGTCACACCTGGTNACATACCAGACCACACCGCAGCGCAACGCAGACAACGAACACAACTCCGACCCACAGTTCCCGATGAAGCGTCGTTCACCATACTCGAGCTACGGGAGGTTTTATATCAACAAAAAACGCGAAAAGCGCCAGGTCCAGATCAAATTGAGGCCGATGTCTTACAACTGTTGGACGCGGACGGAGAAAAACTCCTGTTGGACGTATATAACGAGGCGTGGAGGACGGGGACCATACCGCCATCATGGACGGAGGCTTGGGTGGTATCGATCTTCAAGGGCAAGGGTTCGGACACGGATCCTGCCAACTACCGCCCAATATCACTTCTCAATACCACTTACAAAGTCTATGCAGCCATGATGGTTTTTTCCGACCGGTGTTGGAAACTGGTGTGCCTTAGACCACACCAGTTCGGCTTCAGAGCCTCCAAAGGCACGAGACACCCACTCTTCATATTACGCAGGGCAATGGAATGGTCTACTCTTACGGACAAGCCGCTACATCTTCTTTTTCTGGATTGGAAGCAGGCTTTTGATTCCATAGACCACACCGCCATGCTCGAAGCTTTGACCCGCACGGGCCTGTCCAATAGAAGCCTAGNGAAGCAGGCTTTTGATTCCATAGACCACACCGCCATGCTCGAAGCTTTGACCCGCACGGGCCTGTCCAATAGAAGCCTAGCAGCAATCCGCGCGATATACGAATCACCCAAGTTCGCCAGCAGAGGAGTGGACGACCACACCGCACAGGGTACTTGCTATTCGGGTATTCGGCAGGGATGTCCCCTAAGCCCATACCTTTTCATCCTGACGCTTAATGTCATCCTCACGGATATGGAGANCAGAGGAGTGGACGACCACACCGCACAGGGTACTTGCTATTCGGGTATTCGGCAGGGATGTCCCCTAAGCCCATACCTTTTCATCCTGACGCTTAATGTCATCCTCACGGATATGGAGACCACACTGCAGCAGATGGGCCAGCCCATGAACAGCTGGTCCATTAAGCATCCTACATTCGACCTTGAATACGCGGATGATACCCTGCTCCTGGCACTCACAATACCTCAACTTCAGACCTATCTAAGCACCCTAGAGACTCTAGCACTGGAGNTTGAATACGCGGATGATACCCTGCTCCTGGCACTCACAATACCTCAACTTCAGACCTATCTAAGCACCCTAGAGACTCTAGCACTGGAGTATGGCATGCATCTTAACCAGCAGAAGACGGAGCTCCTAGTTCACAACGAAGAGGACAAGACGACTTTGCACTTTCAAGATGGATCTCTTGTCCCGACCACACCGCATATTAAGTATTTGGGTTCTATGATTTGCTGGAAGAATCCTTTTGACATGGCTTTCTACCACAGGCGGGGGTTATCAGAGCAAGCGTACAAGAAACTTAGGCTAGTGCGGAATAGCACCATGCCCCAGAAGCACAAACTAAAAGTATTCCAAGCCACGTTCCTCCCAGTCCTGACTTACGGACTAGACGCAGTCACCATCACAGAGAAACAATTACACCGCCTGGACNGTCCTGACTTACGGACTAGACGCAGTCACCATCACAGAGAAACAATTACACCGCCTGGACGCTCACTATATCCGGTTCCTTAGAAGGATCGTAGGGATCAAGGCCTCATACTATTCACACGTCACTAACCAAGAGGTTTACAAAAAAACTCAGTACCCTAAGCTCCCCTCGGACGTTATAGTAGACCAGCAGTTCAAGATGCTACAGGAAGTCTACCAAACCGCCCCAGAGAACCCTCTTCATAACGTTGTGTTTTCGGCTGCCTTTCGGGATCGCATCCTAGTTCAGGGCCGTAGGCGTGGGATGCCCTTCCCGTATTGGATCGATCAACTTACCAAAACGCACTTCCCTGGTCTTCTTAACCACACCGCCCCAAAAAGCCCACATTGGAAATACATCTTGGTGAAGCGGGCATTGCAGAAGCCTTCTGAGTTGGCGCCAAAGCGCGCGCAGACCAAGCTGCAGCGCGAAAGGCCTCCCTAAAAAATACCCCAAAATTGGCCAATGTACCCATTCAAGAACAAACAACGCAACCTAACAGAACAACTGCATTGAGACTGCATACTTGTCGAAGGGCACGGCTTTGGCAAAAACCGATCCACCAAAACGAACGTATGTAATCCTCTGCAGGAGTTCGGATTGATTCTTGGCCCACTATTGTTTCTACGAGCTGGAACCCTTTCCCGGCCGGCTCTTCCCTGCTAAACTCTTCAACCCCTACCTGGACCCTACAAGGCCTACCGTTTGGGTTCTTTAATATGATTTCCTTTTCCATATAAACCCTTTTCCCTGAGCCCTGAACCCTTTTTGGGGGGTAAGGTAACTCCAACCCCTTGAAGCGCTAAACCCCCGAAGAAAAGCCCCACGATCTCTCCGGGGCTCCTGCACTACTAGGGTTTAGGGCTTAGGGTTTTAGAGTTTCCGGTTTCAGGGTTTAGGGTACTTCGACTTCTGAAAAGTTTTGGTTAGGTTTTCCATCTTCCGGATCTTCAAAGCGAAGCTTCGGAGCACCGAGGGTTTATGGTTCAGGGTTATCGTGTGGATGTCCGCTCTTGCTTTTGATCATGATTTAGGCATGAAGAAACCGAGCGGGAATCATCCAGAATCCGGGCTCTACCTGTAGTCTCCATTGTAGTTACTTTTTGGGGTTACCTTACAGGATCCTACATCTAAATTTGGTTAAACCAAAAAAGGAACTACACTGGAGACTGTAGGTAAAGCTTCGAGTTTCTTCTTAAAGGAGGCCTCCCAGCCTCAACCCAGGTCGCGCAAACCCGGACGATTTGGTTTTCGACGCTCACACTCGCACAAGGCAGGCAAGGCTCCACATAGTCACACTACACGCAGAGCAAACAGCATTGCAAACTACCAAGTTACTAGCCACACATGCAATGCCAAAACAACGCAGACGTCTGCAATGCTTTGCCCAAGTTGCCGGGCCATCCAGCCCACTGTTTCAAAAGCTACATGCAGGCAGTGCCAGTCTCAGTCTCAGTACGAGGCGCGGAATTATGTCGCCATCATCCATCCAGCATTGACATGCACTCGAGCGTGAGGACTCTGCAAAATGCCGTCCACGGGCACTCATCACGAATACATGAATTCCAAGCGCCTGAGTGCGACGCCTACGAATTCTTGAAATCGTCAAACAAGCAGTCATGCATTCCACGCAGTATCTGTCATGAATTCAGCATGTTCCCAGCTTGCCACCATGCTAATCATTGAATTCCGCATGCCCTCATCCTTCCAATTCACGAATTCAGGAATTCTTGCCTGTAGATCTTTGCAGGCCCTCACCATTGATCCCGTGCGCCAATGCAGTCATGCTCCATGACGGCCAATCCAGCCACACACCCATGCCGCTTGAGGCCCAAGTTCTGAATTCCCAAAATCGCATGCAAGACTCCAGGTTACGTTTATTGTGCCAGTCTGTCGCCGTCACGTTGAGGATCTGCTGCCCTCGCTATTGGGGGGTCCAGCCAGGTTTGATGGCTGTGCACTAGCGTATCTGGCTCAAACCAGGCCATCTCCAGTCGATGCTGGGTGGTCAGGGTATATAATTTAAGGCAAGACACACAGCTCAAGCGCGCCGAAAACATCAGGTGGGGACGCAGCATCCTGGGTTCGACGGCTCAGGCAAGTAACGAGGGAAGACTTGTGCTTCCCTGCCGGCCGCGCTTACGGTCCTCATCTTCGGCCCAAATCCAGAGGTAGTCTTGATCCAACACTCGCCACCCCGCCCCCCTGATAGGGGGAGTGGGGTGGCCCTCCCAAAATACTCTTCAGCGAAGAGGAGCTTCTTTGGTCCTGCTCCTCATCTCGCCATGCGCGGCCCTCGGAGGAGCTCAGGTTTGTGTCCAGGCCGCAAAAGAAAAGGAAGTCTGCCTGGCGATTTCGTTGTCGGAATTTTGCATGCATTGTCTCCTGGATGGTCGTTGAAATTTTCATTGCCATCAGCTCCGCGACATCGGACGACTGGCCCTCAAACATCGCGCTGTAGGCCTGCGCCAGCCAGCTCTGCCGGCTCGCCGGGGCAAAGAAATCAGCCACCTGACGATTGCGGCGGCTTCTGAATTTTGCCGGCTGCTGGATCGTGGTGGCGAGTTTTTTCGGGCATGCTCACCTGGCTGTTGGGGTGCAGCAAGTCAGCTTATCCAGTATGCCTTCAGACCTGCGATGTCCTTCTGGAGGAGGTCGCGGGAAAGCGCAAAGGTTGTAGACAAAGAAACATGACATACATATAATGAATTGTACATATATACGTATATATATATATACATACATACATGGGAACACAAACAGGACAAATAACAAATGGTTCAAAATACACGAATAAACTTGGTAAAATACCAAGAGATATATGCATTATACTTGGCTTCTTGTAACTGTAAAGGATCTACTGAACCTGTCGCCAACTAGAGGAGTATGAAAATCAGATTCTCAGATTCAACGCTTCGAACTCAAGATGGCTCTTGAGCCCAACTGGCTACGCGTTGGCTTAGGGTTTAGGGTTTTTTGGGTGTCTACTTGGCATTTCTCGACTTGTGAGTTTGCGCTCTCACAACTCGGACAACCCGGGCGAGGATCCATAGGTGCAGGCGGGCGATTTGTGGATGTAGGGTTTGGGCCCCTATTTTCGGAAACTCCCTTGTCTCCTGGATAAAGCCCCCCGAACTTTCAGATCCCTGGAATATCCATCATCGAGGTCCCAGCGCTGCTTTGGGCGACCACTGAGCCACTCCTTGCTGTCTTTCAGATGGCTCTTTTTGGGGGGGGAATTAAGCTAGCATCTACTAGGGCAATGGGGGGCTTTTAGGGCTTAGGGTTTACGATCTAGGTATATGGGACGTTTCGGGTCAGCTTCGGGCTGCTACTACAGCTTGTAGGGTTTAGGGCGTAGGTTTCGTGAGACAAAGGTACTTCCCGGAGCTTAGATTCGTTGATGACTCACTCGCATTAAAAACTATGCAATGTTAGTTAACTGAGTGCCTAAGGGCCAAACCCTAAACCCTAGAGATCCCTTATAGTAGATCCTTATAGGATGCCTTTAAAGGAGCCCTATAAGGTTGGAAGTCGAGGAAAGCTTTCCGCCTTGGATGCCTAAACTGGACTTTTAAGTAACCAGGGAGAAAACAGTATACACTTTTATTTCATAAATGGTTCCTGTAAGAAGAAAAGTATTAAAGTATGATACTGCAAAGCCCAGTAAAGCTAGTATACGGATCTCGCTCCAGTCAGAAGTGTTTTTTCTGTTTGGGGAACCCTGAGGTCGATTACTGCTTGTCCGCGACGGCAGTGAGAGTCTTGCAGACTACCGACCCTAATATTAGGGTTTTAGGGTTTAGGGTTTAGGACCAGAAAAGAGACACCTCGAGAAGTAGAAGCAGTCGGGTGTGCCGTCTACGAGCAGCCAGGACTCATCCGAAGCTCTTTCTCTTTTCTTGACCCTGACAGGCAACCGAAGACCTTCCTAAGCTCAGCAAACCCTATAGGGCCAGGGCTGTCGTTTTAAAGGCCTAGGTTTGGGTTGAAGGGGTCAGATTTTTTTCGTCAGAGTTTCAGATTCAGGGTCACTGGGCATTTCTTGGAAGCTCTGCACAACTACCTGTGTATTGCTTCTAAGAATATATAACATACGAAGATGAAACTTACAAGTTGCTGACTAAGTAACACTGAAGACTAGAGAGTACCTTAAGCCCAGAGAACCTACCTTTTTGAGGACATATATAAAGACTTCATAATAAGGAACCCTAAAAAGGGTAGGTTTTCTAGGGTCCAGGTATATGTTCAACAACAGCCTAGGTCAGAGTTTCGGTGCCAGGGCAACAGGTGTTGGGATAAGGACCCAGAGCGCCCCCCCCCCCCCTACAGCGTACTCACACGAAACCCAAACCCTAAGCCCAAGCCCTAAAGCCTGAACCCTGCAGTACATGGGAGGATCAATGGGGTGGGCCTTAGCATCTGGGCTTCAAGCGTTGATGTAACATGTGAGCCCGGTTGTACAGCTCAAGAACAACATGAACAACCGACCTAGCAAGGCCCTGGTTCTTGGGTTCGGGGTTTAGGTCTAGGGTCCTTCGAGCCTTGGGACTCATAAGGGAAGAGTGCAGCAGAGCTTCTCGTTCAGCTTGCTGAAAAGATTTTGGCCGGTGTTGTAGAGCCTCAGGGCCAAAAGGGTTTGAGGTTCAGTACGCCTCCGGATGGGCTTCTAGGTAGGGTAAAGCTCGAAGGATCTCGAAGGACTTGAGGT
Organism: Symbiodinium sp. clade A Y106; assembly: GCA_003297005.1. Taxonomy (NCBI): domain Eukaryota; class Dinophyceae; order Suessiales; family Symbiodiniaceae; genus Symbiodinium; species Symbiodinium sp. clade A. The sequence goes on along the minus strand of BGNK01000249.1, from coordinate 171,192 downwards.
TCATGTCGCCTCTGGATAGGCTTCTAGATGGGTTCTGCAGGGCTTTAGAGTGAAGAAATTGACGCTCTTCCCACGGTTTGGGCTTAGTGCTGACTTCGGGGGATCGGGCCACCTTCGCAGGATTCATCCTTACGAGCTCGGCACTGGGATATTGGTTTCAGGGTTTAGGGTTGCTAAGTGCTGAGAGTTCTGGTGAGCTCCTGTCCAAAGCAAGTTTTCAGGTCCTCCAAGACCCCGCCAAAAGTCAGCAATATCAATTGGGATACATAAGGACTCCAAGTATGGTCTACCGCGTTTTCTTGAATGATGGGGTTACGGGCAAAGTAGCTAAGAGTTTCGCTAGGGGTTCCCTTAAGGGCTTTCTGAGGCTTTACGAGGGTCCCAGGCGCTGACACTTATTTACTCCCCCAAAAGGAAAACCTACATATAGCTATTGTCCTAGGGTTTATAGGGTTTAGGGTCCCACCTAGTTAGGACCGAGTTTTTGGACCCTTCGGGTACGTAGGATATGGCCAACAACTCTGAGCCCCCGAGCTTGACAGACTTCGCACTTCTTGCAAGGAGTCTTGTGATCTCTCCGTCCACCCCCCCCCCCCCNCCCCCCCCCCACACACGCACCCTACACTCCAAACCCCTCCCCCTCGGCCGCGAAACTAAACCCCGAACCCCAAAGCTAGATGGTGGCGTAAACCCACCACATAGGAACTGGAACACCGATCAGACTCTGGTGGTCAACCCCCAAAAATCCCGACCCCAAGTGAGGAATTACAAGTGCGTGCACAAGTCGCCGGTGTCGGCGTCTATGAAAGGACTGTAGCTCTGGATTCTCCCTTTGGAATTTCTTGTGGACAGTTCAGAAAGTATGGGGCGACTATGGAGACCCTACCGTAATTGCTATGACTCCCTCCCGCCTCAATTTCTTAGATTCTAAGAAACCCGAAAGCCTAAACTGCCCTAAACCCTAAACCCGGTACCTTCAGAATCAAAGGGCTCCAAAGGCGGGATGAAGGTAGGTGGGGTAATCCCCAAGTAGTCCTTATTTATGGGATCCTTAGGCCTACCTACCTTCATCGCACCTTTTGAGGCCTCCAACAGAAGCCCCCCCATGTGGCCCCTAAACCCTAAACCCCCTATAGATCCTTTTAAGGAACCCTTTAAGGATCCCTTGAGGAACCCTTTGAGGAACCCGAAGCCCCCCTTGTTGAGGCCGTCTGGAGGCGGAGGCCAGGCCATGCCACCTAGCACTCCAAGAGCCGTGTACACAGCCACGACGTAGCCTTGACGGTTTAGGGTTTGTAGGGTTTAGAGTTTAGAGTGTAGGGTTTAGGGGTTAGAGTTTAGGGTTTAGGGGTTAGAGTTTAGAGTTTATAGGGTTGAACTCTCAAAGCAGGCTGTGACTTTGGGTTGCAAAGTATTGGCTTCTCAAAACAGCTTAGGAGTTTGAGTGTGTGGAAACTCTCCATAGGCTTTAAAGCAATATGGGTACTTGAGTGGCTTGGGGCCGGCACCCTGAAGCGCAAAATGCAAATCCCTACTTCTATTCTTGACCTGTGACCCAAAGGGTCCTAGATACTGTTGCAGGGGATACTTCCCCAAATCATAAAGGCAATTCGTTGTATAGAAACGCTACATTCTACCATCAAGGAGCCCTTAACAGAACCCTTATTGGATCCCTTAAAGGAACCCTTGACTCTTTGGATGAAGCTCGAAGCAGTCTGCAGTCCAGAGGCCAAGCGCCACGCCAAAGCTGCGTGCCACAGGCACCTGAGGCCTCGCGCTGCTGGGGTTGGTTTTAGGTTTTAGGGTTTAGGGTTCCTTGTTATGATTTCCTTATATATGTCCTGAAAAGGTAGGTGATTGAGGGTCCGGTCTGGCTTGGAGGGTACTATGGGGACCTTACCAGTTGTAAATTTTAGACGGGCCTTATATTCTACGATAAGTATGTCAAGCTGTGAGGGATAAGAGGGGATACTATTCGGAATCATTCCGGATCAAATTTCGACCCTATATTACATATTACCAAAGAGCCCGCAAGCGGGCAATTCCGCCGACCATTTTTGCTCTACACCATACCAACCATGAAAGCACACCATCAGAATGACTTGCGAACCCTGTGGCAAAGTACCGCCGGCACGACTCGTGTAGCATCCCTGTCTAGTCATCGGAGACCGTCTTCTATGACATCTCCTTCCTGGCCTCTGATTCTCAAACTGCCAGGCTACCCGCTACACCCTCCAGGACGTAAGCCGGCGATCGCATCCGGAACGTTACACTGGGCCGGACTGCATTATGTCGGGTTTAGAACCACACTGAAGCTTCTGGAGAAAGCTTCTAGCCGGCCACATACTCTGTCAGAACCCTAATTGTCGCTCCGTTTTATCGCCGCATTTGAAGGCGTCCGTCCGTTCCTGCACCTTGAGCCCTGTAACCTTCAGTGCTAGACCTGGTTGCTAGTGCAAAGCAATTCTTGTGCTCCTCCTCCCTCCTACTTCTTACGATGCGGTCGACCTCGACTTCCTTAACCGTCTAAACCTGAAGCGCTTTCGTGAGTCATAGGCGTAAGTCCCGTTGCCTCTTCTCGTTGAGCCAGGAAGGAAGCGCGCTCCTAGGCAAAATCCAATACTTGAACCCTTTCAAGGGTGTATCTGGGTCTGAAGAGTACAGGGATAGGGCCCAATAGGGTTTTGAGATTTACGGTACAGAAGGCAAAATTTTCACTGTCACTATGAAATTTAACTTTATGGCTTTCTGTCTCACACTCAGGGTTTGGCGTTTAGTGCTGGCTGAGTATCGAGACCGGGCAGTCTCAAACCGGTTTGAGGCTGGGAGTTTAGGGTTTTTTTCCCTAGGGCTTCTAGACTAATTTAGGGATTATAGGGGTTAAGGGTTTAGAGTTCGGGGTTTGGGGCTCAAAGTTCGTCATGTAGGGTATTTGACTTACTTTTCTTCCGCACTGCTAGGTCCAACCCACGCAGCACACGCCATTGGTCTATCACCCTATCCCCCTCCAACCATAAGCCCGCAATCCTCTGTCCCCAAAACCCTAAAGCCTAACAATCCGAAACCTGAAGTGTGGAGATAGTCCCAAGAACCTTGGTAACCATTCCGTTGCAGATCCCTCCACAGGACTTCTCGGACAAACTCGCCACTCAATGGCAAAAGGCCGAAGCAGTGGATATCTCGTGCCGGCTTGGAGCTTCAAATTGCCTTTATTTCGTGACCTCCTTCAGCACTACCCAGAGGCCCCAAAGTAGTTCCTTTTTGGGGTTACCTTATAGGATTCTATATATGAACCCCAAAAAGGAACTACTTTGGGGCCTTCTGGGTAGCTGCATCTAGACTTGCTAGTCAGGGCCTACAGGGTTAATGGATCTCAGCTAAAATCATGAAGGGCAAACAGGTCTCAGTTAGGTCACTTAAGGTGCCCAGGCAGGTTGCCGCCCCATAATCCACCAGCATGCTGAGAAGCCCGAAACGGTTTCCCGACAGCTGAAGACCATACCCTTAAGTAGCAGAACGGGTCCAACTTACGCTCGACTAAATACTACTCTACAGCCACACTGCCCCATGCGCACGTATGCGAATATTTTGTGGCCCAAACACCCCCCGACCCCTAAAGTCTGTTAATTGATCCGTACTAGGTCCACTTCCGCCCAGATGCATGAACGCAAAGTTGAAGAGAACCGTTCCCACCAAGGAGGTCTGAAAGGAACAGCACTGGGGACAGGATTCAGGGGTCTTGCTGAGTTAATCGTCTTAGGGTTGGAGGATGTTGGAGGCGCGCTCACATAGAGAACAAGCCCTGCAACTAGGACTCTGAAGCTTAGGGTTTAGGGTTAAGTTTAGGGTTTAGGGGTTTGTGGTTTAGGGTTTACTCTCTGTTTCAAGGAGACCAATCCTACATCCTTCTGCACGAGGCTTCCTGCTCTGCCTAGGTCCCTGGCTAAGATACCTGGGCCCCAGGATTCTCCCTTGCATGGGCCATAATGTAGGGGCCCCCAATAGTTAGAACAGGATTTTGAGGCCCATTATACTGTACTTATGATAAGGACCACCCCCCCCCCCAAAAAAAAAAAAAAAAAGCGATGTAACTATTGAGGCCCCTATATACAGTAGCCACAGTAGCGACTTCCTTGGGTGAAGCTCACGAACTCCAAAGTGCTAAAGGTCCTCGGCCTGTCCATGCGAGCTCTTAACGAATAAGGCTTCTTGCCATGATATTCTGGGCAGAGGGAATCAGACTCATCAGCCTTTTTCAACTCGTTGGGGCTTCGGAATCAAGGCCGCAGTGCGTCACGCACAGGCTTGTTCAGTTTAAATCCGTAACAAGGCACACTATGATACGGGCACCTACATAAGGGACCCCGAAGTACAAGAAACTTCAGAAACATGCCCTGGGATCTGTAAGGAAAACCTACCCGACCCGCACCGCAACACCCCAAACCCAAAACACTGGAGAGTTATGTCTGTCATCAATTACGAATCAAGGTGAAACCGGCATGTAAAACCGAAAGCCAGCCCGCCAGGCCTTCAAACATAGATTCCTACTTACCTGGTTAGGGGGTTCGCTTTCATGCTGCATTCTAACAAACCTCAAAACCCAACCGCAAACCGATTACCTGTGAAGAAGTTGCCGCCGGCAGCGCGTGCGGAAAGTTTGGCTGCGATGTCATGAACACAGCCTCAGCTCGCACCATAGAGTAGACCCCAAATCCTAAATACTGACCCCTAGACCCTAAAAACCTTAAATCCGTAAGCTCGTACACCAAGCGTCAATCCCTGGAAATTGCACAGTTCCCCAGTCTTCTAGATTGTTGTTTAAACTAGGTTCTTGCTAAGTTCAGTTGCCCAAATCGCAACCTATAGCACCAAGAACAGTATGCTTTACTTGTTATGCTAACTTAAACTAAGTTCCTTATCCAATACCCTCGAACCTGAAGAGATAAGTATCTCTGCGGGACCACAAGCAAAGAAATCGAAAACAATGATACTATCAATGACGAACAAAGCTATAACATTAATAAACGCAATAATCATAGCAAGACTAGTAATCATCATCATACTACCATCAGTACTATTGACAATCATAAGATGATGCACCCACCCCAGGGTTTTAAACCCAGATCCCAGGCTACAGACCCTTTGTTTGGACTTTGTCATTCTGGCATCTTAGAATCTTTGGTTTTCGGGATAGGCTCTACATAGTTTAGGCTGAAAAGGGTTTAGGGCTTAGGGTTTAGGCTTTAGGGTCTAGGGCTTCGAAAAGTTGTTAAAGATTTGGGGGTTCCGCGGCTTTGGAAGGTTCTGTTTCTTGAGCTGTGGATCGGTTCAGGGGCCCAAACCTCTGCACCTGAATCTTCACCCTCACCCGAACGGTCCATGTACTCATATAGGATAAGGGTTCCTTCAAGGGTTCTGTAAGGTGTAGGGTATAAGGGTCCACGTGCTGATGTTATATACTTGGGCCTTTAAAGTAATCGCTTCCACCTAACATTCAAGCCCCCCTTATTAAAAAAAACTACCGGCCACCCGAATTTCGTGGTTTCGGGCCCACAGTTGCAAGTTGATCTAAAACATTAGGGGGGCCGAGGGTTGTATTAGTTTTACGAGGATTGTATTAGTTTTAAGAGAGCCAAGACTACAGTAGTACTGAACCGAAAGGGCTTTAAGGTTTAGGGGTTTAGGGCTGAAGCTTTAGGGCTTAGGGCTTTAGGGCTTGATGGCTTTAGGGTTTAGGGCTTTAGGGTTTCGGGCTCAAGGTTTAGGGCTTAGGGCGGGACTGTCTGCTCTACAGCCGGAACGGCTGCGTGATAGCCGGGCTTTGTGTCTGGCTCATTATTACTCTCAATCCGACTCATACCCGGATGCCCTGAACCCCCCCCCCCGAATATAAAAATACCGGCCCCGAAATCCAGTTTTTATATTAGGAGGAGGGGGGGACTCTTCAATACTAGGGGGAAGGGATAAGTCCCTATACAATTACTTCGGGGCCAAACTAAAGACTAAGTGGCTTTTTGGGAGTTTCCGAAAATAGGTGACCCTATTATAGTACACAAAATAGTAGGATCCTTATTATAAGGATCCCCAAATAAGGTAGCCCTAATTTTGGGAAACTCCCATATGGAGCTCTAGGGTCATGCTTCCCCTCCTTCTCCTCCTTCGCATTGCTCTATACGCAGCAGTAGTCTCATCATCATCAGCAGTGCCAACATCATCCCCAACAACCTGGCCGTTGCCCTGACCATCTACACCAACCCCATCGCACACATCGTGTGTCGATGTCAGCGTCTTCTTCCGGAGCAGCTACCATGGGGCACTCGCAACCAACAGACTTCATGTCAAGGTAGCAACGTAAACAGCAAGGCCTCCTAAATACATGGGAGTTTCTGAAATTCGGGCTACCTTATTTTGGGGTCACTATATTCAGGTCCCCTATTTTCGGAAACTCCCACATGTTCAGGCATGTTTCGATATCGATTGCAAGATGAATCTACTCAAGCTGCTGGTTGCAGACATTGCTTGCACCATGGCATGACAACTCCGGCTTAGACCTGGGGGCAAGCATGACGTGAATCATAGATCATAGAGTCATAGAAGATGCGGTACTTTTCTGATCAAAGCTATGAACTTGAAGAGCCTAGTTCTCCCGCATGCACCCCTGCCCGGCACAGGCTGGCATCCATGAGATAAGCGGCCCAGTATGCAGCCATAACAGACAATCCCACAATCCTTGGCTCCGCTTCGATGATATTTGCCAGTGGCTGTGAACTCTAATCGTTCCGCGTGAGGCATTCCCTGAACGACTTTGCTATGTCCTCATCAATCCTACACCCTGGTCCAACAGAGCTCTGGAAGTCAAGTCCTCGCAGAAGTTTACAACAGTTGAGGTGCCTTGTAGCCCAGTGAAAGTCTACTGATACTATCCTAGTGCGAAAGAAACTAGACACACACACCCACACGCAAACGCGATCTTCAATGATGAGGCAAATCCTATAAGCCTCTTTTCAAACCTATCCTGTAACAGGTCCGACTACCCAAACCTCAACCTCAACACATCCTGGACCCTGACCGACACGGCTCAAAGGCCCTGAGGAACACAGCAAGCCTTAAAAGTATCGAGCCCGAAGCTCGCGGCCCATTGCAGGACGATGTTGTCATCCAGGTTCCTAGAGCTTGGGGTTCATGTAAGGGTTGTATAGACCTCAAAGCTTAGCAGAAGATTTTACAGGCTTTTTGCGGTTAAGCACTGACTGAGGTGGTTAAGGTGTCAAAGACTTACAGGTTGGGTGGATCAAGGGTTAGGGGTTCGGGTTTGAGACGTGTTATGCCAATAGGATGTCATAGTAATTATATGGGGGTTTCCGAAAATTAGGTGTCCTTGTTTCGGGATCCTTATAATAAGGATCCTACTATTTAGGGTACTTTATTAGGGTCCCCTATTTTCGGAAACTCCCACGTTGAGGAGGTTTAGCGGTGGCGACTTGAGGGTCTTGGGATGAGTGGCAGTTGGATCTGATCTTCCAATGGGTTTAGGGTTTAGGGTCCAAGGGATACCGCCAACCCTAAACCCTGAACCCAAACCCTAAACTAAAGCCTAAACCCCAAGCCCTGTAGCCTGAAGACTAAACCCGAATCCTGGTTTTTGGACATGAAGGTCCCAGGTGCCAAGACTTGCGGCGTAGCGTGAACGCATCAGCCGAACTAAGGCGGGGGCTTATGGATTTGGGGTTCAGGCACATGGTAAGCCCAAGCAAAAAGTCTTCCACGCAAAAGGCTCCGGACCCTACACCCCGCTCATGTGCTTAACCCTTGAAGGCATTTTGAGGGTACAACCACCCACTGCATCTGTACTGTTCGCCTGCTTCATAGTTTGGTAAGTCAAGTTTTCAACGGGCCTCTGTATCCGCATCCCTCACAACAGGGGGAAGAAAAGAACGGCGAATGATGTCCAAGACCAAGGTTCTTCATCGCTAGCGGGATGCACACTAGCACGATGATGCCTCATGGCACAGCAAAAAGTACGTGCATTCGAGGAGAAAGAGCAAGCGAAACATACCTGTGCGACTTTCAAGACAGCAATGTCGAGTCTAATTTGAAGATGCTTCCAGGTTTGCAACTCTGAAAAACATCATTGTCTTCGGTATCAGGCTCCACGCAACATCGAAACAACGCACGGCTGAGGCCTAGGCCAAAAATAAAACCACGACAACTTTCAGCATGAGCAACCTTAACACCGCTATCGAAACCACCATCTCCAATGCGAATGCTTCCATCCCTTCACCACCACCACCACCACCGCCACGGCACGATCGCAAACTCCCATCCGCAGCTGCAATGCCAGCAGCTCCAGATTAACATCAGAATCAATTCAAACACCGTCATCACCATGTCATCCTTCCTTATCACCGTCGCCACAACCACCACCAGCAGCGCACTTGCAATCGCCATCATTATCATCATCATCATCATCATCACCGGTCTCACAAGCATAATCATCGCCACTGTGAGTGGGCCCTATCGCTTGTCGGTGATCATCAAGCTTCTCATAAAATTCAAAATCGGGATGATACTCAACCATAGCACCATTGCGCATACCACAGTCATAACCAAAGTATACTGACTGACAACATCTAAACCTCCATGAACAGCGCACGTCATTACAGCATTCGCCGAAAGAACCTGGCTTTTCGTCAAGACCAACGTCCATGCTAAGGTCGCCCAATCATCGTCGTGGTCACCATCATCATCATCATCACCACCATGTTCTTCTTCATCGCCATGACCTCAGCTGGCATCATTAACACTAGCCGCTAGCCTCGGCACCATGATCAACAGATCTTTCTGCATCAGCATCTTGACGATGATATTTTGCTCCGCGGTCATCCTCATCATGCCGTCATCGTCGTCGTCCATGCCCGGAATAGCAGCATTCAAGTTGCAAGCATCATGTTGGTTGGACCTATGGCGACAGCCATCGCCATTGCAATGCAATGGTTATCACGCTCGCCTCAAACATGCATCGCGAAGCCGGACATCATGCAAAAGAGCTGACTATGGTAATCGCTGACAGAAGCAAGTCCGATGGTTGCCTTTGCAAGGCCTTATATAGTCTACAAGAAGCTTTCACTCATTGAACCCACACGCAGCCTTTAAGCCTCTAAGTTCATGGCCTTGAGGCCTAAGCCGCCAAGTCGCACATGGATGATGAAAGGATCGCTTCCTCTCCGAAAGGAGTCCTCGGGTTCCGGCACACCAAGTGTCAAGCGCTGAGGGTTTGAAACTAATACAGGGCCTTGATAATCAGAATAGGATTTTGGGGGCCCATTACACTATAGTTATACTAAGGAGCCCCCAAAATAGTACAGGTAACTATGAAGGCCCTGTAAGTATCGCGGCCTTGCCACTGTGCACACAGCTGTCTGGGTGCTTCAGGATCGAGGACAGGATTAACCCTAAACCGACCCCAAGCCCTAAACCCTAATTAGGGTTTATATAAAGTTTAGAGGTCTTCAAGAAACAAGCAACTCTTACGAAGCGCGGCTCTGGATCAACATGCTCCTTCGAAATTCATGATGGGCTTTCTGCTTCCAACCCAAACTCGCGCACTCCATGGTTCAACAGTCTGGTTTTTTCCCTCCTAGACTGTTTAGGGTTTAGGGGCCTAGCACACATGATTTAGACCCTGGTTAATCGACTCGCCTGCAGAGGGGTCGTAGTAGTGACCGGATCCCCTTCACGGCTTAGGGTCTAATGTATAGTGAACCCATTTGGAGGGAGGGAGTGCAGGTTTGCCCCATGACTCAATCGACAACCCAAGCAAGAAAGCTGAATCGTGTTGATAGAGTTACTGTCTGAATCGAGTTTTAAAGTGCTGGCTCCTCGGTCTTTCAGCTGCGGCTAAACCCGTAAATCTTACACCTAAACAGTTGCTAACCCAAACACCTAAAAACCCTAAATGCCCCCTCCGAACAATACTGCCCTTCGCACCGCGGTGCACAGAGTCGCGGTGGGTTCCACAAATCAGGTGGGAGCCCCAGTCTACGGAGAGCCGCAGTCCTCGACAAACTTCTCAAAGGGCAAGTTCAAGATGTTCGGCACACTCTAGGGCTGTTTGCAGGGTTTCTCCATACTGGTCGAACTGCGTCGAGTCATGCATATATATATATATGTATATATATATATATATATATATATACGCAAGTACATATACATGTACACATGAGAGCCTAAGTCATTGGAGGGTTTTGGGAGCTTTTTCTGTCCTTCTACTGTACGAAGCTTGCAGCTGGGCTGTGCAGGAAGGCATGGCGGTTTAGGATTTAGGGTTTGGAGTTCAGGGGTTTGGGGTCTAGGGCAGTTTGGAGTTTAGGACATTTAGGGTATCAGGATTATGGTTTCTTGCAGACACGGGCTGAGAAGTTTTGAAGTGTAGGGATTGAACTTAGGGTGCAAGTTACTTGTCAGTAACCAGCTGGACCAACAAGTTCCACGATTCCAGGGCAAAGCGAGCCGCCCCGATGATTACAGACACCCAGGTAGTAAACCGGACTTCAGGCAGGCAGTGGGAATATGTGGGAATTGCACCGGCAGTCTTTCCGGAAAGGAGGTATGTAAGTCTCCCGTCCAGGCCTGGGGCACATCCAAAGCTATCCAGAATGACGTAGTCAACCACCTCTCAGGCGCATGCTCTCAGGGCAGCTAAGTTTTTTCTTCCAAGAGTACAGGCTGAACTGCCGCTCTTAAGTTCGCCATCCTGGGCTTGGTGCGATATGTCCAAACACTAAACCCTCGAACCACCTATAGGCTCCATTGTAGTTCTGTTTTGGGGTTCATTTTTAGAATCCTATAAGGTAATCCCAAAAAGGAGATACTATGCAGCCGATGGGCAAGTGCAGAAAACCATGGACATCGAACCCCGCACCCCTGAAACCCTTTCTCCTGGCAGGGCCACCTGTAATAGCGGCAGGTCGCTGTACCAGTGGCTCAGGCCGTGACTACAGTACAGTATACCCCAAAAAGTTGGAAAAGTTAGAAACCGAATTAAGGACAATTAGTGCTGGGATGTCCTATACATTACTCTTACGGATGGAGGCTATTGGCTTTCCGGCTTCTACTGTAGATCACGAGTCGAATCTTTTTGAAATTTTGCAATAACAGCCCGCGGCGACCCACCTGGGATGTTCAGAGAACACTTTTCAATAACGTAGCTCCAGAACCGTAAGATCCGTATTATAAGGCCGCTGAATGAGCAAGGACGCTTCAATATTGAAACCCCCCTTCAAAACCAAATCAAGGCCCCTACGTATAGCAGCAAAACTACCCCGACTTTCCGAAACCCCACATAATGTAGGAACCTGATTAAGAAACCTTGGGCCTTTATTCGGGCTCCTTATATGAATCCTACTATCTTGGGGTTATAGGCCCAGGGTTTCTTAATCAGGTTCCTACATTAGCCATGAAAAAGGGCTTCAAGGAACCCCTGAAATCCACAGATGACATCCACGCAGTCCCGGGCCTGTCCGGACTGGATGATGTAAGTCATCAGCGTCAGCATGAGGTAGACCTGGGTTTAGGGCATTGGGCTTTCGAGTCTTCGGGTGGGGGGTTTGAGGTTTCGGGTTGTGAGAATTAAAATGTTGCCTTCGTTGGGAGGCATGGTACACGTGCACATTTTGGAGACATGATTTCTGCTAAAGGCTAAGGGAAATCCCTGCCCCAAATCCCGCCGCTCAATCCCTACACCACCCTTCTGTGCTATGGCTGACAAATCAGAAGCTCAAGGACATGCACGGCTTCCTCGAAGGGCCCTCTGAACATAAAGGGCCCCTCCAAGGGCTCCTATGAGGTTTTCGATAAAAATGCTGTGCTCGAAAACTGGCCCAACTTTTGCAGAGGACCAGCACAGTCCCAAGGCAACGCATAATTAATCCCGATGCTCAGAAGTAAGCATGCCGTATCCGGCTCAGTTCAGGGCTATTTCCTGGCTTATAGCTTATAAGATGATTAACCTCAGAAAAGTACATTGTGGCGGCCTGCGTTTTGTGGGTTTATGTAATTCATGAGTTTTGTCTTCGTCTTATTAATTTATAGTCTTTTTCCCACCCGCCCAGTTGGCAAACTTGCACCGCACGGAACTCGTCCGAACGAAAACAAAACCTGAGGCAAGTCCCAGTTCTCATGAAGATCACTTACGGTCACGGGTTTGGGTTTGGGGATCAGGGTTTAGGGTTTAGGGTTTGGGGATCAGGGTTTAGGGTTTGGGTTTGGGGATCAGGGTTTAGGGTTTGGGTTTGGGGATCAGGGTTTAGGGTTTGGGTTTGGGGATCAGGGTTTAGGGTTTGGGTTTGGGGATCAGGGTTTAGGGTTTGGGTTTGGGGATCAGGGTTTAGGGTTTGGGTTTGGGGATCAGGGTTTAGGGTTTGGGTTTGGGGATCAGGGTTGAACGCAATTCGGGAATATCACTCTTCCTTTGGGTTGGGTTTTATATTAGGGGTGAGGAGTACAGCGTCGATTGCAGCTGGATCCTCATAAACTGGTTTAAGGAACCCCCAAGCCGTGAGTTTTGTCTGTAGGCCGGGGGTAGCCAAAGGCCGAGAGTGGCTATTGCTTGTCGAGTTTTTGCGCACATCCCTGCAAGAAGCCAACCACAAATATTGAAGGAACCATCTCTTGCTTCCAACACTTTCGGCTTTAGGGTTTTGTATTTAGGGCGTTTATGAAAGCCAAGGCACATGGTAGATCAGCATCATGGCATGATCCAGTGGAAATGGAAAATAATGACGAATCAAGTCGCTGAACTCGATGCGGCGGGAAAATTCCTGGACTTTGTTGGAGGCTATCATCACTGCTGGCCTCGAAAAGGCTACAAGCATCATGCTTACACACAGAGAAAGGGCTTCGATTTGGGGATGATAGGACTGCGGGATCAAGCTAGTGACTAGTCGGCTGCCTTATGTGTCCGTGGAAAATGTACAGCTATCATGTCCTTGCGCTCGGATCAATCCCAATTCCCGCCCGACTAGATTCGGGCAGAAAAATATGTTCGTTCCGATTCTGTTGTTGGGCTAAATAACCGCCTGGACTCTTCGGGTAAGAGCCGTAGGTCAAGCTTTGGAGGCTCAGAACATGAAGGTCTAACCTAGCATTAACATTGCACGGGGTCGAAGGGGAATCCGGCAAACTGAATCTAAATAAAACAAATTGGGGAAATAGGGGTTGAGGGTGTCTTTTTCTATACCGGAAGGCAACAAAACGATGGGAAATAAGAGCCCTCCTCGTTCTCCGGCATGCGCTGGACCGCATCAACAAGCCTGGGAAATCTCATGGTGGGAAAGGTGGGCCGATGTGTGGTCGGCAGGCAGGCCTTTCTGAGCCCTGAAGGTGAGTGCACCCCAACCTCTAACTGGCACACTATCTGCTGTCCTGCACGACCAGGGTGCTGTGGTGGTGCAGCCCCAAACCCACAACCTGCCAAACCTGCACATATTTTGAACGACGAGCTAGTACTTTCTAAACCCTGATCCCTGGTCCCTGGAATCCTTCAACCTCTTCCATTTCAACCCGCAAGCTTTGCCCCCTGTATGCCCCAATCAAACCACAGAATTGGGAAAGCATTTAGCAAAGCGTGGAACACTTTTTGATGACCATCGAAATACATGTCACAAGCATGTTGACCCCGAAAGGCATGCCAAACCCCTCTCTTCAGCCATCCTGACATCCCAACTCTAGACCTTAACCCTGAAACCCAAATCCTAAACCCCAAGCCCACAACATACAAAGCCCGAAACCCTAAACTGTGCTAAATCGTAAACCCCTGAACCCGTAAACCCCGGTTCCCCGTCGTAGATCCCAATCCCTTCAACTCAACCCTGCAATCCTGAACTCCGGAATGCAATCTTTTTTATATTTTCAGGCTTCTATACTAACCCTAACAACCCCAAGCTAAACGGAATTCAAGTCGATGTTGGACACTCACACTTCTGTATGAACCCTAAAGCCCCTAAACTAAGCTACCAAATCCTGCTCCTAGATCCGACGCTTCCGAGTAGGTATAATAGAACAGAATGTGATACAATAGAATCTAATTTAGAATATAACTATAATACAATCTATACTACAACAGCTATAGAATAACACATAGAATATCAGTATAGTATAATCTATACTAAAAAGTTATATTGTAATGTATCCGGGTGGCAGCAGACCGCAGCCAGCCGACAGGGCTGCGACACCCAGCATCACCAGGAGCCTTCTTTCTTCGATGTCTCTCATCACTGTGTGGTTACGTGAATTTGTTAGTTGTTGTTGTTGCTGTTGGTGTTGGTGTGCGTGTGTGTGTGTGTGATCGCGTTGGGCTTCCTCGAACGTTTCTGGTGTTTCGGGCAATGCTAGAAACTGAACACATAACCCTAATACCTGTACAAAGCCCAGCAACCATCAACACACCTCAGGATTAAATGCTCCTCTTCTTTGCCGGATGTCTGGGTAGCCAGTGCTTAGCTTGGGGTGCAAAAACGGCGGCTTTCGGGTTTTGGATCGGCTGTCTTGTCCTGCCTGATATCAAAACTCATACGGTTGGCGACTTTTGCTGTGAAGACTGTCTCCAACATCGCACTCTGCTGGTGTTCGGAAATTACTTTCTGGGCAGATTCCACCCACCGTGGCACTGCTGTGCTGTCAGGATGCATTGCCAGCCATCCCGCTTTCTGGGCCAGTCCTGCTTGCGAATTAACACCAGGCTAAACCCAAGGCTTTAATGATTAGGAGGGATTTTGGGGGTGTACCATACGGTAACTTTGAAACGGAACCTCAGGTATATAATTAGTGATTGTTTAGGATTCTATATCAGATCCCCAAACCCAAAGACACTGAAACAGTAAGCCTCAAAAGCTGAACGCCGGGATCTGGTGGGCGCATGTGGGCGCAGGTATGTCCGAAATCCTGGCTGAGACCTGACCTGTGTACCCGAGAAGCGCTAGCCTACACTGGAATTCCAAAATACTCAACTGGGCTTTTAAGTAACCAGGGAGAAAAAAGTATAAACTTTTATTTCATAATGGTTCCTTTAAGAAAAACAGTATTAAAGTATGGTACTCCAAAGCCCAGTCAAGTTCAACACCCTAATCCTACTTCTTTACAGTGAACGGCGTGCCATAACTCAGGTGAATGGCCGGCCTGAAACCTGCAAGCTGACTCTTGCATCATGCAACCCGAACCCAGATCCTATAACAAAGCTAGTTTTACATGTTTATATTTCTCCAGATCCGCTATGGCACAAGGCTGTCGATTCATCTGTCCCAAGAATTACTAAGACAGACGCACACTTCAAGATCTGCGTTTGAGGCACCAAGACCATCCAACAGCTTACGGTGAACCAGCAATCGGGCCCAAGCCTCCCCCCAGTGCACAGCCCGGGCATATCATGGGTTGCGGGAAAGGGGCTTGGGGCTTGCGGGGTGTGCGGTTTAGTTTAACGCGGTTCAAGAGCACAAGGTTCGGGTTTTAGGATTCTGGGGTTTCAAGAGTTGCAGTGCCAAACAAAATGTGAAATGGGTAAACATTGATGTCAGCGTATAACAGTGTCTTCGGTGCAGGGTCTCACTCTGCTCGACACCAAACAAAATTTAAAATTTAGTATCCTGGAGCCCCAGATCTGCCCCCTGTATCTGAACTAACTAGCGTCGTAAGGGTGCAGCACAAGGGCTTTTAGCAGGCTAGAAGTTCGAAGGACCTGAAAAATAAAAATTGCTCTTGATCCAGGGTTCAACACATTAAGCCATTAGAGCAAGGGCGCTCGACCCTCTCTTTTCGCCTTTCGCGTGCACTATAGCTCGTTTATGTCATCGAGGTTGATGCTGGGGTCCAGGTCCAATGGCTTTGTGCCATGCTCTTCGGCAAACCTGACTCACGGCTTAGGGTTTGGAGCTTTGGGAAGGGGATAACTATATGGGCCTGAACCTTTCAAGCACTGAATTTGCTTCTAATCAGCTGTGTGCAGAATCAATCGGTCTGCGGATTCATGGTTTACCTTTCGGTCGGGGGTCGGTTGAGCGTAGATGTCAGACTTATCACGGCTCAGGGCTATATCTTTCATGATGTTAATTAGGTCCACCGTCCACCCATCCGCCCGACACAGTTGAAGCATATTGCAGTACGGGCGTCGGGTTGGCTAAAGGTCGATTCATGGGACACCTGCCCCTTAACCTTGCCCCCTCTTCCCCGATGAACTTGGCCTGAGTACCCTGGCCGAAAGGTTACCCTTTTCAATTATGGTAGGATTATATAAACCCCAAAAAGTTAAAGGCTTTAAAGGTTACCTACTCAGCTATTAAGAGATCCATCCAGATGCTGCGCAAGATGCTGAACCAGGTGGGAGACGGTCCGGTTTCCATGGAAAAGAATGGGCTTCTTGGTGCCTGCCTGCTGGACGCGCCCCAGAGTATCCACTCTAGTCACAAACCTACACGTCTAGACCCCAAAGCTGTGCTGCACGAAGATGACAGTACAGCGTTGAGCCCAATTTCTATACACCCCCCCCAATCCCGATAAGCCCAATGAATCTCCGGTCTAAAAGCCCCCCGAAACCCTAAATCCTGAGGCCCTGAACCAAGCCCCAAAACACGGACACCCTAAACCCTAAGCCCGAATTAGCCTACAATATTCCATCCAACGCACCGGTTCCGGCTTTGGATTTCGAGCTTCGGGCTCAGGTTGCACAATTTTGCGGTGGTTTTTGCTTTTTAGGGTTTAGGGTTGAGAAAGGTTTCGGGTTTAGGGTTGAGGGGGTTGTGTAAAGTTTGTTTTAGATTTGGCGTATTGAGCTTCATGCTCGCCTGGCGCAGCTCCAGGATTGCGTTGCATTGATTGGGTACAGGTAGACGCGCATCGGTGTGTATATATGCATGCGTGCACGCATGCACCTGTCTGTGTGAATGTATGTGCTTCTGTAGGTGTGGAAAAGTGCAACTGTACGCGTAACAAAGCTCATCATGGCTGTAGGTTGGGCCGGGTAGTTCATTCAATGAGAGCCTCATTTCATCACAACCCTCATTGTGCAGAGGCGCGTTGTGTTGGGGACCTTATCCAGTATCCACTTGACAATGAGGGTGCCCATATTCCTGCCAACACCTCTCAGTCTTATTTCTGCTAGTCTTTGCCAGTAAGGAGACAGGCGACACGGTAAGTCTAAGGGTACAACTGACAAACGTAGACGGCACCCTGATCTCTTCTCGATCTGTCGGCAAGGAAACTTGGGGAACCACTACAAAAGGCATTTTCCCAGCAGGTCAGGCCTTGACGAAGAAAATGTGGGGGTATGAAGTCCACAAGAAGTCGTCGGGCAATGGAGAGCCTTGACTAAACCCTAAACTTCATCGCTTGTGGTTTTCGGGCCTGTGTCCAAGCCCCCGACAACCTCTTTCCATATCCAAATTGCTTGTCGCGCCCTTTCACTCGTGGTCGTGTGCCCACCCCTACTAAGCCCGAAAATCGGTCCCTTTAAGGGTACCACAACGGTTCCTTTTGAGGGATCTAGAAGGATTCTATAAGGGTTTAAGGTATACCCAAATAGTATATACTTTGACCCGCAAAGTACCTATATAGGAGTACCAAAGTATGTAGCTTATGTGTGCATGGACCCTTCGGGAATCGGAGTCCCTAGATTCGCATACAAAACGAGATGCCAACAGCATTGCTCCGTATGGAAGGGGCTGCCATTTCGTACAGCTGGGGGACAAGGTCCCAAATCCCAGCCCACCCTAAACCCAAAAGCCCTAAACCCTAAACCCCAAAACCCTAAACCCAAAAGCCCGCACCCTGCACCCCGAGCCCTGAAGCCCAATATGACAGCTCGGAGCTATTTTGGTCCCCGTCCATCTTCGCCACAATCAAGCTTTTCCTCGGCAGGTGCAGCGCTGAGCCGCCCCCAGAAAAAAAACAAAAACAAAACAAAACACACACATATCTCCTGAGGTTAGTTACATAGGTCAGGGCCGTCAGGGGTCTTAGAAGTCTTAGAACTAATCAGATTTCGGCCGGTCCGTGTAGTTCGATTCTTTCTCCGCTTTTGAAGGGCTGTAGGGGCAGAGTTTCGGATTTTAGGTACTGTAGGGGCCTTATTAATTAGACTAGTGTTCAAGGGTATACTATACTATCCTTCTAATAAGGAACTCCCAAAACCCGATTCTAGTTAATAAGGCCCCTATACTGAATCCCAAAAACAGCCCTCATAAGCCCTTTAGAGGAACTCTATTCCAACTATTAGGGCCCCTACAATATTCTGGCCACCTCCAGGCCCTGAGGACCAAAGGTGGGAGCTTTCAACATGCAGTGCAACTTTGGGGCCAGCATACGCGGAATAAGGTATGATACTGTAACTATGTAGGGTTTCTAACGGGATACTATGTCATTTAGTTATTTTGTATATTGCATTACATAATCTCACCGACTAGGTAGAACCCTAGATACGCAAGGGTTTGGGGCTTCACCTGCTTCAGCTGAGAAGTTTTGGTGTTGTACGTCCTGAGATCCCAAAACCGATCGACCAAGCCTGGACATGACCTGGCTGACTCTGCGGGGCTTCCACATGGACCGGAATCATAACCCGAACCCCTGCACCCAAACCGAATGCAAACTGAATGGGAAAGACTGCGGCACATGTTGTTCGCAAAGGGAGAAATAGGTTCCTTTCCATCTTTTCCCTGCCCAGGCATGGCGTTGGCTTTAGATTTCTTGCCGCCAGTTGCAGTGCGAAAGTTCCACGTCTTTTCACCCCACCAAGACTCAGATGCATTCCGGCCTCAACTCTGATACCGTAGACCTGTATGCCTGTAACCAGCAGCCTCAACTGCCTCAACATCTTTATAAACCCTAATACCGCAGACCGCCGTGATCCGTGACACAAGCAATGAAGATTGATTGCCCAGATGCGCGTTGGAAACGGCTTGTGCGAAAGCATTCCAAACCTTGGCGCTTCGGACAGAAAAGCACCATGCATCGGCACGGGTTTAGTGTTTAGGGTTTAGCTCCATCTACCCGGTACTGTGATAGGGATGGCTTGAGATTTATTAGGTTTAGACAGTGATTGTAAACAAGAAAAGGTACGTAGGGGCTGAGTACCCTAGCCCAAACAAGGTTAAGGTTAACCTTTTAATTATGGTACGGTTGTAAAAACCCCAAAAGGTTAAAGGTTATGTACTCAGTTACTAAGGTTAACTGGCGTAACGCTGATGCACCCGAGGCCACGAAATCGCGAACCTTAGCTCAAGAGTCTTAAGCAGACGAGACACCGGAAAGAACTTCCTCGAGAAGCCACACCAAGGAGCATACCTGACTGGGTGCTGTTGAAGGGTTTTAAGGGCTTTTTCCCTCTTACTTAGCAAGGACGAAGCCCGCATTAAGGGGCTAGGATTCAGGAATTAGGGTCCCTTTATGGATTTAAGGGTTTATGCTTCTGTAAGGGTTCTAAGCCCGGGTTTCGAGGCTAAAGGCGTCGAGGGTTCAGGGGTGCAGGACTCAAAGCAGTGCATGCCCCGAGGCTCCAGTTGTCTGGAAACGCTTGCAGGGTATATACATGGGTGGTTGTCAAAACTATGGTCCCTCTTTGGGTCCCGATTATAATACGGCACCTATCATTTAGGGTACCCAAAAAAAAGGACCATAATTTTGACAACTACCCACATATCTGCCAAGTGTACTCTGGAAGTGTGCGTATATCGCAGACAGAAAGAGGATCTATCCATGTATTTATGTACGCAAACATGGATGAATGTAGAGAGTACCGGAGGGACGGGTGCACATGCTCTCTGACTGGACAAACTTCAAGGCACTTGCTTTAGTGTCTGTTGACTTGAAATACGTCATAGGAGTCATAGGTGTTCACCTTGAACCTTATAAAGCCGTTTAAAATCCGCACCGAACTCCGTTCAGATCGTAAGCAAAAAGTGCTTCATGAAAGCTCTGCAACGAAACCGAAACCTGAAAGCACAACCGACGAAACAAGCAAAGACTCCACAGCCATACAGCAAAATGGCCCACAAAACACCCAGGTTCCTGTTTATGTGTCCTAAACCTCTTGCAATGCTTAGCTTTGGTGTCGCAGTCTTGGACCTTTGTTGCCAACTGGCCTGGGGTTTAAAGCGGGTTGGGGGTCGACTGGAGGCTTGACGAAACGTGCCGGAGGCATCGACATGCAGGAAAGCTGCACCAGCATGAAAACGTCCTTGTCGCGGTGAGACACGACCTGTCACATAATTGTGTGGCAGGCGATTTAGGGTTTAGGGTTTCGACGCTCACACTCGCACACAGCAGGCAAGGCTCCACATCGTCCATCGTATCTCCACTACATCAGCTCAGGCAACGATAGTGACAGTCCACAAAGCAGTGCAAAGCACAATGTATATGATCGAGTTCACTATTGCTGCCATAAGCCTATTGTTGCAGGGTCATATGCCCTCTGTTTCAAAACAAACTCATACCGCCAACGCTGCACCAAGCTTGAACAGGCTCCTCCATCGCATCGGCTGACGTGCACATATGCTTCTTCATGAAGCAGTGGGTGTCATGCAACTGCACAAGTAGTGATAAATTCAATGCATGCATCATCGGTGTGGTCACCTTCCATATGCAAAAATGGCATGTAAATTCCATGCAGCGGCGGCTCGCAGTGTCTTCCATGCAGCTTGCAGCAAATTCTTGAATGCACCCCCACAACTGTTTATCCAGTAGGAGCACCTCATGCAGCGCACCACCCAGCAGCTCCCGGCACCGAGTTCGGGTCCCAGCCCATGCAGTAAAATCACAGTGCATTCATAAATTCGCAAAATCACATGCAGGCATCCCATGTCCCTATAGAGCAGCCCTTGCCAGATTGTCCAGATCATACACTATCTGGCGTGGGGCGATCCGGGCTGCAAGCGCACAGGTAGTACATCAGGCGTCAGCCATGCTGTCTCCAAGGGTTTAGGGTTTAGGGTTTAGGGCCTTAGGGTTTGGGGCTTCAATAATTGGTGCAGGGTTTTGCGTGACAGCATACACTAATTAAGAACAATGTTGCTTTGAAAGACCCCGAGCCCCCATATACCAGTAGAATCTTGGACTCCCAAGACCTTTGGAGAATCAGTGTCGGCTCACCATGGCGACTTTCTATCGCCTTGGCCTTTATGGGTGCTTTCTCTGTTCACCTTCATCCCTGAAACATATGGATTTGGTTTCATGGCCTGTCCAGGCACCACAGGAGTAAAGACAACAACTCTAAACCCTAAACGCTAAGCTGCAGTCGCTCCAACCCTCCTTAGTTGAACCAAAACCCCTGGATCCGCTAGAACCCTGCATCGACCCAAGCCCGCGAACCAAAACACCCAAAAGCAAAGAAAACCCCGAAGCCAACCGACAACTATAAGTCCCTTGAAAGCCCGTGAACAACCCTCAACCTTAAACCCTAAAGCCAGCCCTTAAACTCCCTGAACCCTTAACCCTCTACCCTAAACCCTGAACCCTTAAACCCTAAAGCACCTCTTCGAAGGTCTTCCCGACGACAACCAGAGATCCTTCCTGGTAGACAGGATGTCCCTCCGGAATCGGCTCCTGACGGTCGTAACCCTGAGGGTCCATGTACCCAAATAGTATAAATATTGGCCTAAAGTACTCCCTATATAGGTACATTGAGGCCAAAGCATATACTAGTTGGTACATGGGCCCTTAGGGTAAACTAGGGGCCTCATGATAAGAATGGGGTCTTTGGCGCGTACTTGTGATGACGGCTTCTTTTGAGTAAGTGTTGGTTTAGGTGGGTTTAGGGTTAGGGTTGTTCGGGTTTTGATGTCCATAGTCGAACTTGACCTGCCTGCAGCTTGCGAATCGAGAATTCTGGGTGGCCGGTTTAGAATTGAGCTGTTGGTTTAGAGTCTACATCTCTTGGATTTATGTAGGGTTGGTTTGGGGGTTTTCGACGCTCACACGGGGGTTTTGGTTTCATTGCTATTATTATGCTCTTATGCTCAGGTCTAGAGTCTAGGGTTCGGAATTTTGGAGGTTCACCTTCGTCCCTGGATCTTTCAACACATCTTTCAGGAACAGGCTGTCTGTAAATCACACAAGGCATCGTGCCGTTCCTGGGCAACCGCACATCAACACTGCAATAGAACCCGACAGTTGCCCCAAGCCCTACAGTTCCCCAAACCCTAAACCCTAAAATGTTAACCTCTAGACCACTGAACCCTAAACCGTAAGGAACAAATAAAGACTTGGAAGCTCGGCTGGAAGAAGCCGTATACTTGCCCCTTCGAAATGGCCGCGAACAGCATTATGTGCCATGGCTTTCGGGCACCATGGCAATTACTACTGAGTCCGATCTAGAGGCTAGGGGTTTGGGTTAGATCCCCGTAATGGTGAAAATTGATCCGGGAGCCCCAGAAATCCAAAACATGACTATGCAATTCTTTGCGTAAGTATCTCTCATTATCTCTCCATTTATATACTACTTAGGCCTAATGCCGAAACCTTGAATCCTGCAGCCCCCCCAAACCACAAAACACAATACTCTCTTGAGGGCTTTGCCCGAAGCTGAAACCTGGGAGAGCCCAAGTTACCTATAGTCTCCGTTGTAGTTCCTCTTCTGGGTTACCTTTTGGGATCCTACATATGAGATTGGTTCAACCCGAAGAAGGAACTGCAATGGAGACTGTAGGCAGGATCCCTTCTGAGTGCCGTGCAGACTTCGTGAGCAGATCTCGCACCCAGGCGTCTAAGGACTCGACATCCTCAGCGTAAGGTGGGATAGCAGGGCTCGCCGTAAGGATGCTGAGGGGCACAACAGGCACTTTTGGTTAGAGCAAGGATAATCACAGATACACAATTCATGGTTCAAGATGTGGGCTTTTTGCGTAGTACGCCGGTTGAATAATTGGAAATAAGATCCCTACTCGTAGTACTTCCCGGTACATCACCACTCCCCGAAGCCCGAGTCTGAATATTCAGGCCCCTAGAAAAAGCTCAGCAAAAAAGAACACCTACGCAACGGTCATGCAACTCACATACCACCCTTGTAGACTAAACCCAAAACCCTACAAACCCAAAGCCCTCCTTGCATCAGGACCATCGCAATCTTCTGAGCCCTGGGCGCTAAAGGGCCTAAGCCCGAAAACCCTCGACTCCACAACAATAGTCAAGGCACTCCAGCCCTAGGGCTGCTGACAATTCGAAACCCATTTGTTATTCCAAGCTCAGCAAAAAACAATCTACAACCCAAGGGTCTTAATAACTCGTCTGGAATTTTAAGAAGGTTCGGGGATATGATATAGTTCTCTTAACCGGGGACTATAGGGGTTTCTAGATGGGTGGTTGTCAAAATTCGGGGACCCAAAAAGGGACCTCAATTTTGACAACTACACAAATAGGCCCCCCCCCCCCGCCCNTTAGATGGTTGTGTGTCAAAAATCGGGGACCCAAAAAGGGACCCTCATTTTAACCAACTAACAAAAATGCCCCCCCCCCCCGCCCCAAGTTAAGGAAACTGCCAAGGAGCAAGGCGACCCGAGTAGGGGATCGGCTCTGGCTTCATCTCGTCCTGACCACGAGGTGCAGTTTAATAAAGGGGCCTTAACAATTAGGGTTCCTTTTAAGGGATCTAGAGAAGGGTTCCTTTCAGGGGTCTATATAGGGGCCTTAATAATTTTCAATAGGGTGTTGGGGCCCATTATGCAATAATTATAATAAGGAACCCCAAAAAATAGTAGTGGTAATTCTTTAGGCCCCTATCTTATGCTCTCAGGCTCGCGCTCGCCGGGTAAGGAGTGAAGTTCAGGAGTGCTGGGTTGAGGGCCGAGGGCTTCTACGGTTGAGGGTTTTCACGGTTTGCCGGTATGGGGTGTGGGAGTTTCGGATGTCAGCTTCCATATGCGCGCTCCCTCACTGGAGCCACAGACAGGCGGTCACGCTGCTGGGGAACACCCCATGAAACTCGTGAAGGTCGAGGACGATCGGCAGTGCCTTGCAGTGAAGATGTATAGGTCCTGCTACCTTGTTTGGCGTCACGCCTTTTTCAGTTGCTGCGACCTCCTCCACGCAATTCGCAGCCTCGTAGAGAGCACACAGAAACTGCCGGCATAGCCCCCAACAACCCCGAGCTCCTCCTAACCCGGAGCCCTCAAAACTTGGTAGAATCCCCAAATGGGAGTTTCCGAAAATAGGGGATCCTAATATACCCTAAACCCTCAAAAGTCGG
Organism: Symbiodinium sp. clade A Y106; assembly: GCA_003297005.1. NCBI lineage: Eukaryota > Dinophyceae > Suessiales > Symbiodiniaceae > Symbiodinium > Symbiodinium sp. clade A. Next base: position 146,972 of record BGNK01000249.1, on the reverse strand, counting down.
TAGAATCGATTGAACGTATTCCCAAACCCCGAAACCCCGAAGCACAAAAGCCAAAACCCACAACCCTAAACCCGCAAATGGGAGTTTCCGAAAATAGGGGACCCTAATATAGTACCCTAAATAGTAGGATCCTCATTATAGGGACCCCAAAATAAGGTACCCCTAATTTTCGGAAACTCCCAAATCGTAGTCGTTCTTCTTGTGAAGGGCTTAGGGGCTTTGAGCTATTGGAGATGGGCTTCGGGAGAGCTCTGGCCTTTAAAGGAAACCCCTTACAAGTTTAGGATTTTTTGGGTGGATTTAGAGGTTATAGATTTTTTGCAGGGTTGGCAGTTAAGGGTTTCTAGGGGATTTACGGGCATGGGCTCGGGTGTATGCGGTTTAGAGGATCTCCAGGGTGTAGAGTTTAGGCATGTGGGGTTTAGGGTGTAGGAGCATGACAATTGGGCTCCGGTGTCAACTTGAACACTAGCGCTCTCAGCAACACTGTCAATAGCGGCACTCCAACAGGCTCATCAAGCAACCCGTAACCCTGTGTTCATGCACAGCGATGTGAAACATCGTTCAAAGTCTTGGTTTATGGTTTTAGGATATATTGAATCCCGACCTGATCCCCCACCATCAAATCGAGATTTAGTTTTGCAACTGATTCCTGAGACCAAACGCATCTCAAACCCAGAATCACCCCGTTTAAGCTCCGACCAGTAAAGCCCCAAAGCACAATGTGCAGGCTATGCTGACACGTGGAGGTCGCATTAAACGACTTCTCGGCTAACTCGAACCCGCAGCCGTCAATACCCAAGACCTACGCCGCAAGCTGAAATCCGGGTCCCTTGCCCGGTCTCCAACATAGCACGGCACCCTCATAAAAAGGACCCTGGAACTCATACAAACCCCAAATCGTAAACCCGAAACCACTGCTGTCGGCCCAGTCCAGGAACTTGATGTCGTTTTCACTGCTGTCAACGTAGGTCACGGCCACAGTGTCCATGTGCTTGGTTGCAACGACCTCCCCGATGGGGTGGTCTCTGGGATCTCTCCATGTTTGGGGCTTAGGGCTTAGGGTTTCGGTGGGGCGCTTTGTTTCCGATGTGTTACAGATTGGTTTGGGGTTTAGGGCTTAGCCTTACGTCTTGCTGTTTGGTAGTTGCTCACCATGTGCATCACAGCAACATAGGAATCGTCCTAAAACAGCATACCCATGACATACCCTAAATACTCCAAAGCCCCCAGGACTGAACTAAGTCGGCTTGAATTGTAATTCCTCTGCCTCGAGAACTACTCTGGACCAAAATCCCTCCATCCTAGAAACACCCTCACGCCTGAATCCGGCAACCCGGAGGCGGAAATCCAAACCGCTGCATCGGACCCTAAACCATCCAGACTTAGAGCCTTACACGTCATATGATTAGATTGTAAGAAAACCCCTAATGCCCTGTATAAAACCTCGCATACTTTTTGTAAAGCACCAAAAAGTTTCAGCAACAACTGGGACAACATGAGACACGCAAGCGAACAGAGCCGTTCTTCACGCACCTCGAGGGCTTTGTACAGGGACGAGCCTTTCCTTGGCAAGCCAAACCCTCCTCATGTAGGTATGTGTACACAAAAACAAAAACATGTCCATATAGGTATGTGTATACATGTACCTAATCATAAACATGTACACAAAATGTGCTTACATATGCATGCATACATACATACCTACGTAAATACATACATACATACGTACATACATACATACATACATACATGCATACATAAATAATTACATACACACACAGAGACCATACATGCATACATGCCTCCCTGCCTACATGCATGCATACACACATACATGTACACATACACATACATGCATACATAAGTACATACATACATACATACCTACGCACATACATGCATGCATACGTATACGTACGTGCAAACCTACATACATGCATATGGACAGGCATGCATAAATATGTACATACATACATGCGTTCGTGCACGCATGCATACGTATGTTTGCTGGCGCATGCTAGATTCCTCTATGTATGAGTCTATAGTGTTACTGCGAATAGTCTGCGTAGCTCTGTTGGGTGTGGCTTCGCTCTGAAAGTCTGCCACTGTTCTACTTGTAGTTGGGGGTGCAGTCTCTGTCTGCAGCATCCGTAGTTACTGCAGACTTGCAATTGTGTCACTGCAAACCTCCCAGCACCAGCAGCTACAAGGGCAACCACTTTGTTGTGATTGCGGTGATAGTGATAATGCTGATGTGGGGCCTGGCGGCAGGATTGCGGTAAAGGTGAAAGATGATGGATGGAGGTTGTCACTGGTGCTGGTGCTGAAGATGGTGATGATTGATGTGATGCTGCAGACTTGAGCACCGCGTGCTGATGCGATGCGAATGCCATGCAACAGCATCACTGATGGAGTTTGAGATTTGGGCTTCTTGTTCTTAATGCTGTGGTAAAACCTTTGCAGTACTCACTATCATCAAGGGTGTGGTCTAAGGCTTCTGCAGGTTGTGATACGGCTTTTGTCTTGCTTCGGGTGGCGAAGGTGACGCGCGCCCTGTTCGGAAACTGATGTCTTGAAACACATGCCTAGCTGCATCTTCCAAACTTCCAGGTTGGAATGAAAGCCCTGCAATCTATAGCCGAGCATCCAGAAATATCTCTTAACTTAGACCATTGAATGACAGCGTTCGAAGCTGGCACTCTTTAACACCGTTATCAAACCCTTACGAACCACACCAGCATCTTCTACTGCCATTGTGACACCTACTGTAGGACACAATCCGTTGAAACCCTTCCGAGTTTTTGCAATTGACGATAAAACCGTCAGCACAATCTCTGGCGATAAAACCCTAAGCCTTATACAACTCTTGTAAAGTCGCCACCTCAACCCCTTTGGCGTACCAGGAAGCTTCACTTTACCGAAGACGGCGCGGTTGAAGGACGATGATGCTTCCTGTTCGCTCTTCACCTCGTTCATGGCTTAGGGTTAGAGCTGTGTCTTCGTCGGTGCCAGAACCCCTCCTTCTAACTTCAAACGCAAACAATAGCATACACCTTCAAAACATGGGTATTTAGAGTCTAATAAGGGTAGATGGAAAGTCTTCGTTTGGTGTGTGTAGTTGAAGGCTCTTGTCGGTCGGGGCTTCATGTTCAGGGCTTCTTACATCACGGGATCCCCATACGAAGGACGGAGCATCCAACGGCTTTCCATCAAAATCAGACGCACCCTTTTCTGAACTCGCATCTGCTGTGCTGGAAGGGTCATAAGTCGTGAACAGGAGACATGTAACGGGCTACAAATGTGATGTGTTCTAGTCTTATTACACGTAAACAGAGGCCGTGCATGCAACTCCGAATCCCCACCCTTCGGCTCAACATCGTCACAACAACCTCTATATACATATGTATATATATATATATTATACTAATATGAATATATGTTATAGTTACACACATATAGACACAGATGATTACACATGTGCATGTGCATATATATGTATATAAATATGTCTGGAGCCATTCCCTCTGTCATCCATACAGTACCTACATTCCCACATGCAGAGTATGGTCTTTGGTGACGCAGAAGCCTTAAACCCCAAGGCGATGGTATGCCTGCATCATGGGCTCCCGGTCCAAGGCTAAAACGAAGTCGGCCATGGCCTGGTGGGCCATGTGTCGGGCTTAGAAGAGTAAAGCTTTGAGGTTTGGTGCTTCGGGGTTTCACCTAAACCTCTGAACCCTAAACTTTAACTTTAAAGCCCTTAACCCCAAACCCCTTTTCCCCTCAACCCTAAAGACCCTAACCCCCAAACCATTTTTTAAGCACGGACTTGGAGTGTATGCCGGCAGCGAAGCTCTAGGGCTCTAACCCCCAAACCTAAACCCTACAACCCAAAGCCTGCTGTCGAGCATGCTCTCTAGTTGACGCGTGGCTGTTTGCTCCAGAGCTTCCAATTTAGGCTTCCGTTAACGGACCCTTAGAGGACACCTTAAGGGACCCCTTAAGGAACCCTTAAAGGACCCCTTAATGGAACCTTTAATGGGGGGTCCATAAGGGGTGCCACGGGGATGTATATGGGTCCTTTTGAGGGGATCCGTAAGGCTTCCTTTAATGGCTGCATAGATGAGGATCTACAGGTTGTCGGGCACTTGGGGTTCAGGTTGCAAGGTGTTCTACGTAGGGTTTTTTCAGGTTTCGTGGTTTCGACGCTCACACTCGCACACAGCAGGCAAGGCTCCACATAGTTCACTGGATCTCCACTACAGGGTCAGGATGGCATAAGCAATTCAGTCAGCAACATAGACTACATCACAGGTACCAAACATACGAAGCACAAGTCATTCATGTTGGTTTCGTGGTTTAGGGCTTTGCTTCTTCAGTGGTTGGTGGTGTCTAGGGCTTTACTGTACCTGAAACACTCTACCCAGAAACTGCCAGCTTCATTGAAGGCATAGATCTTGATCATAATTCGGGGGCAGCAAGCATGGGCCAATGAAGTCTTCACAAGGCCCGGCGTGTTCAGGAAGCAGAATAATGCAGGGGTCTGAGGCTTTCTTACGCCTGTTAGAAACTCCAAGGCCCTACACAATAGCACTGCTTAATGTAGGGGCCTTATTAGTTAGAATAGGGTTTTGGGGTCTATTCTACTCTAGTTACACTAAAGAACCCCAAAACCCTATGCTACTTATTACGGCCCCTATATTATTCAAGGCCCTCGCTGTTTCCCGTGGCCCTGTGTTGGTTTGTGGTTTGGAGGGGAATGGCCAGACAGCGCGAGGTCAGAAGTCTCGTGTTCAGGCAAGAAACAACTGATCAAGGATCAGCCTTACATTGAGGTGCGTATTGACGCAAAAGTCAGGTAGACTCCGGTGAGTCTGAAGCCGCTGGGGGCGGCTGAGAGGCATCCTAATATAAGGGTCTTAATGATTAGAATAGGGTTTGGGGTATATTATGCTATCATGGGTAATAAGGACTTCCCGAAACCCTATTCTATTAAGGCCAAAGTAGCAGGAGCGACCCAAGGGCCCTTCAATAGAGCCCTAATGGTCCTACCTACTAGTCGAAACATGCAATCCGAAGGCAGGCCCCATTCGATCCTTCGCAGTCCGCAGCGTGCGGTGATACTGCGTCGGCTCACCGTGGGTAAACCTTGGACATTGGAGGCAGCCATGGGCCACTAAACCATAAACTCTCTAAACCCTGTAAGCCTTGCACTATCGCCGTACACCCTAACCAAACCATGGCCCCTGGTTGAGGATCAATTTCGGATCTATGGTCAAAGGAAGACTTTGGGGCCTAGTACAGGAATCGAGACTCTCACATTGCCTAGCCCATCGAGCTGAACCAAAGGTAGGAAGCCGAATGCAGCCCAGTACACCCTGGGCCCTTTCTAAGCTTGCACGCCCTATGATTCGCCCGGCTCGAGTTGTTCGGATCGCCAACCGGCGTCCCCCCGGCTTTTGAACTTAGTCAGGGTCAGGGATTCGGGCGTTTATAGGGCCCCCAAAAAGCACATAAGCAAAAATTAGATAGGGATATCCATATAACAACCCTTATAATGAAGCCCAATAAGGTCGGGATATCCCTAAAAAACAATGCCTATGCTTATGTGCTTTTGGGGTCCCTAAGCTTAGGGGTTTCGTTAGGGCCCTGGACTGGATGAGGCAAATGGTCTTGAGTCGAAATTTAAGTCGTGGGGTCAAGGCTCAGGCCATCGGGGTTTCGTGGGTTACATAAGGATACTATAATTATTATAAGGGTAGTATAAGGGTTTAGGGTTTTGGGGTTACGTGGCTTAGGGTTTTGGGTGTATGGTTTAAGGTTCTGCAAGGAGTCGAGTTTTTGACGTTCCCCAGTGGCCGAAACCCTCCTTAGCGCATCTGGGCGGTTGCGGCCAAGTTGGGGGTTGAAGGTTGACCGGGAACGGTTTAGGGTTTAGGGTTTAGACCGCTGTCGACAGAGACCTCTGCTTCCACGTTCGAACACAGGGGAGTTTCCGAAAATAGGGGTATCTTATTTTGGGGTCCTTATAATAAGGATCCTACTATTTAGGGTACTATATTAGGGTACCCTGTTTTCGGAAACTCCCCTATCTGGAAGGCAGATATAAACTACCCAAACCCTAGACCAAGGTCAGAAGCTAGGATGCCAAAATGTGCCTTAGACAGGGGTGACCTAAACCCCCTAATCCTCGACCGTGGGGAGTTCTCAGCCGGGGCGCCAGAGGAGCTGCGGGAATCTTCCGTTTACTACGTACCTCATCAGGGTGGTCTATGGTGGTCTAGTTTGGGATTTCGGCTCATTCGACAGGGTAATCAGGATTCGAGAGAGCCAAGGTTCTGGTAGTTGGGGTGGCTCGTACATATGCGTATATATATATATACACATAATATATATATATAGAGAGAGAGAGAGAGCGAGAGAGCTGTCTCTGTATATACATATATCCATACGGATGACGGTTTAGGGCTTGTGGTCAAACAGCTTACGACTTTCACACCGACAGAGATAGAGGGAGAGGTATAGGTAGGCATACATAGATGTGTATGTATGTATGTATGTATGTATACACACATATACACACCACACTGAACCGTACCCTCTAAACAGACGAAACAGATTTCAAGCCGAATGACAACCTCCACGCGTCAACACGCCAAATCTCTGCTTCAGCGGGTATCGGCAGCTAAGAATATGTTTACACCTCATTCTCCAACCCGCATATGAACACACACACACATGCATGATCTATTGAACCGACTACTTACTTCCACTGTAGCCTTACACAGTGAGAAAACTGATTAACAAACCTTCTCCACAATGCAGCCAGAAGATGCATCCAAACAGAAAGGCCTTTGGAAGCACAGGCTTTACTTGCCAGGGGTCTACATGTTCAGTGATGCTTTAAGTTGGAAATCAAACCATGAAGCCTTTTTCCCTAAACCCTATCTTCCCTTAAGCAGCAGCTGGACCCCTCATGCCTCTTTGCAAGGTCTTCCTCCGCGGAAGCATCCACAGTGGCGAAAGCTACATCACTGCCATAGTCCCGGACCTCCGGTACCGAGCTTTGGGCTCCCAGTTTTCGAGATTCAGGTTTTAGGATTAATAGAAATTGTTAAGGGTTTGGGTGCCAAAAACGTTTTGACCGAAAGGGCTGGGGTCTGGGCTGGGGGCCTGGGGCTGGTGGAGTTTTGCGGCTGCAAATTGATTTGAATTTGGCTGGGTGGGTGGGTTGGTGGGTTAAAGTGTAGGGGCCTCGGTTGGGGCTGGACTGGCTGGGCTGGGTTGGGAAGGGAGTGGGGCGGGGGCAGGAGTTTTGCCACTGGAACTACATTTTCTGAAGTTGGGTTTTGCCACTGGGAACTGTATCGAATTTGGTTTTTGTGACTGGAACCTGCTTCTGGGTTGGGTTGGGCTGGAAATTGACGGTTTAGGGCGCTCGACGGAAGCAATGACAAGCAATTTCTATTTATTTCTTTCTTGAGGNATCGAATTTGGTTTTTGTGACTGGAACCTGCTTCTGGGTTGGGTTGGGCTGGAAATTGACGGTTTAGGGCGCTCGACGGAAGCAATGACAAGCAATTTCTATTTATTTCTTTCTTGAGGGTTTAGGGTTCAGGGTTTAGGGTTTAGGGTTCAGGGTTTAGGGTTCAGGGTTTAGGTTTCCCTGTAGTCTCCATTGTAGTTCCTTGTTGGGGTTTAACCGATGATATATTTAGGATCCGATAAGGTAACCCCCAAAACGAACTACAATGGAGACTATAGGTCAGGCCCGGGAAGCCCAACCCCAACTCGTGCATACAGAGCCCCTGGGCCCTAAATGTGGACTTCAGGCTTAAAGTGATTAAATGGACCTTCCGATGCCTTTAAAGGGTTACTATAAGGGTTCCTTTAAAGGGCTCTATAAGGGATATGGGAGTTTCGCAAATTAGAGGTACCTTGTTTGGAGATGGCCTAGTCTAGGTTTCAGAGGTGGGGGGAACTCATTCAGAACCAGCAAACCCCAAAGAACTGCTAAGTTGCCTTGGCAAGGCCTAAGTTGAATCAGCAGAGAAGTCCAACTGCCCTGCGTAGCAGTCCTTGGCACCCGAAGCCCTGAACCTTGCAAGACCGTAAACTCTTCCCACAACTTCATGGACTCGACGGTCCGGAGAAAGGGGGCTTCGGTCAACATCACTGCAGCCCGCCAGTTGGAGGATGCAAGGTTTGCTCAAGGGCGTGGTTTAGGGTTTAGGGTGAGCTTCAAAGGTTGTTGGTTGAGCAATCTTGAATACAAGGAACACACATGGGTGGTTGTCAAAATTATGGTCCATTTTTGGGCACCCTAAATAATAGGTGCCGTGGCATAATAGGGACCCAAAAAGGGACCATAATTTTGACAACCACCCACATGACACCTAGGCTAAACTTGGAACCGACTTGTGCCAAGTGGAGCTTCCCGTTGCCTCATAATCATGGACCAACAGGCATCCGGTTGAAAACCGTCGAATCCTCCGTCCGCAGCCCCGAAAAGAACTTCCGGCAGCAAAGTGGATGCAACCAAAGCAAGACCCCTAGAATCCGCAAGGCATGAAAAGGCCAGGGAGTTGCTAAAGCCAAACCACGAACCCTGAACCCTGCGACCAAGAACCCCCAAACCCGCTCTCCCTATCCTAAACCCTAAACCCTATAGACCAAGAACCCTAAACCCCTCTCTCCCTATACTAAACCCTATAGACCTAGAGCCCTGAAGACCCAGAACCTGAGACCCTTAAACCCTAAACTCTATGACCCAGAATCCTGAAACCCTACACCGACCCCGGAAAACGAGAGCAAGAAGGCCTGTCTTAGAGCTTGCTCCAGCTCTGACTTCCTCGGGGCATTCGGTGGAACACTAGGGGTTTAGGGAGTGGGGGTGTAGGGATTATAAGGGGTTCGTTAGGGTTTAAGCTTAGGGGTTGGGGGTTTAGGGTTTAGGGGTCGGATTTAGGGTTTCTCCGAAGTGCCTGATTACTTGGAATAGGGTCATGGGGCATCCTTCAGTATGTTATTCGATGTTCACGGTTTATGGTTCAGAGGGGGTCGGGTTTCGACATCAAGTCTAGAAGGGGAGGTTGTGGTTCTTTGGAGGAAGAATGAGGGTTTGAGATCGACTGAGCTGGTACACTTGATGTTTCTCCTGCGACGTGCTATCAGCGCTCGTGCCGTGTGCTGATTTGGTCTTGGTGTTTGTAATTGCTCTCGCTTGCTTTTGCTGCTCCAGATGGTGGCAACCATGCTGCAGCTGCTGATGCCATGTTTCGCTTAAGATCCCTGTCGCTTTCGTACAATACACATGTAAACCCGAACTGCAACCTGAACATCATGGTCATGGGGCCCCCTATCCCGAAGACCAGAGGAAGAAGAAGAAGCAAAAACCGAACAAAGGAAACGATATCGCATGACTTGAAGTCACTTGAAGTTACCTAAGTGAAATTTTGGGGTTCAGAGGGCACGAGGTCTGCCATTTCGGGTCCTTACAGCCAGTGCGTCGTTACAATAAGGATTCCATTAAGGATCCGGTCAAGATTGCCCGAAAGCACTACGAACTCAAACGTCACCTCGATTAAAGAAGACAACTGAGAGTTCAGGGAAGCATCCTGAAATCTTGAACCCAGGGAACGCATGTTCGGGTCCCTTGGCTTCTGGCAACTCCAAACCCTAAACCCTGCATCCTAAACCCGAAGCACCTTAGCAGCCCACTTCACTTTAGAGCCCCCTTGCTTCTAAACCCGGAAAGCCCTACAGTTCCCAAGGCGGAGCCTCTGTTTCTACGCCCTTTTGCCCTAAACCGGAGTCCGTTGTTCTAAGCTCCTGGGCTTTTAAGTAACCAGGGAGAAAAAAGTATAAACTTGTATTTCATAATGGTTCCTTTAAGAGAAAAAGTATTAAAGTATGGTACTCCAAAGCACAGACTCGACGCCATACGCCCTAAACCCTAGAAGCCCCTATCCGGAGTCGCTTGTTCCTAACACTCTCAGATGAGAGTTTCCGAAAATTTGGGACCCCAATATAGTACCCTGAAAAATAGGATCCTTATTATAAGGACCCCAAAATAAGGTACCCCGAATTTTCGGAAACTCCCAGATGAGCTGCTGCTCTGCCCAGCCATCGATCTTCCTGGAAGGCACGCGCCCACGGGGCTTAGGGTTAGGTTTGGGGTTTATCTTCAAAGTCGGGTTTTTGGAATCAAGGTTGAGGAATCTACGAAGCCTTCCACAGTCTCCATTGTTTCTGGACCCTAACGCTGTCGCGACGCCCATGCGCAGCCATGCGGCATCTGCTGCTTCGCGCTCTTACAGAGGCGTTCATAAGCACGTAAGAACTGCCACGGAACGGACCGAATTAGACTGAAACATTTCCAATGTCAAGCTTGGAGATTAAGGTTTCGGTGGATGATGGAACACGCGAGCCCGTCCTGTCGTAGAAGTCGATTAGAACCTTGTCCGCCCCCCTGACGAAGCCGTCGAAGGTGCTACTTGTCAGAGAAGCCTTGGTGGCAAATGGTATTACGCATTCTGGGGAGTTGTCGAACTGAAGTGAAGTGGATACACATGAGTTCGGACAAGAAGATCAAGCCACGGATGACCATGATTTCGGCCACAATCTTCGAGGCTGTAACTTTTCAGTATTGAGGACGAGCTGAGATGTTGGAATTGGGATTCAGAAACAACTACCCCAAGGGTCCATGTACCCATATAGTACATACTTCAACCCTAAAGCCCTAAAGTCCCTGTGTAGGGACTGCTTTGAGGCCAGAGTATATACTAAATGAGCACATGCACCTTAGGGCGACCCTGTATCGCTATCCCTAGAAAAGCCGTGAGGTCAAGAACCGGCGTACATCCACATAGGGTTTGGGGTATAGGATTGCAACTGCACCGCCCTGATAAGCCTATTTCTGACATGTGAGCAAGAAATTCGTATCTCAAGCTAGACTCTGTTCATCAGAGCCAATGGGCCAAGCCCCTGAAACCTACGAGCCATACGATCATACTACAACTTCGACACCCCAAACCGTAGACGCCAAACAATAAGGGACATGCCAATAAGTGACCAGACTGAGATCTATTCGAACGCCTCGTAGGCGGTTCCATGGAGAACTCGATGTTATCTGTGCCATGCACCCGTAAACCTCTAAACCCTCGGCTCCAAACTCTTTGAAACCAGAACCCAAAATATCGCACAAAATCCATCAGAAACCCGCTCAAGAAATGGAACCCTAAACACCTAAATCCTAAACACCCGATGAAATTCCCAAATCTGCAGGGTCGCGCTCGTCATGCCAAGTCTGGCCGTGGTCGGTCTGAGACCAGCCAGAGTCATGAGGCATTGCAGGACCTCGGCTTTTATGGTTTTAGTCTCCATTGTAGTTCCTGTTTTGGGTTTAACCATTTCGAATTTAGGATTTAAGCATAAGGGTGTCTGGGATTTTCCAGCTTAATGGGGTCTAAGGTTTGTGCTCTTACTCTCGCACAGTCACAATCCGGGAAGCGAGTTCTCCATTAATTGCTTCAGAGCTCCCCTAAACCCTAAACTCTAAACCCTCAAGCCTAAAGCATAATTCTACTACTGTTTAGAGCCTGGGAATTAGGAGCAATGCAGCTTAGCGGGCCCATATAGATTACCATTGCGGAATTGAGTCCTGAAGCCATGATAACCGAGGATGGTTCGGGGCCTACGTAGTTCCATAGGTGTAATATTGATACGTGTATTTACATTGAGATGAACACTAACATGAATACTAATGTTATTTTGAACATTGATATGAATAATAATAACTGTAGTCATACTAATATCAGTGTTTAGGAACTTTGATATTGGCGCGCATCTATATATATATATATATATACATAAACCATATTATAATAAAATATGGAATATATAATACAATGCAACATCATATGACGTGATGTGATATGGCATATTGTTTAAAGCAATATAACACGTATGTAATGCTATATGGATATGAGAATATGAGTATCAATATGAACATGGATATGGATGTGAATACGAATACGTATATACAGGTTTACATAAAACATGTATGTGAGTGTATATATATATATATATACATACAGAAAACACAGAGAGACATACATACATATACATATACATATACACATACACATACATATACATATACATATACATATACATATACATATACATACACATACACATACACATACACATACACATACATCCATACATCCATCCATCCATCCATCCATCCATGCATGCATGCATGCATGCATGCATACATACATATATATATGTATATACTTCTATGCATATAGTATATACAAATATTTACAAGTAGGCACATATATATATATAGATATAGAACCTCCGGGTAGGGTTGTACCGAAGGGAGCATGTGATCGCTAGGTACTTGAGCTTCGAGGGCTGTCTGCTTGCAGTGACGCAGCCCTGTATCTCGCGCACAGCGCCATAGCGCCGAGAGTTCACTGAATTTTTGCACGAGAAGTGGGAAGCAAAGGGAAATCAACGGCACAATAGCCTTCGTAAGAGGCTCGGCTACCTAACATTACCTTCAAGGCAGGAGCCAAAGCGCCGGAATACAGTTGCAGCGCTCCAGGTGTATCTGTATCAGGGCTTGCGGTTTAGGGGATTGCAGGGTTCGCAGCCTCATTAAATTTTAGTGGCAGGATTGACGATTCTGTTGGGTTGCAAATGCTGTCCTGGCATCAAGGACACCGTGGGACCCGCCACATTGTTGATCAGGAGCATGACCTAAGCAAGCATCCCAAACCTGAAGCCCCAAACCCAAATCCTACGGATGTAGTGCCGGAAACACCCGGACCCAGGCCCCAAATACTGAAATCGCCCAACCCAGGCCCTCGGGAGAGCTTGTAGGATTTCGGGTTTAGGCAAAAGGGTCGAGGGTTCCGCGTTTAGGGGTGTAGGGTTTAGTTTAGGGCTTACGCTCTCGCAACTCAGACTCTGCCAGGCTAGTTTAGCTCGACGAGGAAGGTGAAGGTGTCGGAAGAGGGGTCGGTTAGTAAGCTACGTAGCCATTTCAATGTTTGGGATTGCTATGGCCTTGGGATTCGGTTTAGGCTTCATGTCTTGAAGCTTGAAAGTTCGGGGAGTTGCGGTTCTGCGGCGCTGGCCCCAATCAGAGGATCTATATCTGAAGGTTGTGCCGACTAGTCCGTCCGAAAAACAAAAACTATCTTTCTCTTACATATAGGGTCCTGAAAGAGGACTGCTAAGCTCGCCGACAATAATAATTCGAATAGGGCTTGGGGGTATACTTTCTGTGCTGTATACTATATTCCGGGGGACAGACATTGTTGTTAGCAGTCATTAATTCCGACCCTGGGTAGGCTGGCGTCTGAGAGCTTAGGTTGTAGGGTTGCACTCTGACTCGCACTCGCCGACTGCCAAATCAGTGCTTTGCAAGCTCAGACTTCAAAGCCTGTGTGCACGATCATTTGCAAGACAACCCGAGCATGCACACGTACGACCTGCAAATGCCTACGAAACAACTTCTACAAAGCCTTGACCCGTATTAAAGACAACTTACATGCTGAGGGAAACCCTACCCCTACCCTAAAGCATCAAAACCAGGTCCAATGAACGAAGCACAGGTCGCACACTGCTTGCCGTGAGACCTGAACTCAAAGCTCCGGCCCTCCGCAAGGATCCCTTCCTAACGGCACTGTGGTCTTTCATAGTGGCTATCCGGACCATCAGAAGAGGCAACTGTTGCGCTAAGTGAATTCTGCACCCCGAATTCTAACCGGAAGCTGCCCTAAATAAAATCCACCTACAGTACTAAGAACTCACACACGAAAAATAGCCTCGCCGGGCCACGCCGCCCCAGAAGCCAATGCTTTTCGAGCCGAACTCTGCGACTGTGCCTGGCCACTCCTTCTCGATGACCTGCACAAAGGTTTCGGGGATAAGGTCTTAGGATTTAAGGTTATAGGCCATAGGGTTCAGGCATTTGGAGCTGAGCGGCTTGGCGTTAGTTCACGGGTTAGGATGTAGTTTAAGGCTTCGGGGTGTGAATGCTTCCAGCATTTTGTTTACAGCGATTCTGAGTTGAGGAGGGTGGTACGACACGACAAAAATTGTGAAGCAGATTGGCGACAAAAGGAACAAGCACCGCACCGTGGTCGAACTGACAAAGGCACAGGAACATACTGAAGGGGCCTTAACAATGTTTTGGGGCCCTTTATACTGTAAGTCTTACTATAAGTACAATAAGGAACCCCCAAATTAAGGCCCCTATATTACCAGCAGCAGCCGGCGCAGCAGTGGCAACGGCACCACCGCCATCACCACTGCGACCGCACCGTTTTGAGGGGTTCTTGTAAGCCTTGCAGTTCTGCGTTGTCGGTAATTTCTATAAAGTCAATACTCATATTTCCATAATGTTTGTCCCACTTTATATCACAACCACGTATATCGTGAACACGTGCATTACTACGACTCTTTAACGGGAGCTCCACACGGAAATCTGCATAACTCCCAAGTCAAACACAAGACTCTCGACTTCAAGCCGCCGGCCAACCACTCCCACAATACAACATGACCGCTTCAAGCCTTACAGCCCCTGGTCTCCCAGAATGCCGCGTTTGTCCACACTGAACCCTCTGCGCTTGCTGGGGTGTCCCTCACGCTTGAAGTAGGTCATAGCTGCAGTATGGGATCCCTTGTGCAGCTGGCATGTTGACAGCAACCGTAGCTGTTCGCAGCCTCCTGCAACGTGGGATGGCTGCCCTTAGCGTTGCGATGCACCCATTAAACAAGTCCTCATCTGCCGACTTAAGCACAACCCTTAGAATTTCCAAGTTCGCGAAGCTCGGCAGTGTCTCAGCCAGCACCTGCAGCTCATTTAAAGACAAATAATAGGCCTCAAGCCTCTTCCGCTGCTGGGAGTGCTGCAAAAATACCGTCTCCTGAAGTCTCACGACAATGTCTAGATCATCACGATGCGTGAACTTCAATACCAGCCCATCTTCTCTGTCCTCCAGCCCACGCTTCACCCGCTCTTGAAACATTGTCGGAGTCAGAGGGGCATACCCAAATATGCTGTCTTTGGTGCTCATCCATTGAACCTCAGCAATGCACCAGCCTCTTTGAGAATAGGGGACACGGTTCAGCAGCAACTCGGCGAAGGGGCGCAGCTCGACTTTGTTGGTGCTCTCACAGTAGATTTCGATGAAATCGGACAGCTGGAAATGCAGAGTAGGTGCAATGTCTTCCAAGCGGATTACATGCCAGATTGCTGCGTGTGCGTAAAGCACGTGCATCGCTTTCATGGCACGGCGGAAACACACCTCTTCTTCCTCTGTCCGTTTGTACTGTGGCAAGCAAATATAATCTATGAACAACCACGATGTGTCAGGATAAAACGTACCGCCATATTCACTTCGCGACGAACGGAACCAATCCAGAAGCCTGCGGCACTGAAAACCAAACGGATCCGGATGTTGCTGTGCCTCCCAGCAATGCGAAACAGTGTAGATACGCACTGGATCTTCGGCGTTTCGCGTAAAGGCTCCACCGGCATAAGAACCGTGAATGTCATCCGGCACAGGTGGGTGGGGGTAGAACTTTGCATGTTTCAGGCTCTCGATCTCTTCCATCGTAACTAAGTTGTGCTCCGCTTCTTGTCGGCGTGGCCACAAGCGTCCACCCTTCTGTAATTCCGTGAGATACCTGAGGCTTACCAAGCGTATCTTCGTGTCAATCAGGAACTGGATGAGATCATGAGGGTTCTGCAAGTCGTACTCATGATCGTGAAGATGCGTTACGCTGGGAATGTTGGACTCGGACTCTGTGGATTCACCGTCGCAGGGGCTCTGTATGTGCCCCATGCCGCATCCAAAGCACTCAAACATCGCGCTGCAGCCGGAAATCCAGGTTCTGATATTGACCCAGCTACGTCTTGAACAAACAAAATCGTACAGCTATGTTGTGAACTGCTGAAATCATTCAGACAAGTCCTTGGTTGAAACTGGCGGCCCATGCGAGATGCAAGAAGCCAAAAACACATAATGGTTTTGCTGTTTCTATACTCGATCCGAACATGTAAGGCAGTCCCAACGAACAGTATTCCTGCTTTGTGTTCGTACTACGCGGTTGATATTGGGCTTTGACTGCGAAATGGAGCATTAATACTGGTAGCTTTGAGCAAACCAACTGAGGAGCAACGGCAAGATGGCTCACCCCAAACCACAAGTAATGAACACTTTATTCGCGGACAGACTTGTGGAAATATGTATGGCAATCTATGAAGATGCTGTATGTATTTACGCATGTATAAACCTTGCATTCATGCATGCATACATGTGCGTACGGGTATGTGCAGTGTGTGCGTGCGTGCGTGCGTGCGTGCGTGGGTGGGNGTGGGTGGGTGGGTGTGTGTGTGTGTGTCTGCGTGTGTCTGCGTGTGTACGTATGTATGTATGCATGCCGGCATGAACGTACACATGTACGTATGAGTATGTTCATAGACATATTTGTGTTTTACAATGTATATATGTATATACACATTATAATGATTGGCGGTCCCATCTGGTGTCGCGAAGCTCGGCCAGCAATGCGTGGAAGCCAGAAGAACTTGCGTCCAATCCCATTATGCCCATAAGTTGACACACACACACAAACACGCACACACACACACACATCCGCGCCTCGACGTCGGAATAAGCCACCGTGTCTCCTGGGCGAGCACAACTGAAAGGGAAATCATGAGGTGCTTGCCGGCAGCTTTTGAGTTGTCGTCGTCGTCGTCCCAGAAGTTGCGATGGTAGCAGCCGTCGTCGTCGTCCTAGTGATGGAGCTGTATTAGTGTGCTACTACTGATCGCTGCTGCCAGTCGGGGTGGTGGTGGTTGTGGTAGTCATCGTGCAAATGGTAGTGGTGGTGGTAGTAGTAGTCGGCGTCGTCGTGGCAGTTGAAGCAGAAAGCGCAGCAGCAGCAGCAGTGACAGTAGTCGTAGTAGTAGTCGTCGTCGTGGTTGTAGTGCTAGTGTGAACTGTGGTAGTAGTAGGACCAGCGGTAGCAGCGGCGGCAGAACAACAAGCAGTAGCACAAGCAGCAGCAGTAGTAGCGGTCGCCCTTGTCGTACCAGCACCAGTCGAAGCTGAATTCCGCAGCGGATACAGACGCCGAAAACGTCCCAACGTTGAGTGGCGTAGCAGTTGCAGCAGAAGACGGGCAATAATGAGAGGACCCCAATCCTAAGGCACCGGCTCGGCCCCAATTTTTCTGAAGGCTCAGTCTCAATGCCAGCAGCCGTTCAGTTCTGTTCATAGCGGTTTTGCTGCTGCTATTTGCTGCGAAAAACATGATTCACCAGGGTTTCACCGTTGCACCGTCCGTTTGGCACGAGCACCCCACAGTCTAGAGGCGCACATGTTCAACCGTTTTTTATTTTTTCTGCTGAGTTGCAGCAAACCTCAATTCGAATAGAGAAAGTAAATCATAAGTCCTTCATTGCATGCTCCTCGGGCTGTCATGTTTCTTGGAGCAGCTTGCGCAGAACCTGGCTCCAAGCTGGAGTAGTTCGACGCTGGCGGGAGGTTGCAAATATGATAACAACTACCCTATGATTAGTATAGATGCAACACGCAAAAAGTCACAATTTGCAGCACAAATCCTTGAGCGACCCTAAACTGTCAATACTGCTACCAGGCGTCGCTTCAAGGCTCCAGGACAAGGGCTCAGCATAAGCTCCCGCTCAGGCTCCATGATGTCCATAGCTCTATCTTGAAGGATGAGGGCCGCTGCTCCCCTGTATTGAAACTTCCTGGTGCATCTGCCAGGCCTTCTTGGGCTTCTACAGGGCCCCAGCTTGCTGCAGTTGCTCATGTCGTCGTGGGTTCTGGAGACGGAATAAACGTGTGTGCAGGGCTCGTTCTTGAGGCGCCATATGGTACGACGATCATGTAGCAAGAAAACAAGGGCTTGCAGATTCCAGTATGCTGCCCTAGCAAGCCATGCTTCTACTACGGCCATCTCGACACATGGATGTTATGGAACGTTAAGTCTTGCTCGTGCTTGGTGAGGCGGTGAGCTTGAGAGGAAGCTATATAATAGGGCAAAAAAATGGAATAGGGTTGTGGGGCCCAGTAAGATATGACCAGAATAAGGAACCCCCAAAATAGTATTGGTAATTATCTAGGCCCCTACATCAGCCATTACAGGCGAGTTACTTGGGCCAGACCGGCTGCAGGCATGTGCAAACCTTTACCTCAAACCCGCCTAAACCTGAAGCCCTAACCCCTAAGCTCTTGGCCTGAACCCTTGGGGTCCATTGCCTGTCATAAAGTACACCTAACTCCACAGGGTTCAGGGTTCAGGGACCCTGAACCAGAACCCTGCACACGGCGATGCAAGACTCTATAACCCTCACTGCGGCTCCCGCTTGGACAAGGGTGCATGAGTTGAGGAGAACAAGGCTTAAGGCTTGAACCCCAGACTCAAACTCAGACCTCAACGCCTCTTATAGCACATAGTTTTGTGGGATATGACCTATATGGGTGGTTGTCAACATTATGGTCCCTGTTTGGGTCCCTTAAATAGTACGGCACCTAATATTTAGGGTACCCAACAAGGGACCATAAATTCTGACAACCACCCATATGACACATGAACCATAAGCTGCATTGGCATTTGCGGGGCCAAAACGACACACAGTCCTACAGCCTTCTGTATCCCTTTCTACACCTGGACTTGATGGATGCCAGGGTTTAGGGTTTAGGGTATTAGGGTATTAGGGTTTAGGGTATTAGGGTTTAGGGTATTAGGGTATTAGGGTTTAGGGTATTAGGGTTTAGGGTTTAGGGTATAACGTAACAATATTAGGGTATTAGGGTTCAGGGTATTTGGGTTTAGGGTTTAGGGTATAACGTAACAACCCGGCATCCTAATCCTGAGCAACATAGCGCCCCGGGGCCCCAGCAGCCTACAAAAATCTTGAGTCCTTCAACGCTGCCCCGTTGAACCGCGTGCTGAAACCCGAAAGCTAAAACCGACAATCCTGAGATCCTAAACCCTAGACCCTAAACTAAAAAAACTTAAACCCGACCCCCCTGAAGCACACCTTAAGCGCTTAAAGCCTATAAATTTCTTAAAGCCCAAGAGCCAGAATTTGTCGACCTCCTAAAGTCCTCAAGCACCTCAGTGCACAAGAGCAAATTCTGAAAGTCCAATCACCTCTGCCGTAGCTGTCCAGGCCAGCCGGGTTTTAAGGAATCCCCAGGTATAGGGCTAAGGCCACAGTCAACCCTTTTTGCAACTGGGCTTGGGGACTAGCCAGATCCAGGGTCAACCCGAACTCTAAACCCCCAAACCCGAAACCCTGAACGCGAAATCCTAAACCCTCAACCTAAGGATCTGAAGTTCTGCCACTCGCGTGTTGCACAGGCCGAGCAGCGGTTGAGGATGTCATTCACTTCCTTCGCAGCTCATTTCGGCGGTTTGGGGTCTTAAAGGGGATACTATAAGGCATGTCGGATCTACAAGGGTACTATAACCTACAGGGTTCAGGGTTTAGGGTGCAGCGTTGAGGGTTTAGGGTCTATTGTTGCAGCATGTTGCAAGCCTTAGCTGAGGGAGGTTGCTCTACGTTCGGGCTTCGTTCAGGAACCTTTTGCATTTCAGGGTTCCCCCTATTTTAACCTGACAGCAAAGGAAGAAGGGTCATTTCAACACACTTGCTGGCGATCCAAGAACCTACAGTTTTGGGGGCTGTATCCTTTTGACAAGTAGGGTCGTGACCTTTAAAGTACAGCAACAACACTGCTTAAGCAATCATTGGTTTAAGAAATTGAGCCCCTCGCTTTAAGAATTTTGGGTTAAGAAATCCAGGGTACCCTCAAATCCCGAAATGTTTTTTGCTAAAAACAGGTGCGCTTCAAAAATAAGAAATCGAGCCCTCGCGAACAATTAGCTGTTTCTTAACCGGCTCTGTCGCTGTAGAAGCTGGATCCTGAGATTAGAACCCCTGTATGCCCAAAGCAGCCAACCGCACCAGGCCTTCATTGCGATCACCAACCCAAAGACACCCGACCTGTGAACCCTGAAAGCCCCGAACCGAAATCCCTACAACCCTGAAGCGAGAGAGGTTAAGCAATAGCGTCCTCAAGCAATCAAAAGAGCGCACAACACTGTTGCAAAGCTTCGCAATCAGTCTAAAGCCCAATCTCCCATAAAAACATACCCAAACTCGTGGACTGGGCTACCTGCCTGACGGAACTCCTTCATTCGGAGCCTCAGCTGAGCGCTCTGCGAAAAGCTATGATCACACTTCCATGTTTCGGGTTCATGGTATGGGGTCTTGGACATCCCATTTGGACTCATACCGGCTTTTCCACAGGTACCCTAAACCGCAAACCAGGAGTACCTAGAGGCTCCATAGTTTCCTTTTGGGGGTTCGTATGTAGAATCCTACAAGGTAATCCCAAAAAGGAACTACTATGGAGCCTGGGAGTAGTTCTAGGACTTGTAGTGCACACGCTCAACGTTGGCGAGAACTACGCCTAAATTCTCTGCTCGGCCATGACTTGCAGAACTTCGTGAAGCTAAACTCGAAAAGCCTTAAAAGCCCTAATCCCCTAATCCCCTAAACCCTAAACCCTATTCACAAAAAGCCTTAAGCCCTACCTTCCATTTGCATTTTCTTATTATCATAGGGATTAGTAGTCTTCTTCATGGAGTTTTACTCAGAGTACTATACTTCGAGACCCCTGTAGCGGTGCAAGAAACGACTTGGTAAGCTGTTTTCAGCAACCAGGGAGAAAAAAGTATAAACTTGTGCTTCATTATGTCATAATGGTTCCTTTAAGAACAAGTATTAAGGTATGGTACTCCAAAGCCCACTAAGGGCCTCATGACGAAATCAGAGGCACTTGGCTTTTGCTGGGAACTGTTTTATAAAAGAAGCAGTGGACCTATGATTGCACTACCCATAGGCCCCATAGTAGTTCCTCTTTGGGATTACCTTATAGGATTCTACATATGAACCCCAAAAAGGAACTACTATGGGGCCTATGGCAAAGAATGCGAGCATTTCCGCAAGTCCTTGTGACGACCCGAAACAGTAGGGAAGTGAAACGCCCGGAATCGCTGTATTGCATGGGTCACGAATGTAATTAGAACCCCCCCATTCAACAAACTCACATTACACCTCAGATCCTAAACCCCAGCTGCCATGAGGTCTGGGATCCCCTCTCAACCCCCTAACCCCTCCTTTCGACCCCTAAACGCGACTCGAAATCAGCAGCCGAGCCGAGGTTCTCTCCACACCGCTCCTGCGCCCGTCGAAAAAGCCTCGTGGGCGACGAAGGATCCTCGAAGGCCTGCGGTGTAGGGTTTAGGGTCGATTTTTGGAAGAGTTGGGGGTTTAGATGGCTTAATGTAAAGAATCCATAACAGTACTAGAATATAGAGGATTTAAGGGTTTAGATGTTGAGAGTTTAAGGGTCTTGCGACAGCGGTGGTACCGCAGCCATCAGAATGTCAGCAACTTTGTGAAAGCTAAACCGTGGGGCCGAACGCCTCCAGTTACCTGAATAGTAGGTTGCTCATGAAACAGAAGCCTGTTAAGTTTCTACACTTAGTGTGTATGTACTCCAGTACGCCCAAGGGCGTCCCAGCACCACATCAAACTCTGAAGTTATTTGCTGCGGGGTTCAGGGCTACTCCAAACACAAACGCTCTCAACTCCTTGCGGAATTCTGCCAGAAGCCTAAAAAGAAGCGTGTGTAGAATTCCTATAGAACTCCTTAATCACAATCCAACACCCAACCCGAACCTTTAAAATCCAGGGACCGCACAACCAAAGCGCTCAACTAAGGGTTACTGCAGGGTTTGGGGTTTAGGTTCATAAAACCAAACCTTATGGAACACCTTAGAGGAAGCGTTATACTGTAGCAGGAACCCTTGTAGAGACTAGAAGAACCAATATCTGGGAACTTCCGAAAATTCGGGGTACCTTATTTTCGGGTCCTTACAATAACAAGGATCCTACCATTTAGGGTACTTGTTAGGGTCCCCTATTTTCGGATGTTCTCATTTGGACAGCTCTTTTACACCCGAGCCTCATGGTTCGACCCTGGCCTTTCTTCCCGCCTCATGTGGAAACGTCGGGCTGCTGCGAGATTGGGAGTTTCGGAATGTAGGGTTTGAGGCTTAACGTTTGGGGCTTCGGGGTTAGGGTCTATATGGCTTTGGGTATTAGGGTTTAGGGTTTTGGTGTCGCGATGGGTGTATCCAAGTAATTCGGTGTGCGAATCTTGAGCATGGCCGTAGTAGGGTCTAGAGTTCGGGAGGGTTTACAGCTTGTGTTGCAAAGAGGGCCTTGGACTTTGTCGCCCGGTATGCTTTTGTTTTCACAAGGATTAGAAACGGGTTCGACTGGGCTTCAGAATGGGATAAAGAGGGGTGTACAGCATGTATATATTAACATCAGGTTTACATCGGGCTCCTTCAGACATTAACTATAGGGTCAGGGTTTACCCTGGTTGTCGTTTGTGTCTGTAAGGTCTGAGGTCCTTTATCGATTTTGCGACGTTGGGTGCGATCATGTCCTCGTGCTGCTGGTGCTCGGCAGCACCTTACGATTTATGATTTATGAAACCCCAGAAGTATAATCAGTACCATGTAGAGCCAATGCCTTCAGAGTGCATGCGTTGGTATATGCAGTGGTCCTGTCGCTACCAAGAACTACTTTGGGAACAAAGTCAGTTCTACCTCTGACATCGACCGAGTGGAGGACCATCCGGCGATAGCTGCCTGCATAGCCTGCCAATCCTCCGACACAGAAACAAGCGGGTGCTAATTGAAGCCCCAACAACAGGATCTTTGATCAGCATCTACATCTCTGTATGTATGTATGTATATATATATATATATGCTCACCCCCCCCCCCTCCCTCATCCATGAAATGTATGCCAATGTATGCATTTTGACGGTATGTACAATGGAAAAGAGGCCGAGGTAGGTCATGAGGGGGGGGGGGTGTCCATACATACATACATACATACATACATACATACATACATATATATAGACGTATATAAACAATACCTTCGCCCATACGCACATATATAACGATGGACGTCTTATTTTCAACTGTGTGTCCATGTATAGACGCATGTACCTATTGGTTAGTCTCACAATGTCACAATATTACTGCTCACAAACATCATGTGAATCATGTGTATATTATGTGTCTTTATATAATAGACGTCTCCAGGAGCCCCCGAATCTGTCCCTGCCCTGGAAAGGCCACGGGCGTTCGCCGTGAAGAGTTCGTTCCAATGACACGTTCGCTGCACGGGCCAGATTTTATGGGTTCAAAGGACACAAGAATCACATACTTGGGTTTGGGACAGTAGTATTACAGTGATATAGGTTAGTCTTGGAGGAATATGTCATTACATAGTACCTGGACCTTGTACGTGATGATTAAGCTAGCCTGTGGGGGGTTAAGGGATTTGGAATAATTTCGATGCCAAGTTGTGCGGTTTCCACAAGGGCCCTAGAAACGTCTCTGCAAGCGTGCCGTAGTGCCTCGTAGGGGCTTATAATGGCTTAGGGGCCTGTGATACTATGGTTTTGGCAAATTCTGCGTTGTGAAGATGAAAACCCACACACTGAAGACAAAAGTCATACTGCAGATACGGTGGCAGCCGATTTACAGTATATACACCATACATACGACGATGAATGCAAATGAACAGCACGATCCGCTCCAAACCCCGGGCGTACGGGTGTATGCTTTATCAGGGTCGGCTCGCAGGTTTTCTTTCCATGTGCTGACCATGCCAAAACCTAACGTTCGTTCTGCGCCTGTCCTGGGCACCTTCTGCTTCTTGAATGGCGTTCACCATGTCCTGCACTCACATGCCGGCTGCCCAGAGTCGGGAGTGCGTGGGTGCGCGTGCCGGTGTGTCGCCATACACTTCTCAAAGTCCGATTAAAGGTCTGGGAACTCCGGCTTTGGTGCGCAAGCACAGGGCTGAACGAAACTACTTGAAGGCTCTTGTTTGGATTTTATGTTGGGTTAAACAAGTTCAGATTCGACAAATTCCTGACGATCTCGATATCTTGATCATAAGCAATTTTGCGATGCTGATTAGAGGAGGGAACCGAAGATCGCGTGGATCTGTGGCTCAAGCACCATCTGGGTGTTCAGCGAGATAGGGATCGAACGACTCTTGCTTCGAATGCAACTCTTTGAACATATTTTACGAACTGTTTTTAATATGCTCTAATGTGAAGGATACTCCAAGATGGTGGTATACAGGAAGATCAGGCGGGTCGCTCGGTGCTTACACATACGGCCAGCTTTCGCAACAGCCCCGACCAGATTTATTGGAGGTGCTCCTGACAAATCTTTGCACTGCACTCCTTCGTACATGGTGTCCAACTTAAATTCAAAGCCTCCGGTCTCAGATGTAGGGGAGCCACAAATTGCCGTAATTTCTGTCCACCAAGTTGTGGCAGAACACCGCTGCACATGCTCCCAGCGGACACAGGGTTGAGGCTTCACTGGTTTACAATTACCCCTAAACCCTAACCGCAGCACCCTAAACCCTGAACCCAACATTCTGGCTGGGCTTTTGGGCAGTCTCTCTGGCTGCTAGCTCTATATGCAAAGAATTGACACCGACATCCAAGCGCACGGTCCCAGAGAGGCCCCTCTCGTTTGGTCCAGTCATCCATGCCTTGGAGGCTCTGGGTTTAGGGTTAGGGCTTTAGGGGTGAGGGGTCTAGGGTTTAGGGGTTTAGGGTTTAGGGTTTAGGGTTTTGGGGTCCAAACAGACCCTACATGAAACAGCGCATTGGCCCATTCTTGATCTTGTCAGGTGGTCATGGCACGACTGCACGGGCAAGATATTTGCGCCTCCTATGCTTCACAAAATCTCAAGCGGACAGTTTCGATCTCCGCAAACTCCCCAACACTTATGTGGCTACCCCTCCCACAAACATGTTTTGCCTACAACGTGCAAAACAGAAACCGCACTATGCGCACTGCGACAACTCAGCCAGGAAACCAACCCTCCGGAAGCCATGTGGAAACAAGTCCATAGTTCCTGATCCCTTGACTTGACTAAGTCTTTCGATCTTGGAACAATGCTAGGAACACCAGGGTGCCGTGTTGACTGCACTGTTGCTTGGCCATGTTGGAACAAAGGGTTTGATAAATATGATCATCCTCTGGTGATGATGGCGATGGCACTGGTGCTGTTCGCAATTTCGAATCTCCCAGCTTTCAAAAGCAACTCCAATGCTCTCGTCTGACAGACAGGCTGGTTAAACAGTCGTAGCTGTGTGGTTTATCGCACAACCAAAGGACCAGAGACCATATCATTGCTCGCAAGTCCATGCCCCCATCTGACAGGAACTCTGACCTCCTTGTGCAGACCTCCCCTGCCAAACTGACTCCGCCTAGCAGTGCTGAGATAAGTCCGGAGCGGATGCGACCTTTCTTCAGCTTCCACAACCTGAAAGGTGTTCGTCAAGGTTCTGGGATTAGTCCCTAAACCCTAAACCGCCCAAAATCCTACATACAAAGTTCAACTACATCCCGGAGAAGCCGAAACTCACGCCGTGCTAGAGGAAGGGCGTTTAAAGGATCTACTTCCGGGTTTGGTTACGTACATCTCCTTTACACCAATAACTCGGATCAGTTACCACAACAGACTCGTGTAGGTATCGGCATTAAGGGCGCTGGCATTGAAATTGTGAAGGGACTGAAGCTCTAGGGTTTGTTCCCCTCCCGCTGTGGGGATTGAGGTTCAGGGATGGTTTCGGCGTTCACGCTCGCACTGTCCAGGCGAGGCATTTGCCCAAGGGTATCTTTCAGTGAAAGTGTCATCCGGCAGGCGATTGAATGGATTGCAGGACGTTACAAGAAGTAGCTTTGTGGGCGCATGCAACAAAGCAAAGGCTCGTCTCGCTAGGGAGATGTTGGAGGCATCATGGTGGTAGCCGAGTACATAATAAACACGAACCTGTCAGGAGCAATAAGAATACATGCCAAGAGCCGATCGCAGACCTCAGCCCTTCATCGAACACATCGGGCCCAATGATGGCTTTGTCGGGTTGATGAATTGAACCTTTGAGGCCACTCGAACATGCGCAAAGGTGCATCGCATCCGCGCGGTCGACGAGACGATTCTCCGCGGCGCCCTGTTCAGCGGCACACTGGCTTTGAATTGGACACTTCGATCTGTTTAGAGGGTTTAGCAGGGTTATTTTTGTTGCCTCCTACTTGGCTACGGAGGGGTTTCGGGTATAGGTTGTTCGGGGTTTAGGATCTGGCGGATGAGGAGAAGTTTGGGGTGTATAGGGGTTTCGGGGTTTTTGACAATCCGGCTCGGCTAGTGTGCGGGGAGTATCACGTGCTTGCACTGAGCTGAAGTGCCCCGCCCCCGACAAACCGAGAACATGAGGACACATAGCATTCCCTGAGGGTCCATGTACCCAACTACTGTAGTATGTAATTTGGCCCCAATGTACCTATATAGGGAGTACTTTAAGGCCGAAGCTATTTGGGTACATGGACCCTTAGAGATTCGAAGTTTCTGAAGAGAGGGGACCCTCACAAAAAACGTCGGGGCCTTAATGATCAGAGAAGGGTTACTACAAGGGGATACTACTACTAACTAATTAAGACGACCATATACGACCTATATGTTAGACCTTGGAAATTCAAGAGGATTGGTTAGAGCCCCAGAAAACAATCCACAGTCTTGAAAAATCAGCTGAACCACAGCCTGCTCTCGCTCATCGAGAAAAAGGCTGTTTCTGCGTTGGAAGGACCCTTTTTCCAAAACCCAACCCTATAAACCCTATAGAAGCCGTCTAGAACCGCCCGCGTCTACGAGTAAACGCTTCTTTGTGGCTCGCTGCCTGCGCATCGCGGCAACGCTGCTTCGCTGTGTCAATCTCGGCCCGCGCCTTTTCCACGGACGTAGGATGAACCTGCCGCAATGACAGCACAAAGGTTTCCAAGCTGACTTATGAATTGTTCCATAGCCGAAATACATGCCCCAATCCGAACATTACTCTTTGAGCCATCAAAACCCAAGCCCTAAACTCCTAAGACCCTAGAATCGTGAAGGCAAAACCCGAAAAAGATTCCCGGCCAGGCGGCCTTACAAGAACCCGTAAAGCACCCTCTAACGGAACTCGAATCCATTTTGGCTGGGCCCTGGCCAACCTGGTGGGCTGCTGCAGCCGCCACCACCTCCTCTAGCCTTAGCTCATCCAAGGGTTTCGACTCGCACACTCGCTCACGCAGGCACGGCTTCCAGGTCTAGGGGTTTAGGGTTTAGGGTGGGAAAGGCCAAACATGGGTCCAAATAGCTTTTACAGGATCTTTAAGCTATAAGAGACTTCAGAATTGGCATTAAGATTCGGGTTCATGTAGAGCCCTGATTAATAATTCGCCCATTTTGTTTTCTTTCCTTGTGTCCATGGCTGTATGTATACATATACACCCATGTACACACACCTACCGACATACA
The DNA here is from genome assembly GCA_003297005.1 of Symbiodinium sp. clade A Y106. Taxonomy (NCBI): domain Eukaryota; class Dinophyceae; order Suessiales; family Symbiodiniaceae; genus Symbiodinium; species Symbiodinium sp. clade A. The sequence goes on along the minus strand of BGNK01000249.1, from coordinate 119,427 downwards.
CATGTACAGGCACGTATACATAGGTGCATACATACAGAATCATACATACCTACATATGCATAATGTCTACCTACCTTACTACCTACATACAAACAGACACGCATACAAACTAACCACAATCGAGACCCACGACTCCTGAACCGTCAATTTCATGCGGTTTAGGGCTTGGGGCTCGGCATCGAAAGCTCGAAATGTCCGACACCTGAAAATGGAGCTTGACAGATCTCAAGAGCTTGCCAACATTTCCATGATTTCTTAATGATAAGGGCCATGAAGGATGCCCATGATGGATCATAGAAATGTAGAACTCACGATTCTTTTGATTCAGGCATGCTGGAGAATAAAGGAAACCCATCCAAAGCAAGGTGCTGCGCCAAGGAAATCTCCTGGGCCCTCATCGCTGAGTCCTTGGTCCGACTGCAAACTGCAAACGGCCGTGCTCGTGTGCTGGAAGATGAATAGGGTTGAGGGGTTTACGCTCTCACAACTCGGACATGCCAGGCGAGGGTCTCAATGCGAGGTCGGGTGACACATGGGTTTAGTGGTTTAGGGTTTACGGTTTAGGGAAAGTTGCGCAACTCCAGACAGCATCGCCCCTGCTATCATACAATCGCATGTGATATCGCGCTGGTTGTTGGCCCGATGCCGTCTTCAAAAAAAGGACCTGCATGTCACCCCACAAGTTTCCGTAGCACACAGAGTATCTGTTGAAAGGTGTGGGTTCCAAGGCATGATCATGTGCGGAACTAAAGAGGATGGAAGTGATGCTAGCAAAACCATGTAGGCTACAGTATTGCAATGCGTGGCTTTCTGAAGGCCCGAAAAACCCAAACCGCACAAGTGAGACCTCGTCTACATCTCGGCAGGATCCCCAGAAAGGAGTTTCAGAAAAGAAAGATCTCCTAAATAAAATAACAGCATCCGTATTTGCAAAAACCCTCCAACGGAATCATGTACATCTATAGTAACGTACAGTCTCAGAAACCCCAGATTTCACCCGCCATGCCACGACCGCAAGTCTCCTCGTCTTCGTTTCGGCCGAGAATGCCAAAATCAAACGTACGTCAACAAGAAATCTCAAAGATCAGCAGTATGACGGCTCAAGAACATGAAATCACTTTAACCTGAGGCCTAAATTCCGAAGCTCGAAACTCAAAGAGTGCCTAGGCTAGGCTAGTCAGCGACATTCCTCTCTAAACCCGGAAAGATTGTGCCTGCAGGTTTCAGGCGGAATGCCTGGAAAGGCTGGAGCACTCGGCGTAGACCGAGCGATTCTCATCGTATATTCTATACCGTATATCTAGAACCGACCCTAAACCATACATTGAATCCCTTGCACAACGAAACCTGCCGGCCCCAAACACGGACCGACACCAAAATGATGAATACATGTCTGAATGCTTAGAATTTCGGGAATGGGCCCAATCTCAGCTTGGAGGTATTCATCTTGACGTGCTTCGGACACAGAACCATGCCGAAAGGTCAAACCGAGGCCGACCGAAGAGAACACGGGAAGAACAAGTTAAAGCTGATCCCTAAACCCTCAACCATGAAACCTTAAACCCTCGGCCGAAAACACGAAACCTAAATCCGAAACCCTAAGTTCCTGAAGCTTCAGTCCGTATTTCTCACTTAAACCCTGAAGCTTGCAGCCCTAAACGCAGCACCCCTCTACACACACATACACACACACCAAATCCACATGGATCACGAAGCCCCATCGAGAGAGATGGATGAAAAACGACCCTTCTGGCTTAGGTTTATGTAGGAGTTCAGGATATATGAAGTGTACGGACAGGGGTCAGGGTCGGACGATTCCAGACTCAGGGTTTACGATAAACAAAGTTGGAGCCTGCGGTGCACCTTGAATGGTTTGGGCTTTAGGGTTTAGGAGGCACCTTGAATGATCAGAGCCACAAATTTTATGCAGTTTCTGTGACGTTCTGTGAGTCTTGGTGCAAACTCTTTTTTTTTCTCTCTCTCTCTCTCTTATAGAAACCACAAGGACCCTACAACATGCAGGTTAGGGCGTCTTCATGAAATGCCCGAGTATAGACCTTGCCCAGGCTCGACAACTAAGCACAAGTTGAAGATGGCTACAAACCCCTAAACCCTAAACCCTACCATCCAACTGCAGTCAGAAGCACCAGCCGGCGGGCATAAAGTTGCCTGGCCACGGCCACGTTTCCTACTAGCCAAGACATCCCCAAATCATGAACCACCCTAAACCCTAAACCCTAATTCCTAGTACTGAACTGAACCACCCTAAACCCTAAATCCTAACTCCTATTACCCGAAACATCCCAAAATCATGAATCACGAACCCGAAACCCCGGAGCTCCCATAATTTCTGAGCTTGAACCGACTAGTTATCCTTAATCCTTGGCAAAACCTGAAGCCCAAAAGCAAATCTAAATCCTCAACCGTAAGCCGCAACCCCGAAGCCTCTAGCTTCTAGACCTGTTTGGATTCTATCTGGGATGTTCCCATAATGAACGGCAGAGAGTGAGTGTAGGGTACACAATGCTGGTTTCACTGCTCGAAATCAAGCAGTGATTACTAGCCAACCGTATCTCAAAGGTACAAACGGGAACCTGAACACCTACACAATGCAGCGTGTCTGGCTTATGTAAGTGTCCCCCACCTAGGTGCTTCGGATATTGGGCAAACGTGCGACTACATCAACCGCTCACCTGGCGAGTCGAGAAGCACATCTACACTTCATTACACCGACCATGCAAGATTATGATGTATACTTTGTCGGGGCAATTTTGTCGCAAAAGCGTGACAAACGATCGTGCCCGGCATGCCATGTTACAAGCCCACATTTTGCACCGCATTGATGCAGGTATGCAAACGTGGGTCTAGACGTTTGCACACAGATAAGCTGCTACTGGCATTTGGTCGTATCATATCTGCGCAAACATGCAGGCCGCCAGGCGCAGGAGCAGTCACAGCACGGCACAACGTGCATCAACGCACCGGGCACGGGTAGGCAACGGGCATCTTCGCTGGGCGGGTTATTGCTCAAAGGGCCCAAGTTATACTATAGTACATACTGTTGGGGGTCAAGCCCAAACATCTACTAAGTAGCTACTATATCTCTATATATATATATATACATGTGTATGTATATATATATATACATATATGATTAATGTATGCATATATATCTACTGCCTGTAAATGAGTAAACAAATACATACATACATATATATATATATATATAAAGATAGATAGATAGGTATCTGGGCCGTTTTTGGAGTGGCGCACGCCGCGATTTCGTTGACTTTTTAGTCGGGCGCGCTGGGCTCTCCAGCATGGTGTAATATAGGGGCCTGAATAATTACCAATACTATTTTGGGGGTTTTTCTTATAAGTTTACTATAATGGCCCCAAAACCCTGTTCTGATGATTAAGGTCCCTATATTAGGTCAGTAACCGAGCTAGCCGCGGCTTTGACTTCTACGTTTCGGGTGTCAAGGTTCCAGTGTCTTCTTTGTAACTCGCTGCCTCCTGCATTGCTTGACTGAGTTCACTAGGCAGGGAAAAAGCTAGTCTGCAGCGCTTGTGCTCCGGGTTCCGGGTGGCGGGTTTAGGAATTTAAGAAGTCGACGGCTCTAGAGGATCAAGGCAAAGCACAGGAAGGGCAAACCCTGGGTTAAAATCGCCAATATACTTTAATATAAATCGATCCACAGTGACTCCCATCAATGGAAAGGCCTGAGTAGCTAGAGTAGCTGTTGGGTAGCAGCACTGTCAGACGTAAAAACGTAGCACAAAGAATGATCCCCTCGTCACGAGATGCCTGCAAAGTCCGCCACGAACTCGCGACCTTCCCTAAACCCCTAAAACCAAACCCAAAACCCTAAACTCTGCAAACCCTATGGGCCATATACCCTGCCAACCCTAAACCTGTAGACCCTAAACCAAAGCAATAAGCCCTGGCCTCTTCAGCTCCACGGCAACACCGCTGACGGCGTGGAGCACCTGAAGATAAAAGGAGGATCCCCAAAAAATCTCTCGTTTCGGTAATTGGGTAGTTTTGAAAAGTTAAAAGGGTTTAGGGTTTCGGCATTCCTGGGAACAGTTTTACAAAGGTTTAGGGTTTAGGGTTTCGGTATTGGGAACAATTTAATAAGGGTTTCGACGCTCACACTCGCACACAGCAGGCAAGGCTCCACAGGGTTTAGGGTTTAAGGTTTGGGTATTGGGAACTCAAGACCACAAAAAAGGAAAAGCTGAACCCCAATGCCTAGCACCAAAACCCGAACCCATGAAGCCGAATCCCTACGACCTTGAAACCTAAATTTCTATTAGCACAACATTAAAACCCTACAACCTCTAAACTCCAGACACCGGAAGCAAAAGGGCGATTGACCATCGAATGAACAGTCGCAGCCACAGGTTTCTTTGAGGTAGAGTTCAGAGTTGATGGGCTTTACAGATGCAGGATGTTTCAGGTTCCAGGAGTCGCGGCTATGGGTTTTAGGAAATTAGCTGTTGGTTCTTTCGGGCCAGCATGGTTCAGGATTTGACGGACATGGCACGTTTCGTGGATCACTCTCTGCGAAAAACGTGCGTTGTCCAAGCGAAGCCCTAAACACTAAAGCCCTTGTCAGCATCGGCTTGTATTGCGTGCCAGCAAACACCCCTCATCAGTAGAGCCTTCTCGTAGACCCCTATAGCTAAAACCCTTTTTGCATCCGGAAACCCTAAACCCGAAACCCCCAAACCCTAAAACCCAAGACCCTGAAACTCAGGCTGACCCGCTTGGATCAAGCCTTGAATAACCTCCGACACCTTGACCTCACGCAGCTACACACCTGTCAACAACCCTAAACCCTAAACCGTAAGTTGTTGGAGGTTTTGGGGTCCGGAGTCTAGGAATTAGGGGTCCGGGAGCCCCCCCCATTTTGCCAGCCTACGTTACGAAGCACAAGACGAAGACGAAGGCCTTAAGAGATCAAGAGCACCGGCAAAAGCTCCCATTGCAGGGGCAGTGCAGCTAATCCTAAGGCCCTGAAGCATCATCCACCCTTCGAACAAATAAATGCATGTATATATACACACATACATACATACATACATACATATATATATATATATATATATATATATATATTCACATGCATGCATAAATAAAAAATACGCAAATAGCCATGTGGAGTCAATAATAGATACGAGTATATACACATATAGGAGCTATAGCATATCTCGAAACAAGAAGTCACCCGTAAAGGTGGGACTTTGATATCCAGTATGGGATAGTGGTGGGGTCAGGGCAAAACTTAAATTGAACCCGAAGACCTACTGTTTGCAATGCCGGAAGTAGCCCAACGAGCCCTACGTCCCCGACAGAAGTCCCTGCACCCTAAACCCTCAAAGTCTTAAACCCTGAACCGTATGAACCCCAATCCAAACCCCTTTGACACCTGGGCTATGCATATGCGAACCCTAAACCCTTAAGCCTAAAACCCTGTAAACCCCTAATCCTCAACCCCTACCGGGACCCTAAATGACCTACCTTTTTAAGGACTTATATAAGGAAGTTATAATATGGAACCCTAAAAAGGTATGACCTACCTTTTTAAGGACTTATACAAGGAAGTTATGATATGGAACCCTGAAAAGGTATATTATTTAGGGTCCAGGTAACTCCCCAACAACCCCAAAGCCCTGAACCCTAAACCCTAAACCCCTAAACCCTAAACCCAACAGAAGCTTCGAAGAGACCCTCCGGGAGGGCACCGTCCAGCGCTGCTCGCGCTCCAAGGCGTTCTTCCATCGCTCCCAGATCTCGTCCTTTACGGGGCTCAGAGGGTTTAGGGCTTTCAGGGTTTAGGGTTTGAGGGCTTAGGGTTCAAGGTTTAAAGGATTTAAGGTTGAGGGTTCAGGGCTTTCAGGGTCTCCTTTACGGAATCCTTTGGGGCACCATTTCAGGGTTTAGTGGTGAAGGGATTAGAGGGTGTGAGTTTTTACAGGGTCTGGCGGCTTGGGGCTTTGGGCATAGATGGTTTAGGGTTTATATATATGGTTTGGGATTTAGGGCTGAAAGGATGTGGGTCAAAGTTCAGAGTTTAGGGGGTTTTGGGCTGCAGGGTGTATGGCTTTGGGCGCTCACGATCTGACATGCCAGGCGAGGTTCTTGCTGCGTAGTGGGTTGGAGGTGACGCCCGTGTTTGAGTGGGGTTACATAAAACGAGTGCACGTCTCAAAGAATACCCGAACTCAATGCGAAGATTGCCTTTCAGAGGAGCCCAGTAATCAGTAAGTGGGCTCCAGGTAGCTATAGGACTGTATATAAGCCACCTAGGAAAGAGTGTAGTTTAGACAGCGGGATGCTGCCGGAAAATTTCCGTTCCCCTAGTGACACCTGCAATCGTAATCCGACTCTGAGAGTCTGCGGAGGGATTCTAGGTTTGCAGGTTCAGGCCTTCATGTCTCGGCGCTCACATCGCACTCTCCAGGCGAGGCATGTGCCCATTTGGTCCAAGGCTGGTGTTTCTGGTGGTGATTTAAGGTTTACAGTAAAAGCCCACAAGTTGGAAACCCCATAGCCTCAATCCTTAAGAGTTATGTATAGGGAATCCAAGCACTATTTGGCCTTAATCCGGTTTTTCAACTTTATTGGGTTTACCATAGCTTAGGATATACAGGCTGTGGGGTTTAGGGTTAATCGTTGTCTTTGTCGTCGCTGTCGCGGTCGTCGCACGATGTCGTCATCGTCGTCTTGGTGCTCTTATCACTGCTCATCTTGATGCTCTTATCACTGCTCAGTGGTCTAAGCTGGCATAGTCAAAGCATAGCTAGTGTTTATAGGACCAGGAACTGTGAGTGGGCCCTAATCATTAAGAACCACGCAATGCAACAAAGAGAACACGACATTCTGGGTGTTAGTTTGGGTACCAGTGATTTTGACAGCGGCCGCTGTGCGTTTGGCAGCGCTGAGTTATCCAAGGAACGGATGCATAGACTTGCTGCTAAGCATGCAAGACTGACGATTCCGCTGGCTGCGATTGCCACCTTCGGTGGCGGTGCCACAGCATTGTTGCTCGCGTGTCTGTGCGAGTGTGTAGGTATCTGTGTACGCATGTCTAGTATATGTCTAGGCACGTATTCATATACACATGCCATATAGGCTTACCCATGCAGGCTGAACCACAAAACATGAAAAGACCAGAAAAATGCGCAAAAAGTTCACAACCGACCAAACAAAGCACGAAGCAAATAGACTGCTACATTGTTCAACCTGGCTTTTGTGAGCACAGATTCCAGACTAAGGGTTCCAAATGGTTATACAAGGACTACATACGAATTCAGTCCTCTATGTATGCTAACCCCTATTCCGAACCCCAAAGCCGTGTAAAAATTGATAACTTCTGTTACTGACTGGTTCTGCACCTCCCCAAAGTATGCTCAGAAGCCAGGAAGTGGCATGTCATCCCGGAGGCTGCGATGGCCGAAATCGTAGACACCTTACGTCGCTTAGGGAGTAATTTCAAGAGGATATATATAGAGGGTTTTGCTTTGAAGGATCCTTTGCCAGGGCTTTTAGTATAAATACACGGCTTCAGGGTTTCTGGAAAGGCTGAAACTGGTTTCGACTCGCACACTCGCTCAACGCAGGCACGGCTTCATGAGGTCAGCTTGTTACCGGTACTACCGTCACATCTGCAAGTCAGCATTACTCCACACAAGAAAGACGTGAGGCGGCATAATACATGACAGTATGAGAAAGGGCCTACTTGGATGCTCACCTGCCGACAGCTCTTCCCCATGCTGTGCTTTCCTTACCAAGTACATGCACCCAGATAGCATAAATACAGGTGAGTAGGGCTTAGGGTTTCAGGTTCACGCCGCAAGGACCAAATGAGCTTTAGACGGGCGGGATATGAACACACTGTTTATACTGCAAGATGTAGAGCCCATATCTAAAACGGGTCACTTGGTCCTTATTTGGCAGTCGTATAACAGGAACCCAGAAACAACTTTAACTAATCACTATCGGTGGGTTCGGCGCCTCACCTAGTACACCCCTTAAGCTGGTGGTCCTTGGGAAATACGTTTCCTGTTTAGTCTGGTAGAAACGAGGTTTTGAGGCACATGTGCTTCTATGCTGGTCTAAGCGTCTCTTAGAACTCCCCCTAAAGACCCAACGAAACAGCAACTACCAACCACTTCCAGAATGAAACTGACTCATACGAACCTGGCAAAACAAGTCAACACTTTCAAAATAGTGCAGCCGAGCTGATAAGACAACTCCCTAAACCTTATAAACCCCAAACCCTATGATATAAACCTTAAAAGGCCTTATAAACTGAAATCAACAGCAACAATACACGCTTGTTCTTGAAGAGCTAAGGCTCTGTTCCACTCTCGCCTTGGTGAGTCTCTGGCTGACATTGGACTTCTGAAGAAAGGTCGCGAGTGGTCGAAGGGAATCACGTCAGATCTCGAGGACACAAAAGTACCTCCTTGCCGGAGATTTTGGCGCAGAGTGTCTTCAAAGTGCAGTGGCCCTTCGCCAGACTCCGACAAAAAGTCGCTGGATTTCTCTCTGCCGTGTCTTGCAGAGACGAATGTTCCACCTCTGCGCAACTCTGGGCGAAGAACATCTTTCCAGTCATGGACTGCATCCTCGCTGGCCTGCAAAAACGCGTAGTCCGGCTTCGTCGATCGGCTGCTCGACCAGACGGTAGGTCCCTGCCTCATACTCTCACGAAGTGTGTCGAACAACGGCTTTTCTTCAGTATCGCTGGCGGACAAGTATCCTTGCAACTCGGCCCTCTGCCCACTCGATCCCACGAATGTGCCCCCACGATGGATGTCAGGGCGAAGTATATCCTTGAAGTCTACGGTGCCTGGAATATCGCCTCCACCCAGGTATGCCTCCCGTGACGGCGTTTGGGATCTACTTGACACAAAGTTGCTGCCTTCGTTCAAGCTTGAACGAACAGGGCCATAGACGTCAGGGTGCCTGGTGCCCTCATCTCGGGTGGGTTGGCGCCTCGGTGAAGAAGACGGTTGGGAGCTTCTGGAGCTTTGATCACCCGATCTGAAAGACCTGGGAGCTTCCGACAATAGGGGACCCTAATATAGAACGCTAATATACAAAAACAGCACTGCTTAAGAAATCATTGGTTTAAGAAATTGAGCCCCTCGGACAGTCGTGCGACACAAAAATATATACATAAAATGCGCGCATTCAAAATAAGAAATTCAGGGTACCCTGGACTCGGCGTGCCAATTTCTTACTTTGCTCTTTCTCATTTTGTCTTCACTGGTGTTGTTCGAACAAAAAAAGAAACCAAGACACTGAGGGAGTAGATTTCGTATTCAAATTAAGAAATTTGGGTTAAGAAATCCAGGGTACCCTCAAATCCCGAAACGTTTTTTTGCCAAAAAAAGGTGCGCTTCTAAAGTAAGAAATCGAGCCCCCTCTCACGAAAAATAAACTATTTCTTAACCGGCGCTGTCGCTGTAGTAGGATAAGTATAAGGACCTCAAAATGAGGTACCTCTAATTTTCGGAAACTCCCACCTGAAGGTGTACAGCAAATCCCGCATCAGCTCAATGCTCTTCTCATCGCTTTGCAGCTGTCCGGGAAGCTGGGGTCTTTGTACATGAGCTGCCACGAAGGCGCCGCCACGATGCCCCCGAAAGCGAGGTGTGCCCTGGACATCTGATGCTCCAAGATACGCCTCTCGTGATGGCGTCTGGGGCCTGCTTGACACGAAGGTCCCACCTTCATTCAAACTGTCACGAAAATGGCCATGCAAATGCATGTTCTTGGTGCTGCCGTCTCGGGGTGGCGACACTGAGCGAGGTGTGTGCTTGAAGCCTACCCCGGTATCAGAGTCGCCTCCTCCCCGGTATGCCTCACGAGGCGTGTGGGGTCTGCTTGCCACGAATCCGGTTCCGCCCTGTTGTTCACGAAAGCAGCCGTTGCAACTCATGGGTTTTATGCGCTCGTCTGGAAATCGCCTGGCTCGTCGAGGTGTGCCCGTGGAGCTCATTCTACTGCCTTCACCACCGCCTCCGCCGCCTCCTCCCAAGAATGCCTCCCGTGACGGCGTCTGACATCTGCTGGACGCAAGGTTGCCACCTCGGCGCAGACTTTTACGAAAGGCGCCAGGCAATAACTCTATACCTTATTAAATCTCATACACCCATCACCATAAAGCCTACAGCACAGTTGACCACTTCCACCTGAACCCCAAACGCTAAACCCTGAAGCCAATGCTCCCACCTCGGGGTGTCGAGACTTCCCGAATGGACTGCCGTGCGGGCAAACGCGGAGATTTCCTGGCACTACTACCCCGAGATCGTGAGCCTCGCTGATGTCGGTGGTCGTCGGCCTGGTTCTGACTACAAAAATTATATATAGGAATATGCATTATATGCGTATATATATAAAGAGAGAGAGAGAGAGGGAGTGAGTGAGAGAGAGAGAGAGTTACGTATCGTATGATATTGAAAATCCAGGTTGATATTGTTATTGCTCCTAGTAGCATCTTTGGCGGCACCAGTAGCAGAAGCGGTATTTCCTTCTTGATCCACTGCCGGGTTGTAGGTACCAGAAATGTTTTTTGGCAGCACAATCACTCTGAGCTCCAGAAATGTTTAGGGTTTAGGGTTTCAGAAACCATTCCAAGTAGAAGTTGGGAGCTAAATCCCTGCTGCTTGGGTACTTGGACCTTCTGGGTTCGCAATCTAAACCCTAAGAACCCTAAACCCTTTTGCAACTGGCCTGCTGCGACTGCGCCTAAACCCTAAACTCCCAAACCCGAAGGCTGAACCCTGAACCCGAAACCCCAAGACTTGCAACCGGGAACCTCCTGCGGAGTCCCAGGGAAGCCTTGGGCGCTTCTGCTGGACCCTTGAGGCGGGCCGTAGAGCAAGGCCTGACTTGGAGTCTGAGGAGTTTTTTTTTTTGTTTAGGGTTTAGGGTTTAGGGTTTAGGGCAAGGCCTGACTTGGAGTCTGAGGAGTTTTTTTTTTAGACGGGCCTTTTCTGTCTCGCAGATCTAGAAAGCGACTGAGGAGTTTAGAGTTTAGGCTTTTTTGCTGAGGGTTTGGGGCTTTTTTTCCCTCCTAATTGGCAAGGACGAAGCCCGCATTGCAGGGGTTTAGGGCTTGGGGTTTAGGATTTAGACCGGTTTAGGGCTGGGGGTTTAGGGTTTAGACCGGTTTAGGGCTTAGGGTTTAGAGTTGAAGGGTTTAGGGTTAACGGTTTAGGGCTTTGGGATTCAGGGGAGCTAGGTCTGATATTTTCTTTCCCTCTCGCATGGCTAGGGATCTGCGCCCACAGGCGAGGTTGATTTGGGTTCATTGCCAGGAGTTCAGGGTTTTGGGGCTTTCACTAGGTTAGGGCATTCTTCAGGGATTGGGTTTGTGGAGCCTTCGCTTTAGGGTTTAGAATCCATGTTGGGGGGAAGCGGGGGTCGGTGGCCGAATAGTCGTTACCAAGTGGATATAGCTAACACGCACACACACACATGCCTGCCTGCCTGCCTGCCTGGATGGATGGAAGGAAGGATGGAGGGAGGGAGGGATGCATGCATGGATGGATGATGGACGGACGGACGGATGGAGGGAGGGATGGAGGGATGCAGGGATGGAGGGATGGATGGATGGATGCAAGCAAGCATGGACACATGAAAGGGCATATGCATGGGCACGAGCACGCGAGCATGCATGCATGTATGTTGGTGGGCATGTCGGTACCGGTATGCACGAATGTACCTAGGTATTCATGGGCCCATGTGTGCAAGCATGTGTGTGTGTGTAAGTATGTGCGTGCGTAACATGTAAGCATGCCGTATGTTAAAATTCATGCATGCATGCATGCGGAGAGAGGGACTGGCACATAGCGTCACCTCGTGCTGAGGGTCTAAGTAAACAAACTTAGGATGCTTTCGATTTGAGGGAACGGTCCGCTGAGTCCTCGCTATGACTGTTCCGGGTGCACTAGATCGAGAAAGGGCCACAAATCAAAGGGGATGTGTCCCAACATACTACTATGGGAGCCGTAAGTAGTCATCAGAATAGGGTTTGGTGGGGTACAAGGAACCCCCAAAAACGGTATAGATAAATAAGGTAAATATTTAGGGCCCTATACTACATGCAGCTGCAGCACCGCTTCGGACTGCCCTCGGTCAGAGAGAATCACGCGGACCATGTGCTCCATCGACCGCCACGGAGAGTCAGCTGCATGCTCCACGAGCACCGACATGCATGCCACGACGCCTTCCTGTCGAATTACCAGGTCTACTACGAAACGTGCAGGGGCATCGCTTGCCAAAGGGCTGCGGATGCAAGCACCGAGCTCGTGAACAGTCACAATGCGCAAGGGTCCCACCGATACTAAAAAAACTTGAGCATGTGCCGGGCAACTTTAAACCAAACTATCCATGCTCTGGGAACAAACCGTCCAAAGTGAGCACACGACTCCAGAAATAGATCCCAGTACGACAGTGTCAGACTAGACCGACGGCACCTGCAGAAGTAACAACGAGAACGCCCCACCCCGTACACGAACCCTAAACCCTAATAGCCTAAATCTCCTATACTGGCCCTCAAGATCTTCAGATGCACAGGAAAGCCTGATCTTTCATGCTGTTTGAAAAGTGACTTCTGTTAGGCCCAACCCTAAGCCAACGGTCTAAAGCCCACCCCCTAAACCTCAAACCCTCTGAGCCCGAAACTCTCTAAGTCCTAAACCCCAAACCCTGAAGCCATTCAAACGTCTCCTGCATCTGGACATCTTTCAACCTGCCAAAAAGATGTAGGGTCTATGCTTTCGGATCTGGCTTTAGGCTTTGAACTCTGGGGTTTAGGGCTCATATGGCCTAGAGGACTTTCGCGTTTAGGGTTTTGCATGCTGGGGGTCTGAGCTTTGCGGTTGCAGGGCTTGTGGTTGGGGGTTAGTGTTCGGAGCGACACGATGCTTGTGACTACTGTTGCGGTCTTTTTGTGGTTGCGCTTACAGTTCCTATGGCTCTCACTTCATAGGCAAGGCTTCAGGACGACTGGTCCACAAATTTCCGCACCACATCCAAGCTAACTGGGATGCCGTAGGCCCGGTGCCAGCTACTCACGGTGATGAACTAATGGAGGGGCCTCAATAATTTCAATTTTAATAGGGTTTTAGGACCCATTATACTACAACCAAATATAAAGAATCGCCAAAATAGTATGGGTATTTATTTAAGCCCCTATAGTAACTTCAGCAAGCAGGTTGGAAATTCGTATTTGTTTAGGGCCCTTTTGGGAAGTTGAGCAGAGCAACAAAGGTTTGAGACGCTGTTGCGGACAGCACAATCTCCTTCTGGGTATCGATAAAGTCAATCCGAAACTCCATTATGCCGCGTCGACGCAAGTCCTAACGGGCCTGGACCTACGGTTTAGGTTGTTGCTTGTTTTCAACGTCCCTTTTCCGTCTCGAAAGATCCTCGTAAATCCTGACCCCCTGTTGCATCCGGCGCCAAAAGCCATGAACACAACGCTAAACCTTAACCCCCAAACAAAGCCCTAAACCCTAAACAAAACCCTGAACCCTCAACCCTAAACAAAACCCTGCAGCTCTAAACTCCCTCTCAACCCTAAGCCCTCAGCCTGTAAATCCCCCTTTAAAGGCATAGATTTAAAGCAACCCGTAACTATAACTATAACTAAATCCCTATAGGAGCCTTTAGACGAACGTCAAAAGCAACTGCAACCCCATAAATCCCTACAGAGCCCTTGAAAGCAACCCCGTCAGTCCCTAAAAAATGCTTGATTAAAAATTAAAGCAACCCTATATTAACTCCTACAGAGCCCGTTAAAGCAACCCTAAAAAGCTCCATAATTGGAATAGGGTTTTGGGGCTCATTATACTATAATTGTACGGAACCGCCCAAAATAGTATAGGTAATTATTCAGGCCCCTATATTTGCTTGTAAGGCGCCCCGGCACCTGTCCATTGCGCTTTTCAGAGCATCCCAGCGCTGAGCCTGGAAGCCCAACAAAGGGCAAAAGCACACACGCAGGTGGGGTTTCGGGTTTAGGGTTCATAGGTTTAAGTTTTCGGGTTTATTATAGGGCGTATAAAGCGGCTTACCACCTCCACAGCTGACTACGTCACAGTTTTTCAGGCTTAGGGTTTCTGTTTTCAGGACTGAGGGCTTGTAGGGTCTTTTGGGGCACCGCAAGAACCTACAAAGAGGGCTTGGGGTTCAGGAACATAGATTCAGATAGGGCTGAGGTAGGACAAGCAGTACTGTAGGGTTTTGGGGTTCAGGGGTTTCGACTCTCACCCTCGCAAAAGGCAGCAAGGCTTCCAGCACTGCACTCAACAAGTTTACAGGATAGCCCTAAGGGTCCATGTACACAAATGGTATATAGTTTGGCCCCAATGTAGCTATATAGGGAGTACTTTAAGGCCAAAGTATATACTATTTGGGCCATGACCGCCGCAAGCGCCACCCCCCAACAAAGAGGACATAGTGCAAGCAACCATCCGAAGTGGTCACGACTCATACTCCAGGCACAGGAACTCTGTTAGACAACTACGGCGCAGGGCCTGCATGCAAGGCCGCCATACTCGTCAATAGTCCATGCAGTCACAGCCGTAACATGACCACTGAAGTGCACCATGAGCACCGGTAAATTTCAACAGAAACCTCCTCAAGCTACAGAACTGCACAGTATGTGTATAGCGGCTTCGGGGTTGAGGGTCAACGGTCAGGAGGCTAGGTTTGAGGGATCTGGGGTTGAGAGCTTGGGCTGTTGCACCACTCAAACCTCTGTATCCAAAAAGCTGAAGACCCCGTGGTTCAGGGGTTGAGGGATGTACCTACAGCCGTATCACATCTCTATAACGTCTACTTTGATTAAGGGACGACTGTAGGCAATCACTGTATTAACTAGAACTAAACAGACCTGAAACACACTGAATTGCACAATCCTGCCCACCCTATGCAAGAATGCAAGAAGCATCAAGAAAGCAAAACGCTTCATGGCTTTGTGTTAAAAGTCAACGGATCGCAGGTTAAGTGCAATGCACGTACCCTCAAGCACCATGATTTTTCTGTAGCCTTTTTAGTCGACTGTGTCTGGGTGTTCTGGCACAGGGATGACCCCGCCCAATGGCAGGCTGAGCCACTCTGTTGATAAGGTCCATTCCGGATCGAAAACAGAACCTGGGCTAAAAGCAATGCAAGCGTTCTCACTTTGGCGCTCCAGCGTCGATCGTCGCCGCCGCTTCGGGTGCTCCCGCCGGATAACAGAGGATGAACCGGACGGAGATGTCGCTCAATCTCCAGCAAAGCTTGAGATCATCTTGCGTATGGCTGGAGGATACATGTACCAGCATCAGCACCCCTCTCATGCCGAGCTGCTGCACCTCTTTTTTTGCATCTGCGAGAAGATCCTTTAACACATGCTCAAGTTCATGGTCTCCGATCCCTTGAATGACTTCCTCCAAGTGCCACTGCAGCAGCTTCGCCGCACACTGGAGCAAAGGAATGTGCAGCTTCCCTTCAACTTCCACGACGCGGAACCCGCAAGACAACTGCAGCTGCACATGCGCCATCCTCACGACATCATGCTTCAATGGCTCATGTTGCTCCAACTCTCTATCTTTCTCATGAGCTTCGTTATGTTTATCCACCCACTGGCCCCTGAACCAGTCAACGTTCAAGGATGCAAACACAAGCATGGAATGCCCGATGCCGTCATCGGAGTTCATTTTCAGCGAGGATTCGAAGTTTTTCGGGAACATGGGCAAGCAGCCATCGACAGAGAACGTGTGAAAGGTGATGACGGATGCACGCACACTCAAGCTCGGAACCACGACAGGAGGAGGACTTTGAGGCACCTTTTGCATGACCGAGTCTTTTGCTAGCTGCAGCCAGTGCTGGCATATGAAATGCCTCAAGGTGCACAACCCAGGATCAATGTTTGTGAGCATAGCAAGGCAGAAAATGTGGCTCTGCTCTCCCATCGATGTGAGTCGCCCAAAGATCTCCATGAACTCGACGGTCCTGACGTCGGGCACCTCAAGGGCCTGCAGAAAATTTATCACGTCTGCCGCTGTGACCTCCGGCTCGCACACACTAAAGCCTGCAAAGTCCACTCAACATTGAAGCCTTCCGATTTGGGATTGAAGGCTTCGGCTTCCATTGCTTGCAGAAACCAGCGACAATCTCCGAAGTCATATAGAATGTAAGCACAAGTGACTTGCCGTTGTACTTCTTCAGCGCGCAAGAGTTGTCAAGCTTATTGGAAGGGTCAGGCCCAGCACCCTCTCCACGGCCTTTTCCAGGTCCTTCAACGTGGCATCCAGGGCCAGAGGTTGTCTGAGCCTGAAAAGCTTCTCTCCGCTGATGAGTTGGAAATCAACCGTGCTCCCGGTCTCGTCAGTGGTGATGAGCGCCTGAACCGGCATGCCAGCCAACCTTACCACCATCCTCGTCCTGGAGAGACCCATGGCCTCTGCCAAGTTCTGCCCAGATTGATGGTAGCCGGCGCCGTCACCGGTGAAACCAGTGTGGCCCGCTCCAGCCTCGATGCTCAGCGGGAACTGTTTTTTCATCCAGCTGCACATAGCCAAAAACATTCTGCCCCCACCGCAGGCGACGTCCTTGCGCGTCTCGGACGACAGTGCCGGCCACACTGCAGGCATCGCGGAGGGTGGCTGCCCACGCCCTCCCGACGTCGAACGGGATCGACACAGGCTGCATGGCTTTGTGGCTGCTCCCCGCTATGCCGCGAACCCCGGGAATTTTGAGTGGCCCTACACCCCTCCATACCCCTCCCATGCTCAGAGGCTCCAACTGCAATTGCCGATCATGCTGGCGAGCCGGGGCTCGTATTCTGTTGGGGCATTCTTGAGGGAATGCTCAGGAATACTTTTAAATTTGATGATTCGACTATGCAGGCTCCGATATTCAGCCCCTGACCCATTAACCCTAGTCTAAGTAACGATAAGACTGGGGCTCAAACTTGCCTGGTCCTTAAGGAACAAGGTTTATCTTGCGAGGGTCCACATTTGACACGAACCACAAACACCGGCACGATCTAGCATGGTCTTCTGGTTTAATTAAGCTGAACAACCGCCAATAAGGCCCCTGGATTACGTGTCAGCTGCTTTGCCTTGTAGCGCTTCTCGGCCTCCTCCACCTGCTTCGTGAGACTGATGCGAACCTTCGGCAAATTCAGGAGCGTAGAGTTTAGAGCTTAGGCTTTTTTGATTCCGAGTTTAGGGCTTCGGGTGGGGTTTCAGGGCTAGCGTTTAGGGCTGATGAGGAAGCTTAAGGGGCATCATCAAGGCTTCTATGGGGTTTTACAACGGCAGCAATGGGGTTCTTTACGGCTACGGACACTTACGTGGATTTGGAAGCCTTGTTATACATACTTACACGCATACATATATATATATATATAGAAAGAGAGAGAGCCTTGAATTCTGTTTGTGGATCAGAGTTGAGAACCCCTACCTGGTTGCATCAGTCCAGTACTCGTTGGGTGCTTCCTGACCTCGGGGTTTTAGCTCAAGCCTGGTGTTGTCACCTGTCACCCGGTCCCTAAACCCCTAAACCCTGAACTCTAAATTCGGAAACGCTACATAATACTCCTCACACCTCAAATCAAACCAAGACCCAAAGACACTCAACATCACTAAACCCAAGTCCCTACTGTAACAACCCAAACCCACAGCCAACTCCGTACTTTCGGAAAACTTCAAGATCTCTAATGTAGGGGCCTTATTTTTTTTAGAATAGGGTTTTGGGGGTACCCCCAAACCCTATTCTAATTATTAAGGCCCCTACATTATAGACTAGGGATCTAAAGCCCCAAACCCTAAACCCTTAAAGAGACCCGTGGAGCAGAGACCTGGCCTTCTCCGCCTGCAAAATCGTTTGGAAGTGCGCACCTC